>CM046337.1:8819090-9287324 GCA_025403435.1 Artocarpus heterophyllus
ATATGATGATATATATTTGATATATATATATATATATGTCGGAAAGAAATGTATTTGAAGTGATTTACTTTGTGAAACAATGATTTTGGAAAGTCGTATTTGGTTTGTGGTTTCTTCCATTTTTGAGCATTAGCCTCTGATACTTGGACAAATCATCTTTGATTCTTCTTTTTAATTTTATCGGTCCCAACTTCTCGAACTCGAGAACTCATTTTTCCGCTTTAAATCAGTTTGTCAAATGTCGAGTTTTGGTCTAACACAATGTGTCCTCGCTTCTAACTTCTCTAAAAAACAGTGTACTGTCGAAACATTTGAATTTAGAACGGGGTTTCTACTTTCAAGAGCACTTGTTTAATCGGAATATTAAAAAGGCCAATGAGTGACAAAGTGAAAATATCCTTCTTCCATGTTCTTGTGGGAAACTTCCAAGAATGTTCTTAAAATGCTTAAATTCTGTACTTGGTTTACCGAGTGCAGCTTCGTCTAGCATCTTTAATTGCTAGCTTAATTAACTTTATGCGAGAAAAGTGTGCTTTCACAGCATATGACTAGGGGAAGTTTCCTGACGAACACAGAAGTAGACGGTCAAGCGTTCTAAACAAAGAAACGTATCCTAAAACCATTTAGTATTAGAAATGGATTTGTTTAATACTTTAATAACCTCCAGATTAATGAGGAAAAGTAAAATAAACTTGTTTCTTCACTTTGAACCCCAGACCTATTATAAAATTCTAATATCCAATTATACTAATAAAATATTAGCTAACAAAATACAATATGAAATAAAAATAATTTATAGTGTAAGACACTCATGTTATAGCGTGTAATTTAAATTTTAAAGTTAGAACTTTTTACCCAAATGCCCTGTAATGCGTGTATGGTGTATACAATTTGCAACCTATTTTTCGGGTTAGAGTTTGGTTTGAAGCAAAAATGTCCACGTATTCCTTCAAATAACCAGGAGTCAATCGATAGGAAGAGAAATGAGAGTATGAAAGGAAAGAAATTCTCAATCGGAAGATCAAAAATGGTTTTCGAATAAAATGATTCTCAAAGGTGCAATGAGTTGTCCAAAACTCCAAAAGGAGTCACATCAGTGAAATTACCCGAGCCTAAGTTGCACATGGGTGTGGGGTTGGGTTTGTTAATGCTCCCTCCACATGCGGGCGGTTAGGCTTCTACCGTCTTTTTGTTCGTGACGTTTATGGCGACAAATTACTTTGGATTCCTACTTGGCAACCACCGAAGAACAAAAATGACTTTGGATGCTTTCAACAGTAACACTTTCTTTTATTTTTCATCTTTTGAGGGGATTGTAATCTTGCATAGGTCATGACCTCTGTAAATGTGCCAACTAGTTGGAAGTGTGGGGTTAAGATTTTTCAGTTACCCTCTGTTGGGTACGATTGAAAAGTAGAAGAAAAAAAAATTTTGAAGAGGTTTTAGGATGAAAATTGAGAAGTTGAGATGTTTGATAGGAGGAAAGATCGGATGGAAAGAAAAATAGGGAGAAAAAATTACTAGGTGGGTCCTCTTATTTTTTTTTTTAAAAGTGGACGCATTATCAGATAAAAAAAGTTACAGTTATTTAAATAGGATAAAATTACTAAATTATCTATTCAAACTACACCAAAACCAAATGGAATTATACAAAAATGAATCCGAATAAGGATAAAACATGAATACAAACTATCAAGACATGTGAATTTATATCAGATTTTAATATATATAATGCTAATATATATAAAAAAATTATTGAATATATATATATATATATGTCCATAGAAAAGAACCATTAAAAATATTGTTTTATTATATATAAAAAAGAGCAAAGAAAACTATTTTTTATATTGCATCTAATTAAATTAGTTGTTGTCTAAATGTGTTCTTGTTTTGGTTACTGTAAGCCTTTTCAAGTTTTAACTAAAGAAAAAACTTTAACGTTTTCCATAAAATTTTTTAGGCAAAAAAGTAATTGAAATGATTATAATTTTTTATTTTTTAAGTTTTACTTCTAATACCAAACAAGTGAAGGTAAATTCATTTTATTTCTTCTTTGTCATACCAAACTAAAGAAAAAATTAAAATCTTTTTTTTCCTTTTAATTTTCAATCTTTTATAATTTTCTTTTTTCTCATATTTTCTTTCCCTCCTACCAAACAGTGGCTTAAAGATAACCAATCTCATTTAAGCACCAAAAACACTAATTAGAGACGCATTCAAGTTTCTAAGGCTTAGAGCTCGTTTGTTTTGATACTCAAATCACGGTTTGAATCACATTTTGCTACAGTATTTTCTCTTATAAAAATTTAAATCTTCGTTCAAATACTCTATTCAAATACTCGAACCAAACTGCCCCTTAGTTTCACAACATCAGTTAGAACTAATAAATTTCAATTGTTACTACAGTAAAAAGCAAAAATTTACTATAATATAAAGCTCTTATATGTTATAATATTCAAGTTCAAACTTGATTTCCAAACACACCCTGCTTTTTCATACATGCTCATACAGAGCATTCTCCAAAACATAGCTAAGCTTAATCCACGTCTTCAGTTTCGATTCCGTTTAAGTAACTTCCATTTCTTCAATATAGAGTCCACTCCCTCTTTCAATCGTGCCCTTCTACCCTCTTTGAAGTTCCAAAGTTCTGCTATTATGTACCTACCACTCGCATTATACTCATTCACTTCCTTTAACGCTTGTACCACGGCCTCATATGCTTCATCACCAAGCTCGTCTTTCAAATTCTTCAACTTCTCATCTTCCTCATTGATTATTTCCTTTACAGCAATTAACCAGTTAGAGACAAGAACTAGGCGAAAATTCAATGAAAAAAAAACCAGTTGCTTAGAAAACATGCGAGAAAAATAGAATTCACTTGGCAGAGGATGTGAAGCTTCAAAAGAGAAAAAAAAGTCAAACAGAACTTTTTTTTTTTGGGAATCATGCGTGCAAGTGATCATAGAAAGCATAGTTTTATAAGGACTAACAAAAATATTGCAATGAGACAAAAAAAAACTCCAATTTAGAAAGCTGATACACTGAGCAGTTAACCATACCACTGCCTTTCCTTTATCAGTGATAACCTTAAAAGGATGCCAGTTCGGATCCCTGAGACGGGCATCCCACACTGAACGTAACTCTACTGCCTTCCGTGGTGCTTCTTCATCAGAGAATTTACTTTTAGCTGCATTCAGGAATGGTTTACTATTAAGCTCTCCCATTCTCTTCACGCCAATAAAAGCACGCTTTGATGAGTCCCTCAGTCCCTGGCAAGCATGAAACTTAGTCCCGTTAGTCAGGCATTTTCAGGAAGCTCATCACCATACTAATTAAGAAAGAACAGACATTAAAGAGAGAATCATTCTAGTAAGTTATTAAACAAGCTGCAGACACTTAATACATCAGCCTAAGATACAGAGTACACTAGAAACATGAAGTGACAACTTTACTTTCTCAGATTGTACACTACTAATTCAAATGATAACGTTAGTGTTAAACACAGTGGGCTTTGCATCATCTAGGCATGTTTATTTGTACTTTAAAATTCTTTACACATGTACGTATAAACAAAACAAAATAAAATAATGGGAGAACGGATACATACAATGATTGTCACCTTACGAGCCTCCTGCAGCTCATCATTACTTCTACGCTCCTTGACAATCAATGCTTGGTTAAGTTCTTCCAGAGCCTCCATCTCTTCTTCCTTTTCTTTTAGATTTTCTTTGATTTCATCCATCTCTTTCTTGATTTTCATATCCTCATCCGCACCCATGTGTTTCATTACTTCTAGAGCTCCTCTGTAACGCTCTATCATCAACTCCAAAGCTTGTTTCTTATCAAGTTTCTTTTCCAAGTCAATAATCTTTTTATGGAGTTTCTCCTTTTGTCTCTGTAAAGTCCAGAATCTCCAGATATAAACCACCAAAAAGAGTTTTTTTATTCAAAAAAAAAAAAGACTAGAAAAGAGACAGAACTTCGAATATAACATCAACACGATACTGAGACCCTTATATAAGATGAATTATGGAAAGCATACCTTTTGTTCTTTTGCCAAAAGGAACATTTCCTCATCAGCCTTCTTTTGCTCCAAGGTAGCCCTCTCAATCTAACATTACAAAAGGGTGAATATTAGCTTTAATAGGGTGTTTGGTGAGTGTGGTTAGAACCAACTTTGTGGTTACTAAATAATGTAAAGCTCTCATATGCTACGTGTTTTAAACCACAAAGTTGGTTAAAAAAGTTTTCAAGATTGGAAAGGAGATAAATAAGCTGAAGAAATGCTAAAATAAACAAAAAAAGAAAATTAGAAAGTCAATACATAGTTTAACTTTTTTTGATAAACATAAGAAATACAAAATGGAGGTATTAATTGAGAAATGTTAGTTTTTAACTACTGTAAACAGATGTAAGCGTATAAAGGTCCGCTGCGCCGTTGAAATTATTATTAATATTAAAAAAGTGAATTCGGATGCATGCAAGAGAATTTATGTTACCCTCTTTAAATTCTACCCTTTTTTCCTGTCTTCAGAAATTATAATATCTATCCTCACACTTTCAAAATATATATACATATATCACCATTGCAATATATGTGGCTGCAAAAGAGGGGAACTAAACCAACACATAGAGTAGAACTTAAATTGTTAATGCCAATTGTATGTTTTTATAATGTCAAAACAGTGACTTGGGTTGATATATTCTAAGATAGAGAACTGTCAAATAACCATTTTCTTCTCCTCGACAAGGTTCCTTCTCTCACAATCATTATAGAACTTTCTTTGTTGCAGTTCCTTTTCCCGCGACTCAAGCTCTTTCTTTTGCCTTTCCAAGTCCTCTCTGAACTTTTCATGCCCCTTCATGATCTTCTCAAAGTGGTCACGCTCATTCTGTTGCATCTTTCTTTTTTCTAACAACATACAGCAAAATAAACCAAGATACTATAAATAACAATGAAAAAAAAAAATTCTAACTTCATCTCCTTTTGTCAACTTGAAAAATGAAAAGATGACAAACACGCAGTAAGCAATACCTTCATTGTAATCGTTGAGAATTGCATCTCTTTCGCTCACTATTTGGTTGAAGGATGTAACGGTTTCGTAATACTTGCTCTCAATCTCTTTCAGACTCTTGTTCTTCGTCTTCAAGGTATCTGTTAGTGTAGATACAAGTTTTGAATCTTTTCTGCGATCCTCTGCTTGTTTTTCAGAGACAGTTTTCAGATCCCCATGCTTACGGAGATGACCTCCAACAATGTTTGTGGATTTGAAGTCATTCTCCCGGGCAATCCATCCATATATTTTCTCGCCTCGTTTCTTGTTGGTCTCGTAGGCCATCTTCCCACAGTTTTCGGCTTCGAAGCTACTTTCAAATGCCATCGCATTCTCAAAACCAGCCCAGTCTTTATTAAAGTCAACAATTGCAAATCCTGAATGGCCCAAGTAGTTCCACAGAGGAGTAACCTTCACCGGGTTGAACCCTTTCCTAATAAACTCGTCTCTAAGTTTTGAACCACTTTCACCAACATGTTTCCCATTTCTCAATTCGGTTTTAATGTTAGCCAAAATTCCCATAGAAGGCCAAACAAATTTCACTTCATGATCAGTTGTTTCACGTTCAACCTTTCGAGGAGGCTCTGACCGGTCCTTAATATCGTGATAATACTTTTCTATAAACCTCTCTAACGCCAAGTGCTTAGCTTTCTCTTTGAGGTCCCTTTTATACGAGCCCCTACTTAAATCAGAAGCATGGTGGAGAAGATACTTTAATCTGTCATATTCTTTTCTGTCTTCAACGCAGAAGGGGCATCTATATCTGGAATCAAAAGACTTAATCTTCACCGACCCATCCTTAAGTCGTTTATAGTAATCCATCTCTAATTCTTCCTCTGTAATGTGAGACATCGTGAATCTGTAACGGAGAGAAAAAAAAGAGGAAAAAAAAAAAAGAAAAATAAGAACAAATATTCAGCTCATAGTTTTTCTTCTACCTGCTTTAAAACAAGCATACAAAGCCAATAAAGCAGATTAAAATAGGAAAAAGTGAACACTTTTGGAGGCTCTATCTCTCAAAATTGAAGGGGGACATGAGGCTACCAATATAATTTAACGACCAAAGTTCTGCTTATTCCCTTTTTATTTTTAATTTGCTTCTACTCATTGAAATCAAAAGGCAAATAAGAATCAAATTCCAATCAAATTCAAACCTACTAATAAAAGATAAAAAGTAGGATTAAAAAAAGTAATACAAAATCAATAAGAGGAGTGAACTGAAACTCGTTACCTATCTAAATGATACTACAAAAACTAAAAGCTACCCACTACTAGAATTGAAAAAACAAGGACTGCGTTTTTTATGGAAAAAATGAGTACGGAGTTGTGAACGCGACAACATGACGTTGTTTTGGTCATTAGATGAGTAAAGTTGTAAAAGCACAAAGGTTAAATCACAAAAAGTAATACATATAATTTAATCTTTTTAAATTAGAGATGTAAACCATACGGCGTATTATATGATCTTTTACGATTATTTTATCACAGAACGCGCAAAGACTTGCGATGAAGTTTAAATGCTAAATAACAAAGAACATTTAAGGAATCTACGCCGGTTCCAGTATTTAAATAAAATATTTAAATAAAAATTTAAATTTTTATAAAAAAAAATACTATAACAAAATTATTTAAACAATATTCCAAGTATCGAAATAAACTGCTCTTGATCTCTCTGATTTTGAGAAAACGACTAGCACCAAATTCATGAACCAAAAAAAGAAACAAAAGAAAAAAAAAAGGCCATAAAAATCGCTTTCACTAAACTTACCCTCGAAGATTCAGCGAAAACGACAAGCACCAAATTCATAAAACCAAAAGAAAAGCCATAAAATCGCATTTCTTCTTGTCCTTTTTTTTAATCTTTTCCTCCACATTTTCATTTTCTTCTTCCCCACTAAGCAAACAAACAGGACGTAAATCAAAAGAAAAACATACAACACTCAAACCCTGCTTTCTCTCTGTTAAGCACATCAAGCAGATGCAAGCCTACTGTGATCAGGCAGCCTATTGTGATCAAGCGTAACTGAAAACGAAGAAATCGCCATTACCTGATGAAAGAACCCGATTATCCTTCTTCCACTAGAAGAAACTCCTCTCGGATTGATTTTTCTGCAAGAAAATGGACCAAAAACAATATTGCTCCTCAGAGCAGGAGAGGAGACGTTCTTAGTCCTGTTTGGAGAGAAAATCGGATTCAAAGTTTAGAGAGAGAGAGAGAAAGAAGAAGATGAAGCAGAGAATAGGCGGGTAGTGGAGGAGGAGGAGCTTCCGCTGGAAGAAAACAGTCCAGTCGCTCTGCATTCCCTTTTCCCGTGACGGATTCGTGCTTTCAGATTTTCCACGCTCTCTTACCTTTCCTTTTAAAACCATGATTGTGCGCACTCGCGAGTGTAAAACAAACTGCCAACTGGCCAGTGATTGGGTGATTTGAGGAGTCGTGCGCGAGTAGAAAATTTGTGTAGACTAGAGCGAGTGGTTTGTGATCTTTCTTGGCGGGGAATTTTCACGTTGTTCGAGTCTATGTTGTGGGCCCGAAGAACAGGTGGACGTCCCCGGTTGGATTTTCTGAGATGACAATTCGTGATGATTAAAAGTTAGTTTAGTTTTTCTTTTAACACCAAAATTAGTAATTAAGTGGAGATTAAGTTTTAAAAGCTTAAGGCGCCACTCTTTTTTTTTTTTTCCCTCTTTTTTGGGTTGAGGACGCGTCAAAATGTTCAAGGGGGATGGATGAAGGAATTAAAATTAAAAATATGACTGTTTTTTGCAAGAGAAAAAAATGCCAATATCAAAGACACAAATAACAATGAAATATGAATCAAATATATGAAGCATTAAATTTGAGGACAAAAAATTTATGAAGAAAAAAGAACAAAAGAAAACGAAAAGATTATAAGGTTTACTAACACCATGGACTAGAATATTACAAGTATATTCAGAAGAAACTTATTAGAAATAATATAAATCTTTCGTATATGTTACAATAAAAAGAAAAAAAAAATTATGACAATGTAAAGCTTACATGTTATATTGTAAACAACAAACTAATAGACTATCAAGCATCATCCTACATAGGAAATCCCATCCAACGATGGACTGGGAAACATCGAACCACCCATCGGACTATAGTTTCATTCTACGTATCAAAGATATCGTCGGCATGATTTCCACCAAAATACTAGAGTTTTACAGCCATTGTCATTCATAGGAGTCTTGTCCCAAAAAGGTAGAAACAAGCTTGAGAAACACATTCAGCACTTTCTCTTACGCTTCTGCGTTTTCAGCAGTAGTATAGACTCTATTGCCTCATTTAATGATGCCTTCCTCTCGTCTTCAAGGTTCCAGAGTTCTGGTACTACATATCTACCACTTGGATTAAACTCGTTCAATTCCTTCAAGGCATTGGTCACAGCCATATAAACTCCATCACCATACTCATTCTTCAGACAAGCCTTCATCATCTTCATCCATAATTTCCTAGAAAGCAAATATTTTAACATAAATCAACCCGAAAGTTAGAAAAACCAAAGAAGAGAAGAAACTTGCAGAAACAACAATAGCAAATAACCAAAGAGAAACCGTTGAAGGTGTGTGTGCGCGTTTTCTAAGGTTGAGAGACAACAGATAAATGAGGTAGAAGACATGTGAATGTCTATCGCCACGACAACTTAGAAACAGGCAAACATTATAATGCCTTAGCTACAAATTCCTCAAAAGTCTTATCCTACGCCAATATGATAGAAAAATTGAAAACTCAAACAGGGATCATAGGAACTGTAATTTAATTTGAACTCGTGGGTTTAATTGCCACTGCAGAAGTAAAGATTCTCAAATGATGAACAAAGAGAAAAAAAATAAAAAGAAAATGGTTATTTACAAACTCGTATGGTTCATTTGTTCGGTACCTTGGCACTTCCCGTATGATCCCTGACAACCTTGAAAGGATGCCAGCTCGAATCACTGAGACGGGAAGAGCAGAGTGAACAAAACTCTTGCGCTTTCACTTGCGCTTCTTCGCCGAAGAATTTCCTTTTAGTTGCAGTGAGGGATGGTTTATTTTTGAGGTCCCCATCCACTTCAAACCAATAGAAGTTCCGTTTAAATTAGATTCATTCAGTTCCTATGAAGCATGAAAGTTAGTCTCTTGCACCAACTGTAAGCTAAAGCATCACATTTCGATTCAGATGCCCTTATTAGGAGAGTATAATATAGGACATAAAATAACAAAACCCAAGTCATCTTCCAGAAAAGTTATACCAAAGTCCTATTGAAATCCTAAACTAGTAAGATGTGGTTGCCACTCTCAAAGCCGATGAATGAGGCCTTGTGACTCTTAGAGCCTTGTCTTACATAGCCCATTAAAGGTTAAACCACTTGACTAGAGGAGCTCATTACACGAGAAATGAAGATATCATTCCTAAAAATTTACCCATTTAGATTTTATATACATAAAGATTAAGTTTACGCTTCAAGTTTATTAAAATTTAGAAAGGGCTGACAAACATAAATGTAGAGGGAAGAAGAAAGTCCAACATAACAAGCCACTGTGTGAGGAAAGTAAAATAGACACAAACCTTGATGATGGCTTTACGAGCGTTCTGCACTTCATCATTCAAACTATGCTCCTTGACAATAAGTTTTTTATAAAGTTCGTCTAGATTTGTGAACTCTTCTCTTTGATCTTTTAATTCTTTTTGAAGCACATCAAGTTTTTCCTTCAGATCCCATCCTCATCTTCACACGTGTTTCATCACTTCTTCCAACTCTAAAGCTTGTTTTGTATCAAGTAACTTTTCCAGTTCAACAATGCTTTCGCGAAGTTTCACCTTTTCTCTCTGCAATGGCACATAAATCACTAGAAAGATAAATAGAAAAAACAAAAAAACTCAGAGATGCCCTTCCTTCTTACCAAAAACACCTATAATTATATAATTAGTGATTTCTCCTTCGTTTATGCCTTTTCCATTGCTTCAATAAAAACTCTATTCCCTCTTTCAGAGATGCCTTCCTGACTTCTTTAAAGTTCCGGAGCTCCATTACCGCGCACCTTCCCGTCGGATTGTACTCGTTCAATTCCTCCAAGGCTGTCACAACAGCATTGTGAATTTCCTCACCATACTCATTCCTTAGACTCTTCAGTTTTTCATCGTCTCCATCAATTATTTTCTGCTCAACAATTTTTCAGTCCAACTCAATTAGACCCCCCCCAAAAAAAAGAACCTAGAATTAAAAACAGTACTTAAATATTCAAACCTTGAAATTCCCTTGATGTGGGATAAACTTAAAAGGGTCCCAGCTAAAGTCCCTAAGATGGGAATCCCAGAGTGAACATAACTCTAGTGCTTCTTTATCAGAGAATTTATTTTTAGTTGCATTAAGGAATGGTTTAGATTCAAGGTCTCCCAATCTCTTCACGCCAATAAAAGCGCGGCTGAAAGTTTCACTCAATGCCGGTGAGCCATTTTCACATTTTGACCATAAGAAAAGTTCTTCCATATATTTTCATAAATGAACAAAAACGGACTATAAGTAGACTTATAACTGTACTATGGACCTTAATAAGCTCCATACGAGCCTGGTGCAGCTCATCTTTGCTTGAACGTTCCTTGACAATAAGATCATTGTTAAGTTGTTTCATGGCTTCGAAGTCTTTTTCCTTCTCTTTTAATTGATCTTGGAGTTCATCCGTCTTTTTCTTGAGATCCTTATCTTCGTCTTCAGTACCGGTATGGTCCATTACTCCTAAGGCTTCGTTAATGCGCTCCATCGCCAACTCCAAAGTTTCTTTTGCCTCGACTACCTTTCTATTAAGCTTTTCATTCTCTCTGCAAATTGCCAGTCAAACATTAGATGTGTAAGAATAGAAATTTCAAAAAAGATCTTTACTTTTCTTGGATTCTCACTAATTAAAATATTCTTTAACACTATGAATTGAAAACAAAGTACCTTTTGTTCTTCTGCCAGCCGCAGCGTATTTTCAGAGTTCTTCTTTCAGATTAAGGCAATGTTCTCATTCTATCTTGCATCAAATAAGAGCCTTTTTACATTTGAAAGACTGCATAATTAAACTATTATAGCCTATAAGAAAAAAATAATTTCCAAAACAGCAATTTTATTTAACCTCTAGGTCATAAGCCTACTACTATCTAAAAGGTACATTATATATTAAACTTAGCTCATTGTTTTATTTTATAAGTAGTGGAGTTATAACCAAGCCTTCGAAAAGGATTTTTCATTCCAAAAACACAACTCAAACTCCAGTTCTAGTATATATAATTGCAATCTTTATACAGAGATATTATTAAGCGTATCTATTATAATCTATAAGATGGGCAAATTTCCATTACCAATTCCCTATCACGGAGGAGTTGCAATCTCTCACTGTGAATTTCAGCTTCTTCTTGCTCAAGTTGCTGCTCGCGTAACTTAAGCTCCTTCTCTTGCGCTTCTAAAAGCCGTACCAACTTCTCTTGCTCAGAGAAAATCTTCTCAACTTGGTCCCATGCAGTCCTTTTCATGTCTCTTGTTTGGGACAACAAACATTTCCAATGATAATCTCCACCAATATCTGCAGAGAAGAATAAAATATAAGCAACGCAGACCAAAAAAGGAAAAAAGACCAAACTTTACTGTTGGATATACCTCCAATATCCTCATGATCTTGCCAAATTTCATTCCTTGGTGCCATTGGGATCAAGTTTAGAGATACCTTCTTGCGGATAGAAAAGTAGTCTTCTGAAATATATGTTAATCGTAAAATCGAAAACAAAACAAAGAAGAAGGAAAGTCGGATTTGGAGCTTTAAGGAGGAGAAACTAGAAAGAGAACGATGTGAGTGTATATAGGAACTTGGTTTCCTTTTTTCGTCCAGTCATGCGCAGACAGAGACGTCCTTTTGTTTCTTGCGAGGCAAGGAATGGCCCCTTTTGTTTTTTACGAGAGGAGGGGAAAATCGACGGTACTCGCGATTCGCCAAATGGCTTGGTGGGGTCAAATGAATACTAAGATGGAAAACGAAACTCAAGAAATTGCCTAGCAAGTAGAAGTACTGTAGCGTAAAGGTCAGGCTGACGTGGACAGGGACGATTCAGGCGCAGCCGCCACTTTTATCAGCTGGGGTTATATTATACTTTCCATATTTGGTTCCCCCAATAAATTCAACTGTAATCAAAGCTTTTTTTTTTCAGATATTATTTTCTTTTAGGACAGAAGAGGGCAAGAAATGGAAGGAAAAAAGAAAAACGCCATGTGCTATACTTTCCATATTTGGCGTGAAAAAAAAATAGGGCAAGTAAAATTAGAAACGCCGTCTGTGGGAATCGAACCCACGACCACGTGGTTAAAAGCCACGCGCTCTACCGGCTGAGCTAAGACGGCTAGACAATAGATTTCGGATCAAAAATTATAAATTGTTTAAGTATTTTTATTTTTTATTTTTTATTGTTTATTTTTTATTTAAGGAATCATGAAGCGTACATTCAATGTATGAGAAAGACCATAGTGACCACATTAGGGCAATGTTTACTTCCTCCCTTTCCCATTATCTAATATCAAAATTAGGATTTTTTTTTTCCAGGTACGTATTACACATAATTCGTGTATAACATGAAGAAAAATTAGAAAATGTATCATTTTTAATTCATCTCTTTAAGTTTGGGTCATTTTCTTAGAAAGACATTCATGTAGGAAACTCTCAATCTTTATGATCCTTTACTTTGTTTTCCTCTCAATAAGATAAATTGCATTTGTCAAAAAACAAAAGCTTAAATTCCTAACTTATATTTTAATGCAATGTGATGTGATTTTTGCGTAAACGTCTTGAATTTTCATTCCTAGATTTAGCAAGGATTACATTCAAAGGAACTAATTCTCGTTTCGATGGCTTTAGTTCAGTAAATATGTCAATAAAATGCGTCCTACGTTCTTCTTAAGTCCCTTTCTCCTTATTAAATATTGTTGAAATTATGATTATTTTTTGGTAGGGTATAACACATATAATTGTCGTAACCAACAAAGACAAGGTCCCTTAACTGTGTTTCCATCCCAATTACATAAATTATGACCTTCGATAAAATAAAAAATTCAAGGCCTAATCTCTTACATGATCACCTATATCATAAAATCCAATTTTTATGATTTCTGCATAAGAAAAATTTAATTTGTCTTACAATGGTATTCCAAGACGCAATTGACTTTTACCATAAAGATTGTGATATTCTAATGACATGGGAAGGGAGGTTTTCGGGAGGGTTTTGGGTGGGGATTTTGGATTGTGAATTTGATCCTTCTTGATTCAAACTACGTCAATATATTCAGCTAATTGCAGGTGCCATTTAAATTATAGATTAATTAAGGTACCATTAAAATACACAAATTGCAATTATAAGGCTACAATTATATTTTTCAATGCCATGGTCTTTCGTGCTAAAAAACACAAGGAACAAATATCATAATAACGTTAATAAAATTCATATTGGCCACGTCGAATCGGTGATATCACAGTACTTCTAGTTGTGTAGAGTTAGAAGGTAATGCAACTTTTATAAATTTTAATTTATAAAACATGAAGCACCAAGTAATTCGCTGCTAATTTTCATATTTATGAAAATTCACACAGCTAGCTGAGCGAAACAAGCTTAGAACTAGTACCAGTAACACCACAAAGTACCCCAAAATTAGCACTTCTAATTTTTTTTTTTATTATTATTTTGAAAGGAAAGCCCCCGTTTGATTCACCAATACTAATAGTTCAACTTAGTTCGAACAATGAAGTCAATATAAAATACAAACTGTATGGCACTAAGTTTGAACTCTCCAATTCAGATTTTATTCATTTTTTAGATTTATATTTAAACTGCATATCTAGACCTCAGTTTAAACTGAAATTTAAATCACATGGTTTAAGATTTTCAATTCCAAATAGCGTAATTCGAATGAGCGAATCAAACGTGATTACTCAATGGAGGTATACTTGGACATTTAAACATCCACAAGATAGAGTGATTACTTAATAGAGTCCACTTATGCATCATAACATTATCTGCTTCTGGCTAATCTGTCTGTGGGTTTTATAGGTTCTACTAATGTGTTTTTATATATCTTTTAAAAAAATAACATAAGCACTATTCAAAAACTGTCTTTTACCTCAATTGCGCTATAAATAGGCGAGGGCTTTCTGCACTTCTTTCCTTCGAGTCTTCTTCCTAACCATATAATATACTTCCTCCCACAAAACCAGCTGATCATCACTAATCTTGAGTCTCTCCCCCAGTAACCACGCATCATGACCTCATCATACACACGCTCTTGCACACAGTAATATATATAAAATCACTATCAATATATATATATATACACACACACAGACAATACGTAACACTACTGCTAGCTAGCTAGCCACCATAGCCATGTCAGGCGTGTGGATATTCGGCAAAAACGGCGTCGCCCGGCTGATCAGCTACCCAACCAGGGAATCCTTCGAGCAAAAAGAGCCAACTCACCCGGGCACGGCCACCGCGCCGGGCGCTCGGCCACGTGCCCTCGTCTACCTCCCGGCGAACCAGGTGATACGGTCGTACGCCGAGCTCGAGCAGCGACTCGGGGAGCTGGGCTGGACTCGGTACCACAACTCGGACAGGCCTGACCTCCTCCAGTTCCACCGCTCCAACGCCTCTGCTCACCTCATCTCCCTGCCCGTCAACTTCGCCATGCTCAAGCCTCTTCACATGTACGACATCGTCGTCAAAAATCGCTCCTTTTTTCAAGTTCGAGAGTACTAGTCGGTCAAAAGCTATGTACTAGATTGTAAATGATTTTATAATCATTTAATCGTATAATCATCTATGCAACCATTAGCTAGGCTATATGGTCGATCTGACTTACTAGCTAGCTAGCTAGGTAAGTGATTATTAAAAAAACTAAAAATAATAATTAGCTAGCTTAATAGCTGTGACCAATTTGGTTCGAATGTGGTCAAACTGTTTCCATTTGATCATAGAATGTGTACTTAGCTGTGTGACGACTGGGCGTTATTTTTGTGTTTTTGGTATGTACGTCTTTTTCTCTTTCTTTGTGTGTGTATGTGGTCGTATATTATTTCAAATGCATGCTTGCGTTTCTGTTTCCGCCATTCTCACATGCTTCATGAATATATTCAAACCGTTCAGTGCATCAAAGTATAACTTTGTCATTATAGAATATACTTTACTCTTTCTGTTTGCTGAATTCTTTTATAGGTGTTTGGAGTTTACAAATGCATGGGTTGCACTCAGAGCCACTTCTGATTGAGTAGGGGCACTCAGCTTTTGAAATATTGATTTTTTGCCCATAAAATTTAAAAAAATTTTAGTTATACATTTGTTTTACATTAAAAAATTATAGTTATGCCCCACTGAGATATAGAAATATATTATGGTGCTCCTATTTTCTTAAAAAAAATTATGATTTGTGCTTTACTTAAAACTAAAACATATAACTATGTCTGCATGCAAAAAGAATTACCGGTTTTCTTTTATATAATACCCCTACTAACAAAAACTTTTGGCCCCTCCGCTAGTTGCACTTGTTGATTTTTTCATCACAATATTTGTGGAATGACGCTAAATTTTTGAACCAGGAGAGTAATTTGAGCTAGCTATCATATGGACTACTAGATTAGACAGCTGATCATTCGTATTTTTATTATCGACAAATAACCCTGCAGAACAAAATATTATAATATGGAGAATTCTTTGATAAGATATAGGAAAAAAAAAAAAAAACATATGTGATTGTACAAAGTTTTTAATTAGACTTGCTCAAGTTTTGTTAAATAACAATAGCCCTAATGTTAGAGGGTGGTGCTGATAAGAATGTCTTTCAGTTTATTCCTCTTATGATGTGCCCATATTTGATACTCAATAGCCCTAATCACAGGTCTTGCTCGGCTAATTATTGATTTTCTAGCATCGAACTCGTGGTGGTGTGAGTGAAACTAGATATCCATCTATCTAGTAGAATTACGTTATGTTGGTTTTGCTTCCATTGATAGCCCCGGCAATTTTTTCTACAGACAATGAAGATAAGAGGTGGAATGCCACTAATAATGCTCTTTTTTCACAAGGAAGAAACAATCTTACAGTTTATAATTGTGACTTATTAGACAGTTGATCATCCTTTTTACTATTATTGACAATAGATCTGCAGAACAAAATATTATAATATAGAGAATTCTTTGGGAAGTTATTAAAAAAAAAAAAACCATATGTCATAATATACACATTGAATTAGACTTGCTCAAGTTTGTTAAATATTAATACCCCTAACGTTAAGACGGTACAGTGATAAGAATATCTTATCATGACGTGCCTACATTTATACTTGATAGCCCTAATCAGAGGTCTTACTCAGCTAACTATGGATTTTGTAGTATTGAACACGTGGTGGTGTGAGTGAAACTAGATATCCATCCATCTAGTAGAATTACGTCATGTTATTTTTGTTCCTATTGATAGTCCCTAAAATTTTTTCTATAGACAAGGAAAATAGGAAGTGGAATGCCACTAATAATCCTCTTTTTTCACAAGCAAGAAATAATATTGTTATACTAATTTTAGTGATAGTACTTTGATATATATAATCTCATAGTTTATAATTGCGGTTTATGAGGTGTTTATTAATACTTTACGACAAAATTCTCCCTATTGTAACTCCTTTTTTAATAAAGTCCATAATATATCTTACTCTTTGGTTGAGATAGATTAACCCTGAATTCATGAAATTTTAGAGAATAAATTACAGAATATGAGCAACCGACCTACCACTACTGTGCTAGGAAAAAATATATACATATATAGTAGAGGCGATCTTGTAATTCTCAAGAGAATCGGGTATGAAATCATAATATTCATTTTTTACCTTGTGTCAGCTTGAGTATGAGTCACGTACAGGTATCAAGGCTCAGGTTTCATGCAAAAAAAAGCTGGAGTTATAATCAGACGTATTATTGCGGCTCTGAAAGCCCCCATAGGCTTCTACCAGCCAAGCATGATCCCCGCTACTACAGCTATCCTCCACCCAATATATACACACGCAGTATATACATGTGTATGTATGCATATGCCTATATGCCACAATACCAATTGGGTCCCCAAGGAAATCTGATTGTGCAGCGACTATTGATCAATCTTGGGGCTGGAGGTCCGCAATTTAATAAGATTCAGGATCAGCACCTTTTTAAATTGTTAGAATTTAAGGAGTTTGTTTTTTCCGTTCAGTCTGGGTTCGGTTTAGTTATCCCAGTTTAAATTAACTTCTTCTAAAATATTTATTCCTTCTAAATAAACAGGTTAAACTAGGGTGGATTGCCCGACTCTAAATTCACACCCCTTTCATTTCAATATTCTGTATCAATATTTAGTAATTTTACTCTCAGATATTAATATTAATGATTTAACACTTATTTTATATCATTTTTCAACCAAATAATTTCTTTCAATATATTCCATGTCTATTCTTTAATTTAATTATTTTTTCATCCTTTAAACTAGAGCTACTATAATACTCATTCAAACACAAATTTGAATTAGATTTTTTGTTTAAATTAACACTTAATTTATATATCTAAATGTCAATTTAAATTACTATTAAGGACCCATTTGAGATAACTTATGCTTTTACTTTTAAGCACCAGAATAAGAGAAACATAAGCTTAAACTTTTTAATTGGTGTTTGTACAATACACAAAAAAGTGCTTTTTTATTTTATAAGAACCTTTAAACTTGTTTAGTTAAATAAGTCAAAAACCCTTATTAATATAAAAAGTAGTACAATTTAAGAATATAGATAAAATTCTTAATTTGTTATTCTTAAATATAAGATTAAAAATTTAAATAAAACAACTTTCATAGGTTCTTTTTATCATAAGCACCATTGGTCACCATTGGCTTAACTTCTCCAATAAGTGCTTATAAAATCCATAAGTACTTTTACATGGGTCATCCAAATAGGCTTATAGTAGATTTTAGATAGAATAAGCAACAACTTCAAATAATAGAATGTTTAACAAAGTTGGTTAGAATTAACTTCTTGCTTTAAAAACACTGTAGCATGCGAGAATTTTTTATTGTAACAACATTTTGTCATTTGCTATAGCATATAAAAATTTTACACTATTCTTTAACTAAAAAGTTAATTCTAAGTAATTTTACTAAACATTTTATAAGTGATTCCAAACAAGCCCTTCAAGTGTACAATTTAAATTTTGCTGTTGAAACAAAGACAGTCCACATCAACACAATCCACGAACCGAGCAGTTAGGGGGGAGAGAAGAGGAGCAAGGACAGCGCGGGAAGTGGAAAAGGGGGCATTTTGATAAATAGGCTGGCCAGAATTTTTTTTTAACAAATAGGCCATTTTTTTTTTTTCAGTTTTTGGTGTCAAAAAAAAGGTTTTTTAGACATCAAAATGGTTCCAGTTTTTTTTTTTTCAGCATGTTGAGATTCCTTATTCTGTTACCGTCATTTTTCTTTTTCTGTTGAAAAAAATTGAGACAGTTTACCTACATAAAAAAAACGTGTTTTTTTAATTTAAAAAAAAAGATGCCTTTTATCCGATTAGGATTTTTTTTTTTGCCTAGTTATCAAAATCTTCCAGTGGGGAAAATTGAAGCTAACAGAGGAGGGTACGAAAAAGAGCAAGTAGGGGCATTAGGACTATAGCTCGGTGATTAGACTAATCGAACGCTCAGCACGTGTCAGAGTTATTTGCTGCATCGTCGTACGCATGAGTTTTGGTCAAACTTGACCTAACCCAGATTACCAGTAGTGTACTGCTCCTCCCATGCCCTGCTGATGATGCCCCCAGTACTACAGGTTCACATGCCTCATCTTTCAACTAGTTTAATTTAGACAGATATTGATTATTGGATGATGACCTGTGTGTGTAAGTAAAATGTTGTTATCATATTTTCCAAAAAAAAAAAAAAAAGTTGTTATCATATCCGTCAAAGGGAAATACATATATTAAAAAGTCTTTTTCATTCTAGGTGGTTAACACCTTATTATTTATAAAACAATTAACCTATTGTCTTATAAAGGATAAGATTTTAATTTTATAAGATTAAATAAAAAATACTCATATATATATATATATAGCATCTAAAAACACAGTTGAAATTATATTTTCATTTCATTTAATAATATCAGTTGGAATTAAAAAGTTTAAGCTGCTATCACTCTTACGTGTTATAGTAAAAAAGTAAAAATTTACTTATAGTATAAAACCCTCATATACTATAATTTTTAAGTTCTTATTTCAAGTTCCATTAAGATTTTCAAATGCAATTTTTGTTTAAATTTTACATTGTAATAATTTTGGTTTGGAAGTACATGGCAACGTCATTTTACTTATATAATTCTAACTATTACAATATAAAGTTCTCATAGGCTACAGTAAATTGCTTTAAACATTTGATTCTAATTGCGTTGTTAAACACACTCAAATATAGTTCAAACCCTCTCTTAAATGCCACAAAAATGTTATTATCTACCTGATATTAGTTTTCTCTCAAGTGATTTGGGAGTCTCGATTTGGAATTTGGGTAATTCAAAATTTGTACAAGGAATAAAGTTTGAAATTGTATTTAGTTGTGTGTTGAAGTGGGAGGAAACTATAAATTGGGTTATAGTTTTTATTATTAAAAATTGGTTCAAATCATCTGAAACAAGAGGAGAGCAGTTCTAAAATTTGCGTTTTTATTAGTTCAAAATATCATTTTAGAGTTCAAAACTACCTCTTCAATTGAGGCCGTAAGTTTTGAGTCCGACAAAAAGGGTGCCTTGAGACTACATCTTCAGAGTAAGTAAATAAAACGCTTTGTCTTTTGACACAAATATTATAGTTCAATCGAGATATTCCTCAACATATGGTACCTCTTTGGTCACGGCTAAAAAAATTAGTAATAATACTTCGCCTATGACATAAATTTTAAACCAAAAATATAAATTTTATTTTCTTAAGTTTGTCTTCAATCTCTGGGAACGACTAAGTAGAATCAAAAATTGCAACACACATTTAATTGATATAATAATGACTTTTAGAATGGGCAATAGTTTCATGTGATTTATAAATTTCTTGTTATTATGCCTTTACAAAATCATTTATTATTATAGAATAAATATCATATAACATTTTTTTACTTGTATTGTACATGTTACATGATGTGAGACCTGTCGACACGCTTAAGCCTTTGCCTATCTATTTTCCCTTCTCAGTGATCGATAGAATAGGGTTCTTTCATGCTTGTAATCCAATAAATTCCAAAAACTGTGTACCGTCTATTGAGTCCCTTAACGTACCCATACGAGTGGCTCTGTCAATTATAATGAAGTGAAACATATACATGTTTGGTGCATTTTCCAAATGGTTTTGTTTTGATTATAAAAGTAAAAATGAAAATGATTTTTATCATCAACCGAACCACTGTTTTAGACCCAGGATTTTATTTTATCGTTAATTCAATTACGGTTCACCTTTTTTCCTTTTCTTATATCAATGAATAAGACTCTTTACTTATATGACTTAAATATCTTGTATTTCTAAAGACAGGAATTCGATTGATAAAATTTAGCATGATTCTTATGAAATCGATGAAATTGATATTTAAATATTTCTTCTTAGAACGTATTTACGGTGAACTCAATGAAAGTTATAGTAATCCAGCTACTATGAAAAAATATATTAGACATGCTCAATTGGGTGAAATTTTTGAATTACATTGTGTGACTTTGAAATCCAATGGTGTTTTTCATAGCAATCCGAAGGATCTTTTTACTTTTAAAAATGCTTCGTTTGCCATGCTCTTCTAAGCAAAAATTTAGAAAGATCAATGTGAATTAATCTTATATATATTTATCCACACAAAAGCTTTATATAATAAATATTTTTCCTTTTAAGAGAAATAAGTACGTTTTAAAGCTCATTTAACTAGCAATTTGGCGGAAGTCAACTATACTTTCAATTTTATTGTGATGCTTATTTGTTTTTTTATGATCGCTTGAGTTTAATTTATTTTTGCGTATATGCTTCTATTAGAAAATAATGGTTATCACCAATGGTGATTATTTTTATTGGTTTTTAACTAGTTAAAAATTGACATATAAAGTTATGTAGTTAGTCTTACGTCGTAATTAATGTCTTAAAATTTCGTGTACATTTAGGACTGGTAACGTGTAATGATGATAATGTCTAGTTTTACAATGGGTATGCGTGCACACATTACGTATATGCGTATGTATGATTTGAGGATGAGCATTGCTATTATCCTGTTAAGTTATGAATGTGCAATAACACCAAAGACATTAACTTCAATCTTAACTTTTATATCAACTCATGCGTTAAACGATAGGTGTTTAAAGGCTTTTCACATGAATAAGATTGTATATTTGCCAATAAAAAATGATAACTTAACTTAGTATAAAAATCAACGTTAGAATGTGTGTAGTACTACTCGTATATGATATATTGATATATATATATATATATATATACAGTGACTGTATTTAGTGATGGATATAATAATATGTCAGTACCAGTAGTGATGAAAATGCTCATGCAGTAGAGGCGCGTTAATAGCTTAAACATCATGATGATAGTTTCTAGTCTATTCTTCTATAGTTTCTAGTCTATTCTTCTACACATACATTACCATGCTAGTGCACTCCACAATTCTTAAAACATACTCCATCAAAACGGGGCATTACGATTTCCCACTCTCTCTCCCTCCCTCTTGTGCAAATTACGATTCCCACTAGAAAGAAGAATGTTTAATTTCGTCGTACAAACTTTACGTAAAATGATTAAGCGACCATATAAATCATCTCCGTTACGTATGAGCCTGCAAAATATGTATGATTTTCAGTATAAATTATCATGGCGGGGCCACAGACATATAAATTATATTTCACGGCTGCATGGTAACTGAGATGCGGCCTATTACAGCCAAAAAAATAAAATAAAATAAAATAAAGTTGTTTGAAATTAAATATTTAAAAAATGCAAAAATTTAGCATGTTTGAGAGAACGTAAATAGTATCATAAAGCTGTCACATATTACAGTGTAAAATCAAAATACGTTACAGTCTAAAGCTCTCATATACTACAATATGTAGTTTAAATTATGTCGTTATGTCCACGTTAAAGAAAAAAAAAATCAGTAAGTTACACCTGAGTCGTGCTAAATTCGGAAATTTTTTCAACAATTTTTGTCTTGCTGACCAATGAGCTATGGAAGCTGGTCTTTTTTCCCACTAAAGAGCACTAGGACTTTCTGATCTTGGAATATTGAATTGGACTCGTTCAAAGCAGAAACATCATACATGTCTGCGGAAATTATAATATGACTTGTTGCTCTCTTTCTTTTCCCCTATAAAAAGTTATTTTTTTTTTCTGGAATAAAACTAAATGTAATTTTGTTCAAAGTCGTTGCTTGTTAAATATGACAATATTTTAGGCAATAGGGACGTTGCAATTCAAGTAGAGGACTTACGATGTAATGCACATATATAACATAGTATTACCATTCTAGAATGCTAATAATTAATATGACATTGTTTTGGCTGACATAAGTTTATCAATAGAAATATTTATTACCAAAAATATATATATTACACTAGTTGGAATATTTCAAATTTATGTGGAGTTTGACAACGCGAGTTATAACCAAAACTTTTGGTTGTTATATTGTAAAGCTTTTATATGCTATAGTGTCAAGAAAAAGTGTGCTACAATATAAATCTCTTATATGTTACAATGTTTTCAACAAATTGGTTCTAATCAATGCTTTCAAAGACCGTATTAATTTGAGGAACAAAAATGTTGATCAAATACCGCATAACTAGGGTGCTATTACACGTCCTTTTATGTTAATTAACATGGGGTTGACTATTGATGGTGGTGGCATAACAGTAAGAGGATAACCCATTAAGATTCTCTCTTATCGTATTTACGCGTTGATTTTTCTTGTTTATAATAAGACTGTAATTATACCTCTCACTAGGCTTGCCAAATATGGCTTGAGCCACTACGATTTAGATAGCTCCATGAATATTAGTAGACAAAAACATGAGCCAGATTCTCTTGCTATTTTAATGATCGTAGTAAAATTTTTTTAAAACGCTAGGTGGGTGTAAATATATCAGTGATCCTTTTTTAGTAAAAAAAATCAACATGGGTCGGTCGTTGCTTCTAGAGGTGGGGAAGAAGAGTACGTAAAACAAAAGTTGCTGTAAATCTTGTTTTCTACTCAAGACAAACTACCATCTTTTGTTTATATTGCTTGCTTTGTGCAGACAACTCATGTGTAGCATTATTGTTGCTTATGTATGTGAATATGTTTTGTCTTTCCTGAAATGATTTGCAACTAATCCTTGTGTTTCTCGATCTCTTTGCCTTCTACACAATCTAAAAATTAGTCGCTTTCACGATCTTATTGAATATTAACTTGCTTGTGAGTCTGAATCACAAGCCTCTCTCGAAAATGATCATTTTAATCACATAAAAGACATGTGTATGCGACTGATTAGCCGTTTCAAAGTCTCAATTATTATTTAAATCAATTTATTCGCATGAATCTAAGGAATAATAAGCCTGCCGAAAAAAAAAAGGAAAAAAATAAAATTAAAGCCATATTGATGTTCCTCCAACTTTGTCTTTCCCAATTTTCAAGTCAAACAAGTAAAAACCTTTCTCGAGTCTAGAATATAATTGAAGTAAATTGCTTGTACTTTAAACTGTCCACTTTTTCATAATACACTTTTAACTTTTAATCTTGACGCAATATATGTTAAACTTCTAAATCATAAACAATTGAAATTCATGAGTTGCTATTTTATTCCGTTAAGTACTCTTTTTTACATGTTAAGTTTTAATTTTTTTTCTAAAATGACGAGAACTACCTTTAAGATAACTCATGTGTGAATCTCGTGACTAAAATTGTTTATGTTTTTTTAATATTTATTAACTATTTAAACTCAATTGTCAATAATTACAAAATTTAAGGTGTATTTTGTTAAAATTAAAAATTCATGCTTATTGTACAAAAAAAATGAATAACTTAAGTGCAATAACGCAATTTATTCACATAATTAAAAATCGTTGATTGCGGTTTATCAAGTGGGTTTTTCTTTTTCCTTTTTCGAATGTTCTATCTAAGGCAAGAAAATTACGAAAGCGAAAAAAACACATGCACGGGAATATAAACACCAAAAGTTAATTTTCAATTTGAATGGTTGATCGGCGTGTCCCCACAATAGGACCAGCCTGATCAACATCGTACATTTTTTAATCGTAAATTGTGACAGCTTATCAGAACTATTAACTTTTAATTTAAAGATTCCAAGAGTCACGCGGTAAGGGACCATGTATTCAGTGGCAACCGAAACAAAAAACAAACGAGTACCATGAGGTCAATAAGAGGACCACTGATTTATTTCTAATGTGGAAAAAAATTTGTGGAAAGAAAATTTAGTAATTCTAGAACTTGACTTGATCAACTATCAATTACAACAACGTGTGTGGATATGGATTATTAACGTGAGACCATTATAGACTTGACAATGCTTCAACCCCACCAAACAAATAGCCCAAGTACGGAGAACTCACCCAACTTCCCTTTTTTTTTTGCTTTCTTTTTTCTTCTCTTTTTTTTTTTTTTTCCTTGATAAGGCCCTTCTACTATGACTTTCTTTTGCCAAACAACAAGTGGACCCCGAATATACCAAATTACTATTCTAACCTGTATCATCAATAAAGGGTTGTGAGGTATTGTTCCAGAAAAGAAAAAAAAAAAGAAAAAAGAAGTAAGGGGTGTTTAGAGTTGTGAGAACCACTCAGTTCTCACCACAATCTCAGTTATGAACAGTATAAAGCTCTCATATGCTACAGTAACAATAAAAAAATGTGCTACAGCATAAAACTCTCACATACTACAGTCAAAGTGGTTCTCACCACTCACCACTGGTTCCCACAATTCTTCCAAACACCCTATAAAAGTGTCTTTGTGTATGTCTTTTTCTGTCAAATTATTGCTGTAAGCCGTTTTTAAATATGTGAATGGGAAATAATTTATTTATTACAAGTTTAAAAAAGTAATTGTATATAATACTTAATTCCAAAAATCGATTTGTAAGGGTAAAAAAATAAATTTATTAACTAAAAAGTCCTGCATATTGTATAAATAGAAGAAACTTTAAATTTAGACTTTCTCCGGATTTAGGATTTTATATTAAAAGTTCAATTTGTTAAGTGGAGTATTGACCTAATATAGTTATAAGATGAAGCTAAAATTAATATATCTTATATAAAATGTCACTTTCTACTTATGTTTTCAATAATGATAAATATTCTTTCATTTCACAAAACTCTTTTAAAAAATGACACTAAACTTGGGATATTTAAGAAAAGATTCTCACTAAAAATAGAGTCAAGATCTATTTTTTTATTTTCTTGTTCGTTTGGCTATCCCTCTAATATTTATTTGATACATCATTCAAACTTATTAATCTAAACACATAAATAGAATCTAAATATCAAAATTAATTTTTCAATTCTCCTAGGTGTCAAAATTTTACCGAGGAGATAATTAAAGAAACAGAAAAATAGATAGCATATCTTGATTCTTACAAAATAAACTGTCAAATTAGGAGGAAGCATTTGAGAAGCACAAGAAAGAAGGGCCCCTGGGCCAACATTGGGCACCTCACTCTCTGCTCTCCTCCTTGAATCCCTTATTACACTATCCACCTCTGTCCAGAAGAGAAATGCTAGGATTACTCACTTTGTCACCTTCTATTTCCTTTAATTGCCATATGTCTTCTCAATTCTCAAGACAAATAAAGCCTATTTGAGGACCATGTTTTTTCTTGTTATTACATCGTTGCCGTTCCTTATAATTTAAGATACAAATCCATTTTGGCATCAATTATGCAACTGTATCTATGTGAAATGGTATTACTTGGTATTAGTTATTAATTAATTCGTATATCAATTTTAATATGTAGATTTTGTAATCCGATTCTAATTTTGTTTTTTGGTATTATGGGTTGAAAGGTCAATATTTCAACGTTTATTTTAAATTATCATTACTTCAACGCTTTATTTTTTTGGACAATTAAGTACCCCCAATGTTTTTTCTTTTTGTTCTTGAGAAATATTAGTACTCCAACGTTGAACATCTGAGATTTATTTTACAATATCAATACTTCACAATTTTTTTTCTTCTATCATGTGATTTTTTCCCTTTTTAAAAATCCAAATTTAAGTGGTATATAACATTTAAAAAAACCGTATATATTAGATAAACTTATATATATACACAGATACGTATATTAGGGTCATATATAAATTTAAGAAACTGTAATTAAGTACGTACTGTTATATATGTAAACATTTAAACATATAACGTTAAGTTTTTATATTTATATTATGTACAAATATATAAACGTATCACACAATACGTTACGTTTATATATATACATAAACCTATGTATGTACTATTAAATAAAATGTTTATATGTATTTAACGTTCATATATATAATGTATGTATAACATTTTACAAAACCGGATGCATGTACTGTTAACTCTTTTTTAAGGATATGTATTGTGTAAAAATACATATACACATGAAAACGTATAAGTCCACTATTTCTCCCAAAGAGTGGCAAAGTTGTAATAAAATATAAAACAGTGGTTAATTGTTACAGTTTTTTTTTAATTAAAAAGTGACATTATTTGTGGCAAAAAAAGATCATAAATAGTGCAACAAAAAGTGTAACCGTTACATTTCTCCTCTAAAAAAAAAAAGAGCTAAACAGTGCCAGGATCTGCTGCGTTGCGATTTTTCAACAACAAGAAAACGCCGCCTCGTGTCCACCTCTAGATATCTGAAAAAAATAATTAAATAAAAAACCGTTACTTTATAAACAATTCCGCGCTCGCCAATCGACAAATGTTGTTGATTGTTTGTAGTTGTTAGTTGATCCAAAAAGCTGTATGCCTTTTTTTTTTTTTTTTTTTTTTTAACTCTCCCATCCCCCTTGTCCCTTTCTCCTCCATTTCTCTCTCTACACTCTGCCTTCTTCTCCTGACTCTGTTTATCATGAAGTGCTTCCACTTCAGCAGCGGCGAGAGGCGGGAGCGGGACGACGCCGACGGCGTCGTTTCGCGGGCGTCGAAGGTTTCGTGGGCCCGGTCTCTGAGCGTCGCCTCCAGCAGCGTCGAGAGCAGCACCAGGCGCTCCGAGTTCGACTCGGACTCCAGGGACCTGTCCGACTCGGTCGCCTTCTTCGAGTTCCTGAGCCAGCGCCGAGCCAATGATCTGCGGGTCTTCACTTTCTCCGAGCTCAAGTCGGCCACCAGAGGCTTCAGCAGAGCCTTGCTCATCGGCGAGGGCGGCTTCGGCTGCGTCTACAGAGGCGTCCTTAGGGTTCCCGGCGACTCCCTCGGGTCCAAGATTGACGTCGCTATCAAACAGTTGAATCGGAGCGGCTTCCAGGCATGATTTTTCTTCGCGTCTCTTTCTTTGTTTTTTCCGCTTTTACTTTTGAGATTCTTAATGATCGCAAAAATGTGGACTGAACCGCAACCTGATTGTATCAAAAATCTTGCATTCGAACTGTTCAATCCAGCCAAAAAAGAGACAAACTTCTGTGTTCTTTTTTTTTTTATTAGAGAGATTTGTGCTGATACTTATTTTCCGACATGTTTTCCTTACAATTCTACTATGAGAAGAAACATATTGTCCAACCAATTGCTATGAAACTTGGGTTTCCTTTTGGCAACCGCGGATTGAACCTTTTTTTTATTGTTCCAACCACTTTTTGCTACAACTTTTTTTCTCACAAAATTCAAACAAAAAAAGTAGTTCAAACCCTTAAAAAAGGGTTCAAACCGCTCTCCAAACGGACGCTGTGTGTGTAACCATCTTTTAAGAAGGAAAACATAAATTTTAATGCCGAACCTACTAATATTACTCTGCTGATATTTATACCACTTTGTTTAGAGGTCCGGTGAGGGGTAATATAACTAATATTAAGTAAATGTTGACGCTTGAACTTTTGCGATGCGATTGTCAAAAACTTTGAGGAAGTCTAATGAAATTACCATGTTTGCATTCTAGTTTCCAGGGGCATAAGGAATGGATAAATGAAGTGAACTTTTTGGGTGTCGTCAAGCATCCGAATCTCGTGAAGTTAGTTGGATATTGTGCCGAGGATGATGAAAGAGGGATTCAAAGACTTCTGGTCTATGAACTCATGCGCAATAAAAGCTTAGAAGACCATCTACTGGCTCGAATGCCATCGGTTCTTCCCTGGCTTGCAAGATTAAAAATTGTCCGGGATGCAGCCTGTGGCTTGGCATACCTCCACGAAGAAATGGATTTTCAGGTACCTTGTCTCTTCTTTGTTTCATTGACCTGCTAACGTTGGTTCGATATTGATCACAGAAGAATTCGACTCCTAATGTCATTCTTTATAACTGGATAGAACTTCAAATCGTTTGGAGTTCCTTTGTATGTTTTACAATGATATTTGTGGACGATTAATACCCATGAATTTCTTCTACCAACTTTATTTACTGCAGCCTGTATCCTGTAGAATTCAAGTTACTTCTCATTTCCCGCTAGTCAATGTGATTTGAAGGATCTGTGATTGGTGCAGCTAATATTTCGGGATTTCAAAACGTCAAACATTCTTCTAGATGAGGAATTCAATGCAAAACTCTCAGACTTTGGACTAGCAAGGCAGGGACCTCCTGAAGGAACAGGTCATGTTTCAACATCAGTAAGTTTCGTTCTTTTAGACCCAAGAATTGTCACTGGTAAAACTTAAATGATCACGTCGGTCAGATAATCAGAATTTATCCTTCTCTTCATAAGCTGTCTGAATTATTTTGTACGGGTTTAGATAGTAGCTACAATCTTGAAGTTTGACACGATAAATATCCGCTTCTGACTTCTTATGTTACACATTTTCTGATCTTTTGGTTGATACAAAGAATACATTTCTCATAATGAGTACTCTTTCTTTAAGGTTGTAGGCACGGTAGGTTATGCAGCTCCAGAGTATGTTCAGACTGGGAGGTTGACTGCTAAGAGTGATGTTTGGAGCTTTGGTGTGGTCCTTTATGAACTCATCACAGGAAGGCGAGCAATTGAAAGAAACCTGCCACGAGGTGAACAGAAGCTTCTGGAATGGGTAAAACCTTATGTTTCGGACTCAAAGAAATTTCACATTATATTGGACCCTCGGCTAGAAGGACAGTATTGCATTAGATCAGCTCAAAAACTTGCATCATTAGCCAATAGGTGTTTGGTCAAGCATCCAAAGTCTCGGCCGAAAATGGGTGAGGTGGTTGAGATTCTTGGAAATATTATCAACGAGGCTTCACCCCAAGAAGTTGCAGCTCCTCAACAAGTCAATGAAACTGAAGAAGCAGAGGAAGAAACCATTGTGGAAGCTGAACATGTGTCCACCACCAAACAAGGACACAATTATCTGAAAAAGGTTTTTGATTTTGACATAAGAGAAATTCTCAACTTAAGAAACAAATCTGTAGGCAAGTTGGATTGGAGAAATTGGACTCCTGGGTTGGTAAGAACTTCATAATTTGCTACCAGTTTGGCAGTATCAAGGCATATGGCCTTTCCTCCTATAAACCTGTCATTGCACTCGGGAAATGATTATGTAGATATCCATGTTCTCTCTGGAGTTATATATCTTATCCCTGTTCCTTAGCTGGAGGCTGTAGGTATCCATCTGTGAGACCGGGAGCTTTAAGGCATGCGCCCTTGCAGATATAAAGTGGCACGCGATGACCACCATCTTCTCCTTAGTAGGTTGCGGATTTTTTTATTGTGTGGTTTTAGCAGTGTACTTGGAGCATATATACACGTGGATTTGTGATTCTACTCTCAGCGGACAATGTGAAGAACATCATCCAGTTTTCTTGAAGAAAGTTTCACCATAGCATGAAGGTGGTCGTCAAGAATGCATGCTTTGTTTTTGTACAGTGACGTTATCTAAGCTTACCCAATACTTGTTCAAAATCGAGAGATTTGATAGGATTGGCACAGCCTTGCCATGAGGAAATACTGTTGTTGGATCGACGACGATGAACTATATACTCCTTTTCTTAAATGTGGTAATCTATTTATTTATTTTTATTTTATTTTATTTTATGTTTGCGGCTTAAGCCTATGCAGTAAAACTAAATTCTGAACTGTAGTTTCCAATTGAAAACCACTTCCTTTATAAGGTGTACTTGATGAGAATAGGGGGAAATGAGGGAGGTTGTGATTTATTCAAGTAGGATGGTAGAAATTCAAGATAATTTTCGCGGATAAGGACAGCTTTTATACATCAATCCGGCGTCCTTAATTCTAAAATTGCTTCTCCTTTTGGTCCATTTTCCCCCAATAGTATCTTCACTTTTCATTTAATATGATTTGTCGTAACTATGGGATTTAAATATTTTGTCTAATTTTAATATCCAATTAATCAAATTAAGACATATTATTTAAAAACTTTAAAATAGTATTTAATTGATTTTTATATATTTTTTATTAAATAACGTGTCATAATATAATTGATTGAATATTGTTTAGGACATAAAAAATTAAACAGGTGATTTGAGTGAGTAGATTGGGGCTGGGTTTTGCTTTCGACCCAATAAAAATCCATTGCCGTGGACATGTTTGCAGTCCATCTTTCATATAATGTCACCCTCTGTCAAAATAAGTATAATATAGGACTTTTTTTAACATATTGATAGGGGCCAGAAATGGCGAAATGGTATGAAAGAAAAAGTTAAAAAGATAGAAATGCTCATTTCTTTGCTGGACATGGATTTTTTTTTAGTTTTTTTTTTCTTTTTTTCTTTTAACGTGACAACCTTGTAAACATGTATTCAAGTGCACGTGCTTTGCGGCCTAATGTGCAACAAGGAGTAGGTGCGTTGTCGTTAGAGTAGTGAACAAATCTGTCATAACATTTGAAAAAAAAAAAAAAAATCCAACTCATTCACTCCATTGATAGTAGCCTCAAATAGTTATCAAACAAATGCCATCTCTTCACTAGCAAAAATAAATAAATACCCATCTCTGTTCCATGTTTGATCCGATGGGTGCTAGCTGAGCTGTTCCAAAAGTGAGTCGCTTTGCAAGAAACCATTAACAAAAGTGCTGGAGACCCGTGATTCAACCAATATTGGGATTTGGGAGTGTTAAATGTTGCAATCTTCAAACCTCTTATTGATTGCAAACCACTTTAGACTTTACAAATGGGGAAAAGAAGGGCATAAAAGTTGCATTAATCCAAATCACAACACACACGTCCACGTCCACGTGTTCCCCTTTTGCACGTCCTAAAGCTCTAATGATCTCTTATCTTTTACAGTTGTACAACATTCATCATTCATGGTTTGCATCATCATTGCCATTGCCCGTTAAACTTAACCATACATGACCACATGATAACAAGCACGGCCGTCTGGTTCACCTGAATTGAACTAAATTGAACGGCATTTGGCAAGCATTTTTTGTGGCTTGGTTCAAATCAATGATTTAACATTCTGAACCAAAAAAAACTTCCCGTGACAGGATTTATTCTCCCCCTGTTTTTAAAAGTTTGAATTAAAATATAAATCACATTTTTCAAACTTCCCATTTCAACCATAAAAGTTCAATCTGCCACGTTTCAAACCCACAAACAAACGTATATAAATCCAGCAAATCAACAGATTTGCCAAAAGTACTAAAAAAATGGTAATTATATGGGAACTACAATAGTGATGATACAAAACAATTGCCAGTTCTATATTTCAAGATGCTTCCAGTTACTACAAAACAATTTGGCAAAAATACAAGGAAAAAAACAAAAAAAAAAAAAAGGTACAGCATTGTGGGCATTTCTTATGTTACAACTTACAACCTAAACGGGAATTGTCGACACAAGGTTGATACTTGATTACATTAGCGGAGAGATAAGAAACTGTGCAGTCACATGACAAAATTAGGTCTTGTCAAATTCTATGATTTCATTTTCTAAGCGTAAAGTGGGGAAGCAGAGGGCCGAGGATAAGAACCCGCGCTCCTCCTGGTGAGAGCGTCGTCGGCACTTCGTCTGCGAGTCCTTCGCCTAGAGCCATTGCTCTGACTGTTCTGGTTGCTGACAGGTTCCTTAGAATCCCGGAGCTGCTCCAGAGCTGTTACAACTTCGTCCATGTTTGGCCTGAACTTGGGCTCTGTTGATAGACACCGTAGTGCGAGTGTAGCTGCCTTATAGGCAACTTCCATCGAATACTGGCCTTCGAGACGGTTGTCTAAAATCCTAAAGATCTTGCGTTTATTTGCCAAATAGGGTTTAGCCCACTCCACCAAATTGTGCTCTCCTGATGGCCGGTTCTTGTCAACTGCTCTCCGGCCAGATAACATTTCCAATAATACAACTCCAAAACTGAAGACATCACTCTTTGCAGTCAGGTGACCTTCAGACAGTGAAAGAAATTGAAGCCATTGTCAGACAAATCTTATTGCATATATCGGTTTTGATATGAAAGAAATTACAAGCGCTTGATTATAGATTAAAAGGAGAATCGTTACCAGTGGCAAGGTATTCTGGTGCTGCATATCCATAAGTCCCCATTACCCTGGTGGACACATGGCTTTTGTCCCCCGTCGGCCCATCCTTGGCCAAACCAAAATCTGAAAGTTTGGCATTGTAGTTCTGCAATCATATCACAAAAACAAGTTTTAAGAATAGCTTGATTTTCAGTTCAAATACATAACAACATATCTTATGAACATGTAAAATTAAACCATTTGCTTCGTGAGACGCATACGGAATCAAGAAGTATATTAGATGTCTTGAAATCCCGGTATATCACTTTAGTTTCAGCACTGTGAAGAAAAGCGAGCCCCTTAGCAGCCCCAAGAGCAACCTTTAGACGAAGATTCCAAGAAAGAGGCTGAAAATAAGAACCCCCTAATGCAGAAACAGCCTAAAAGTGGTCAACTACAGTGCAATAATCAAAAAGCATTTTCCATTACAACAGATCAAAGGGATGTGGGGGAGTGGAACTTACTCCTGAACAAATGATTCTCCAAGCTCCCTCTAGGCATAAATTCATACACCAAAAGCCGGTGCTCATCTTCCAAGCAATAACCAATCAACTTGACAAGATGAGGATGATACAGCTGCCCCAAGTAATTGACTTCTGCCTGTACAAACAGAAAGGATAAACATGTTAAGTCAACATAATATCAAGTATACATTTTCCCATTCTAGAATAAGTATAAAGCTTTGTTTTGTGCCTAAACTTAGCCTTAACTAGAAGTTCAAAAAGACCTTAAAATACAACATTGAGCTAGTTTATTTACGTAATGCAGAAGATTTGAAATGGGGAGAAGATTAACTCACCAACCACTCTTTGTGGCCCTGAAATCCATCTTGATTAAGCCTTTTTACCGCGATAACCATGCCGGTCCCGGGTTTTGTAGCAGTAAAAGAATTCTCATCAATCCACCCCTTAAATACCGAACCGAAACCGCCTTCTCCTAAGACACTATCAGGCCGGAAATTCCTTGTGGCCATTTTGAGGTCAGCAAAACAGAAGCTCTTCACATTGGAGGATTGCAATATCTCGCCCTCGCTCCTCAGAGTTGGAGGAACAGAAAATGATGAGACCTTGCTGCTTGTACTGCTTAGATTTCCATCTGTGCTAACATTTTTTGAATTCAGCCCTACACAAATCAGAAAATTATAAATTCAGCATTCAAAAACAACCACGTTTTCAAGATAATTTTACGCGAAAAATGCAGCTTTTTGGCACGCGTTCTATGTGGGTATACCAAACAAAAAAGGGTAGAAATAAGGGAAGTTCTACCCTTTAAAGTTAAAGTAAAATCAAAAGCAAATTAGTCTTGCATTTATCAGATGAATGAAAAGAAAATGAGCTTATTTATTATGCAATATTCTTAAAGAACAAAATTGCTAAACAGACCAAAGTACTTTTGAATTGAAGATTCTATTTGGATAAATATCAAACATGAAATTATTATTTTCCTAAAAGAATATTGAAATCTCCCGTAAACACAATAAAAATGCACCAACAAGTACAAAATGAGATAATTCCAACAAGTGGGTCTTTAAGTCACATATAGATATACCTGAGTTACATTGGCTCTCAGTTTTGATTTGGGCGCTTAAGCAAACCCCCATGGAAACCCACTCTCAGAACAACCACCGACTATTATTGCCTGACAAAGTTTCTTCCTATCTACAAGATCTCAAAGATTGTTGCCTCCATCAGACCAACAACGAAAATGATCCCAAAAAAAGCAACTTTTGAACGTTGATCTGACAGCAATAAATAAATAAATAAATAAAGCCTTTTTTAAAAGAAAAAAAAAAAGCTGGGGGTTCCTCCACTCACACACAAAAAATTACAATTGTTTGCTTTTGGCTGCAAAGAAAAGAAAAAGGAAAAAACCAGAAAAGCCCATGAAGGAGATGATGAAAACCAACCTCCTCTCAATCCAAAGGCGGAATCAGATAGATAGATAAAACTTAAATGAGGGGTCAGGATTCGGAAAGGGTAATGGGTTCCCCTTTTTGGTCCTTGCCTAGTCGCTAAGGAACTGGTAGAGAGCTTTCCAAGAAGAGAGAGAAAGAGCAAGTAGGCTACAAAAGGCTTTAGAGAGAGAGAGAGAGAGAGAGGTTTCTTTCATGTAAGTTATGGTGTCTATTGGAATGGACAAGCGAAAGTTAAGATTGGAGAAGCTCATCGCAAATATATCATATCATCAATCACAAGGAAGGTGGGAAGAAAGAATCGCATTAAATGGTTGGCTGGTCCTGGTCCTGGTCCTGGTCCCGGTCCCGGGCTCTTTCAAAAGCTAAACCCTTTACGTTTTAGACACGTTTGTTTGTTTTTGCTCACCGCTAAGCCCTTCTCTCTCTCCCTCACTCTCTCTCTACTATCCCTGCGGTTTGATTTTGGTTTCGTCTCTGAATTTTGTCCATACTTTCTTCCTCCTATCCGTCGACATGACTTGACTCGCCTCGGCTCGGCTTACTTCCCTTACAGCTGGCTTTTAACTTGCGGCTCACACCAACTCATACCAAGTCTTTTTATTTTTTTGGGCATGTGTAGAAAATTTTGGTGGAGAATTATGGTGGATCATTGATTATCCAATTGTGTCGATTTGTATTATTATCTCATTGTGTTAATTTATATTATTTTGATTTAAGTTGTATGATTTAAAATAATATTTTAATTAAAGTTTGGATATAAAATAAAAATAAAATTTATGTTTAGATAAATAATGAAAAAAGTTTAAAAATTATTAATAAATCTGACAAAATCTTAATATTTGTGATATTAAAAAATATGGAATATAAATTTTGATTTATGCACCTCTTTATTAAAAATGTAATGAAAAAAGAATCGTCTTAATCAAATATTGAATGAAAAACTTATGATTTTTTCTCACAAATATAGAAGAAAAAATATGAGATTTTATTGTAGTAAATTGATCCGAGTCTAATGAGTTTAAGGGGATATGTGACATCCGAGAATTTCAATTACATTAACTATGTAATAATTAAGAATTATATTAAGTAATTAAAGCACAAATTTTATGAACTAAAGTTCATTATCAAAATTTTGTTAAATATTTTATGAACATAAAGAGTGTCACAATGATTATTATTTTAATCCGATTTTTAAGACAAATTCCATAAAAGTAAAAAAATGAGATTTTTAAAATTAAAAATCATGCCATAATCCTAAATAAATAAGGAATTACATAAAAATAAGCTAGAAAGATTAATTGTTGCAATATGTGTTGCAACAAATTTTAAGACAGAAATACAATATAAGAAATACATAGTATGAAAATATGCACTGTGAGAAAAAGCAGTGTAAAGATTACACTGATAAAGTTATGCAGTATAAGAATTAAAATGATAAAGTTAAGCAATATAAGAACTATACAGCATAACGTTAAGCAGTGTAGAAATTATACAGCATAAAGTTATATAGCATGGTAATTGTACTGTATAACGTAATATGGTATAGAAATTAGACCGTGTAAAGCTAAGAATAATAGGAATTATACTGTGTGGATGATGTGGAAGCTTGTAGACCATGAAAAACAATACAAAAAAAATACTGACAATATAAGAAAAAACACAATGTAATGTAAATTTGCACTGTTAAAGAAATAATGTGGGTAAAAAAAATGGCCACATCTTTCCCCCCATTAGATCTGGTTTTGGATGGGTGATTTGGATCAAGTTTCTTTAATTGCAATTAATTCCTAAGTTAAGCAAAATTACAAACTAGTCCTTAAGTGATAAGGATAAGCCAAAGTCTCCATCATTTTTTATTTGTAAGGTTTAAAAAATATGCCTATTTTCTCTCCACCAAAACTGGTTCTCATATGCCCATTCTCTCTGAAAATTTTTCAAGAAAACAACCCCCTAAATAAGTTTAGAATTAAGTTCATAAGTTGGTGGATTAGCCACTTTTGGAGGTAAAAATCCACACCTTTTCTTATAGATTTTAGTGATTTTCTTAAGTTTATGGATGGGTTTTGATGAAGGTTTTGCTACAGTTTATGTCAAAAAGGAATATCAAGGTTTAAGCTTCTCAAAGAAGGATGAAAAAACTTGGAAAAAATCCTTGGGCAAGATTCTAAACCCTAGTCTTTAAAAGTTTAATGTTTTATAAACTTTATGGACTATGGCATGTAAAGAGATATTGTGGTATGTTTTGCTTAAGTGTTATAAGGATGATGATGATGAGGGATAATTAAAAAACAAGGGTCTAAGGTCAAGAAGACAAAGTGTAATAAATTTTGTCATAAACACTAAGTTTAAGCAAACTAAGTGTGTCACACCCCGGAGTACGGGAGGTGACGTGGCGAAATATTTAGATTAATTAAAAGCAGATTTAATTAAAATTAAGTGTTTAAGAATCCAATTAAGTAAGAAATAAAGAGATTTTCCACCACATTTGATAAACGAATTTATAAATATTTAGCAAATAATAATAATTGAATAAAAACCGCGAATATGGGTTCCACAACCCACAACTTGTGCACACACATGGTTCTGACAATATCATAAATACAATTACAGTCCAAGTACAAATAAAGTTAAGTCTTACATGCCTTGATTAAATAAATACAGAATATAAATAAATTCTCCTATTGCTCCTGAGTTCGGTCCGAAGAATCTTCTCCAAACCTAAAGGGGAAACCACCTAGGGGAAATTTAAAACAGATAAAACGTGAGCGAAATGCTCAGTAGGACTATGTTTTATAAAATAGTTTAATGCAAATAAATATAGCATCATTAGAAGTTATACAAAGGAAACTTAAATAAATAATTTGAGTAGAACCGTTCTGTCACAGAACAGTCCACTCGTCAAATCAAAACACCAATTTACTTTTACCTAGGCATACCATGATATCACCACCGTAGTGGCCCAGCTGGGTTTCGGGACCTGCCCCCAAGGTCGATCGCTACACGACCCGATCTCTGATATGGCATCATGCCTTAGTGTTTATTATCATTGTCATTCAAAACCCAATTACCGAGTGTTGTCAGTTACATTTATTATGAAGTTCATTTCATAATCACGGTATATTAAAATATAACCGATAAAACCATTTTCAAACAACCGTTGAAAATATTTTGATAGAAATCCTTTTCAAAGCCAAATCATTTCAAAACCAGGCTACCAAAGAAATAGGATAGAAGTCCTACCTCAATACTCGTGCCGGTACCCCACACCGTAATCCCGATCCGCTATACGTTAGCTCCACGGAACCACGAACAATCCTAGATACCAACTAAGTCAATCAATATCTAGTTCGAGACATGCTATGTTACTAAATCATTTCATGATGTCCTAGTGTGCCATTTGTATCATTAAAATCATTCTATAAGGTTGGGGTTTAAATCAGGATTCAAAACAGTGAAAACGGGTAAAAATCACAAAATTTTCCATGCCTCGGTCGGCCTGCCGGACGCCCTGCTTCGGCCTGCCGAACTGCACAGTTCGGCCTGTCGGAAACAAGGTTCGGCCTGTCGAACATTTCCCCAGATTCAGCCTGTCGGTCGGAAGAACACCGGCCTGTCGATCATCACTCCGGCCTGCCGAACATGAACTTCGGCCTGCCAAACTGGGAAAACCCAGAAATCCCAGCTTCGGGTTTCTCGATCCCCAAAATCCAAATCCGGATTCCAACCTGTTTTTCTCAAATCCCAGGCATGAAAAACAATCACAGTTGATAGAAAAACATTCTAGAACATGTTTTGAATCATTTAAACAACATTTAAACTCAAAATCCTCAAAAATCCGAAAATGAGAAAAAGAGGAGAAAAATGAAAAATCTTGAATCCAATCCGTTTTTCTTCAATCTAGGCTTAGATTCTAGTTGTTCTAAGTTCATTTAACACAAATCCACGGTTTTCTAAGCTTAAACAAACTTAGATTTCAAAAATACACAAAATTGAAAATTTTGTAAAAAGTTTAGAAATTTCGAATCAAAATTGAAAATTTTGTAAAAAGTTTAGAAATTTCGAATCTAACCTCGAATCGAAGCTTCAATCCGCGTTCTCGGTTGCCGAATCACGTCTCTGAGCTTCCTCCTTGCTATCCCGAAGCTTGGATTCGAAATGGAGTTCAAAAATTTGAGAGAGAATTGAGAGAGAAAAAGAGCTGCCGAGAGAGAGAGAGGGAAGAGAGAGAATGTCACGGGAGAGTGATGAGAGAGAGAGAGAGAAGAGGGAAATAAATAGAGAAAATCGGTGGGCGGTTTTACTGTGCGAAAACCATGTGCCGCCCACGGTTTTACAAAGCAGAGTATTTTTAATATTTTACGAATTGTTGTGTTTTAAAACTCAAAACATCATTTTAAAACAATAAGAAATCATTTGAATGCATCAATTTTAACAAAACAACCAAAAACTCAAAATCCAACCAAATACTCTAATTAAAGTTAAAACTTTAATTATGGCACACTAATTCATCATTTACATTACATTAACATTAAATAAATTTCGGGACGTTACAAAGTGTTTGATAAAACGTCTTGGATCTTGGCATGTAAAATGGATGTTATGGCATGATTATTTAAAATATTAAATGCCTAAAAATATGTTCAAGCAGGTTAAAGTGAGATTAAACCTTACCAAAACAAGTTATACAACAATGATATCATAAAAGTGTTTAAAGGGCATTCTCGAGAGATTTTAGTGTTTGATGCCCTTAGAGGCAAAATTATTTTATGAGTTCAACACAAGCATTATTGGAAATGTCAATCCAGATAACTTATGTGAAGAAATTCTGCTCGAATTTCGATTGGAACAAGCCAAAACAAGATGATTTTAGTTATGCTATTTCAAGAACACCATTAAGATGAATAATTTAGAGGAAAGTAAAACACAAAAGTTGTATATCTCATCGAGACGGTATGGAATCATGGACAACTTGCAAAAATTTTATACTGATTTAAGTTATGAATTTTTTGAGATTTTAAGCATAAAATTTCGTAAACAAAAAGAAAATATTATGAAATGGATTTAATTAGGCTAAGGAGTTTAAGGAAGTTTTAATCATTGTGAAAAAATGAACCTTTTTAGTATAAGATGGTCGTTTTTGGTTTTTGGGGCAAAAATATCAAGATTTTTGTATTTCAGGCCAAAACAATAAAACCATATGAAATGAGAATTTTCACTAAGGAATGTTATTTTTCTACACTTTTGTGGGTAATGAGTAATCACAGGTTTCAAATTTTAAAGGATTAAAAGTTTTTTATTGAGAAAAGAAACAAAAACGCACCAAGGGCGTAATTGCAAATATTTTCAAATTATAAGTCAAACCTATAAAGTTTTGATAAAATAGATTCTATCAAAAGGAAAACTGCTTTTTTGTTTTTTGTAATGTTACGAGAAGTAAACAAAGGTAAGTTTTGGTTAAATGAATTCTGAAAGTTTTCTAAGATCGGTCAAGGGCAAAATGATCATTTTATAAAAAGGCCAAAACGGACCCTAAGACGACCGAATTAAAAGAATGCCCCTAAGAGGCAATTTTTCCATCCCGTAAGTAACGAAATGGTAAAGTAAAACAAGAAGCTTAATAAAGTTATAAGACTCATGGAAAATCCGTTAAGGTTAAAATCGTCATTTTTATAAAATGGCTAAAACGAAGCAGAGCACTCCGAATTAGCAAAACGCCTTTAGAAGAAAAATGCTCCGTATCACAATAAGTAACAAAACCATCTAGTAAGATGAGGAATTTGATCAAGGAATGCTCAAGTTAAGTAACAGAGTAATGAATCGATAAGAACAAGGTTAAGCAAACGGAATGAACGGTTAATGTTTAAATTCCATTACCGATCGAGTAAGTCAATAATGAGAAAGGCTAGCAAATAGTCAGGCGTCATTTGAAGCAAGATAGAAGCTGACTAATAAAAGGAAAAAGAAATGAAATAGGAACGCTAGCGTGAAGTCTAGGTAAGTTTCAAACTTCACCTATAACATGAAGAAAATGAATTTCAAATACTTTATAAATGTTTGAAATATATTGACATTGTTGTGTATATTGTTTTAAGTTGTTATGCTATGATATGTATAAAGTTTTAAAAGTTTAAGTTATGCTTGCAACGTATTTGCATTTGCTATGTTTAATGTCTCAACGCTAAGTTTTAGCATAAGGTATATTTAGCATTATATATGCTCACTAAGGTTTACAAGAAGGCAACCTAAAGATATTAATTAAGTGTCGTACTAGCCTCTTTGATGTGAGATTTACAAGTTATGTTGAAATTATGGCATCGTTGTTCGATGGTCTTAAGTCTTCCATAAGAGAAGCATTATGTTTATGATCTCATAATTGACGATGTTGGTACGGACAATTAAGATAAAGAAATAATAAGAATGATGTAAAGAAGTTCAAGTAAGTTATGAATGATAATAAGAAGTTCATAATTAAATGTTCATAAATAACATAAACAGAATCATCCATTATGACCTTGCTTGCATTCATTTCTATGATATGTTTATGAAAATAATTTTAAGAAATGTATTATCAAAAATGGATATGAAAGACATTTTATAAAGAATGTTTTGCAAGAAAAGGTTTATGAATAAGCTTCTATAAAAAAAGTTTAAAAGCAATGCTTAATGAAGAATGTTTTCAATGATTTGTTAGATTATGTTTAAACTTACTAAGCGAAAGCTCGTTACAAGTTCCTTCGTGCTGTAGGTAATCCTATAGGAGACTAGCAAAATTGGTTGAAAAGCTCAGTGTCACGGAGAGATAGATGTGAAGGTTGGGTATGGAAACCACTATAGAAAGTTTTAACTGCTTAAAGAAAAAGTTTTCCACTATTTGAAATAGTGTTTTAAAAGTTTTAAGAAAAAAATGTTTAAATAAATGTTTTATAAGAAATATGTTACAAAAAATGCTTTAAAAGATTTATTATACAAAATGTTTTGAACAATTCTTGAGTCAAGTGTGTTTTAAAGTATGTTTAAAGAGAAAAAAATTTACTCAATATTTTTCTTATTAGCAAGTAAGAATTAAGTTAAGATAATAATATTTAAGAAAGTTAAGTGACGATAAGAAAAGACAGGACATTACGAGATAGAACTTTAAAAACTTGAATTTAAATGATTTATTTGATTTGAATTTTGAAAAAAACAAATATCTATCCAAATGATTCTTGGGACTCAGAGTCCCAAGAGTTGGCTCAATATGCCAGACAAACGAGCCCTAAGTGTTTGGCACAACAATTCAAAATGCTGACTTTGAACCATTCTCAATGTAAAACTCTCTGTAGTTATAGTGTGAAGAGCTCAACAGCTATAGTGTGTTGAATGAAAAATGATTTAAATCATTGATTTAAACTCTTCTCCCAAACACCAAGAAAAAAAAAAAATGAATTAGGTTGTGTGGCTTTTTTAATAGCCTTTTTAAATAAATGACTATTTTTCTAAATTAGGCTAATGGCCATTTATCAGTAATATTCTTGAGTTGATCTGATAAGTCGAGTTTATCAATCGAGTTTATCATTGATAAACTCGAGTTATTTATTTTAAAAATACTTTTAAAAAGGCCATTTACTTCTATATAAAAAAATGAAGTGTTTAGCAATTTTAATTTGAACTATTTTTGTTCAAAATATTGTAGTACGTGAGAACTTTATGGTGTAACTCATATGATAGTTTTATACTATTTAGGCTCAAACCGTTAGTTTAAACCGAGTTTCCCAAACACTTACATATTCACAGTGCACACTTTTTTGTTTTAATTTTTTGTTTTTTAAAGGAAAAACAATTTGTTAATTTCTATTAATTTATGACATTTTTTAATTTGTTGTAATTTTAATATGATTTAACATTTCACAATCGTATCATGTTGAAAAGGGTATTTTTTTAATACTTCACCACAAATTTCTGAATTTTAATATGCAAATACATAGAGTAACATGGCAGGGAATAAGAAATTTTAGGCTCATATATTTTTTTTTTTTTGAACTTAACCATCCTATTAAATCATCATATTTTGTTATTATAGATTAAAATTATGATCTACTAGTTATATGATATGGTATTCTTTTACACTTACCACATATTTCTAAAAAACATGGATGTTGTTTTGTGTTCAACAGTTTATGAAAAAGGTTTTTTTTTTTTTTTTTGCTGAATTATGAAGAAGGTAGATGCAGATTTTTTTTTTCCAAATTATTCATGAAATTGGCTAATAATTTAGAGAAAACAAGCAATGACCAGTCGGTATCAATGCCCTTTAATTGTATGTTTATTGATATTGTAGAAAAAGAAAAAAGAAAACTATTTCCCCGTTACTTATGCATAAATAAAATTTGGCGTTCTGTTATGTCAGTGAAATTATTGGAATATCAACCATTATTTATTGAAAATAACCACCGATCGTATATCTCAATTCTCACGCATCTCATCGGCCAGCTTTGTGCAGATGCCTTTTCAATAAAAATGTAGATCATGGCTCATGAGGACACATTTCAAAGCTTTGAGTTTGAGTTTCAAGAAATCATCTTGGGCTCGTGAATTGATTATTAAATTTCATGGTTGGGTATCTATATATAATTAGTAAAGCGTGGTACACACAGAATTTAATTGTAACAATGCATGGAAAATGTATAGTTTTTTGAATCAAGTGCATAAAAGTTTACAGCTGCAGCTCAACTAACGTGAAATTGGTGCGGTTATTCAATATGAAAGGGTCCTACAACTCGAAAGTTGGGCCTTCCTGCTTTATCTGTGGCTTCCGTTTAGGGTATGTATAGTTCATGTATTTTTTTAACTTAATAGATTTAAATTTAAATTCGAGTATCAAAATTATTTGGATACATGTTTATTTTTCTCAAAATCTAGATCACTTGAGTATCAAGAATCAAGTTTTTAGAATTCTCATCCCTCTTAAACTTTTGATACTCAGATATATTTGCTACAGTAAAAACTAAAATTCTCTCTCTTATATTTGAGGAAAATAATCATAGCCTTTTCATTGGATATCTAATTGAGATGATTCTTTTTTCACTGTGTTTCTAATGAAGAGAGGAATAAATCAAGGTCCGTGTTGCATATTTTTAAAGATAATTACCATTAAAATTTTATTAGATTTATTAATAAATCAAAAACTATCTTCACTATTTCTACAAACATAAATTTCAATTTTATTCCATACTCAGATTAAAACTTAAATGCACATCCAAACGTCAATTCGAATAACAATTCAAATCACTAACTCAAATCCTAATTCAAATCACATTAACTAAATTAAATCACTAATTCGAATCCATTTATCAAACGGACCCTTAATACACTTGTCACATTTTTTTATATTTTTTAATAAGGAGTTTGATAAAATTGATTTGAACTTAAAAAAATGAATTCAAATATTACAATATTTGAGAATTTTATACTGTAGTTGACGAGAGGTTTTCTAATGGTTCGAGCTGATAAATATGACAAACACACTTAAAAAAAAAGTTTCAGCCACAAGACTGCTTTCATTAAGATAAGATAAAGTGCTAATTCTTTCACTAAAAAAGGAGTTAATTCTTTTCAACTAGTGGAGCTTGGATTTTTTTATGTGACTTAAAAAAGTTTTTGAATATGATGGAATAGATTACTGCGCTTTGCCCACTTTCTAAAAATAAAGATTATTTTGAAGCATACTATAAACGAGGTTAAATTTCATATTATTTTGTTAAATTGTGGCATAGCTTTTTCATGAATATTTATACACAATAGAATAGGCCCTGTTAAAAGTATTATCTTACTCATGTGGGTCTTACCTAATAGGACCCACCTTTTGTAAGAGGCCTTGATCCTGTCTCCTTCAGACTTTAAAGTGTTTTTTAAGACTCAATTGTCAAACCAACAAATGGAGCAGTGAATTTAGTGATGAACGTTGTTGCTAGATAATATAACATAAGTATGAGCCAACATATTAACAAGGCCATTTAAAAACGTAGCTCAAATCAATAGTTTAAATTAAATTTAATTTAAAATTTAAATTTTGTAAAAAAAAAATTATAATAAAGTTTGCTTGAATTATAACTTCGTAGTTTGAGCTACGTTCTCAATCAGCTTATAAATTGGTAAGGTTTATATGATGGATCAGTTGTTTGTCAATTAAGGGTGTCTTCGTCCTCAGGAGATTGTGTGTGTGTGTATAGAGGACATGTTGATAGTATATGGTTTTAATCACTTTAGATACAATTTTTAAGCACATTAAAATCAGAATTATGTTAAATGAAATAAAATATAACCTTTTTGCAAAAACTGATGAAAATCTGTGCTGTACCGAAGTGATACTATTTCATATCCAACCAAAAAGTCTCATATTTCCTTAACATGGTTTGGTTCGAAAATGTTTTTCAAGCATGTTATGTGCGTCCTGTTCTTTAGACAAACTTTAAATTTTGGACCCATATGTGACGTGCCATCTTTTGTGTGCCTTACTGAATCATTTATTCAAATTAATTATGATTCTGCCCCACCCTCCAAATTAATTTTGATCCAATCAGACCACAACCATCAATATTGAATACCTAATTCATCGTCGTTTTATCTTCCATAGGCAGAGAAAGATTCAATGCTATTCATTCCAAAAAAATATATATGTATTTCTCTAGTCACGGTTTCATTCACGGTGCATGTTTTAAAATTTTTAAACTTGATCATAATATTAATTGTTTTCTTCTATTTGACGAATGAAAAATAAATACTAATTATATTGATAGACATTTTTTCAGTTTCACACGAGAAAAATTACCTTAAAAAAACTTTTTTTTCTCAATGAGTATTATTATTGGGAGTGTATATTTTTAACGTTTTTAGATATGATCATTTATAATTTAACGGCTAAAAAAACAGATGATATATCAATATCTTACTTTTTCAATGCTCAATGGAGAAATCTTTAAAATAATAATAATAATTTTTAATTTTTCCTAAAGCTGAGCTAAACAAACCATTAGCCGATAAAAAAAAAAAAAGAAAAAAAAAACAACAACATTAGCTGTGACCACCGATCATCTAAATCCAAATATTGACTTTTGACGAAAGAAGTCTTTCCACGTGGGACCAAATCTAACAATGCACGCATGCATGCCAAGTGTCCTACCGGCAAATCGTACAAAAACATTGCGCCAATGCTCGCCTTGTCAGCTCAGCGTGAGCCGGTTTCTTTCGGAGAAGGTGGGCCCACATACTTGGAATCCGTGACTTCAAGGCTCTTGAACTGTTAGCCCAGCTTCTAGAATTTTTTTCCTCTTTTTTTGTTTTGTTAATCTGGAAAATTTTTGGTTAACGAAGAAATGAATCCGGTGGCTGAACTCTGAGTTCCAATTTAAACAGTAAAAAAACACTTATACATTATAGTATAAAATAAAAATATATTATAGTATAAAATTTTAACATATTATAATGTTTTAATTTTAACAGTTATTTTTAATTTATTTCTCAAATAACCTATAAAAAAAAGTAATTAAAATATATTGTAGAGCCTTTAAAGACATTTCAGCCTTAAATTTTCTTAATTATTTATTGATCTATGGGCATTGTTCCTAGCCGCAATTGGGTTATTATTTTAAGAAAAAAATTAAAGCTTAGCACATTAAAAAAGTACCGAACAGAAATAAAAAAGAAACTATTGGACCTCAATTGTTACTAATTTCAAAGTTTAAGGTGCATTTTATTAAGATTGAAAGTTTATTGTGCATTATGCAAAAAATGAATGGTTAAGGGTGCAACAGTGCAACTTACACTTTAAAATTCAAATAATATTTTTATGGTTTCAAAAAACAAATAAAGTGTTTGGTAAATTATTTTGAATTAAAAAATAACTTTAAAAAGTGTAACATATAAGAGCTTTACATTGTAACATATTTTTAAGTCATATTATAACATGTGAGAACTTTATATTTTGGATAATTTGAACTCATGATTTAGATCTATTTGTCAGACACAATGAAAGAGAAAATTTGAGAAAAAATTTGAAGTTAAGATATTTACTTTGCAATTTTAGCCCTGAAAAGGGAATAACAACGATGTTGCGTCATTTTAAAGTTGAATTCTTTTTTTCTTCTTTTTTTTGTGATAAGCTCCAGTCTTTTCTTTTTTTTGAGGAAAGCTCCTTTTCGAATCTTGAATAATTACTGCAATTCATTTTACTAATTATTTTATTAAGCAAATTAAGCTAGTGAGAGCGTAGATTCTTCCTAAGAAGTCGGAGGTTTACAAGGGACAGGAAAAAAGTGATAGCGGTCTTTGGGAAAAAAAAAAAAGAAAGAAAGAAAAGAAAAGAAAGAAAGATGGTGGAGAAAAAAATTACTTCTGTAGTATTTAAAAGGATGGTGAAAACCGTTAATTAGAATTACTTTTACTGTAACATGTGAGAGCTTTATACTGTAACATTTTTTTTTATTATTACTGTAACATGTAAGAGTTTTACACTGTTATAACTAAATTTTTGGTTCCCATCATTCAGTCAAACAACAACGATTGCTTGTATTTTGTTTACCGTTTAAATCGCTATAGCGTCGTGGCGGTTGTTATCATGCACATAACCAAAATCTTGGCAACAAAAAAAAAATTTAAATTAAAATTAATAACATGTCTATTTATTGAACATTCTTATTTAATCACATAAGTTAAAACTTCACCTTTTACGAAATAATGGATTCTATAACAACATACAGGGTTTAATTATATAGAGTTTAAACAGGGGTCTAGTCCCACATAGATAAAAAAAGATTATTCCTTTTATTTTAACCTCCTCACCTCTTTTTTTTTTTTTAATGTTGACTTTGTACTTTACAACTTTTAGATATTGAATTGAGACGAGACCGGAATTAGTGGAAAGGGGTTTGCTTTTGCCCTTTTGCTTTCCCTTTCATCGCCCCTGTGTTTCTTACATTTCTCGACACCTGTACAGTCCCTAAATAAGTCCAAAAAATTGCAAAACATTTGGCATGAGATATTTGCCACATGGATGGGCAGTATTGTGACAAACATTTGCAAATTGCAACTGTATATATATCAATTTATCATGCCCCCATTTTTATTTGTCTAGACAAGTTGGGGCCGGCTGAGCTAATGTCCTAGTGCTATCACTGGCCTACTAAGAGCCCTATTGGATCTTAACCAACACTTTCGACATTATATATTAAAATTTTGGTATAATGTTACATAAAATATGTAGTATTAATATCTGTATTTGTATACGTAGTTATGTGTACAAATATTATAGATTTTTATCTTCTCATTCTCATCTCAGTCATGCTTTGTCTCGGTATATGATATGGAAACTGCAATAAACAAACAGCGTTGTTTGTCAATTTTCATGTGTCATATACGGCTTGCAAGAAATTAGTTTCCAGACCATGTATATATATATATATATAGAGCTCTACTTTTATCCCTCCTGATGGAAATTTCATTCAAAACTAATGATAAGTTTAGGTAGAATAATGTGGTTTTATTATACTTGATTAGTCTAGGTGTCATTGATAGGGGTGTAAGTTAAGGTGCATAATTCCTTTGCAAACCTGTTTCAACCGGTTTCCATAGAATATGACTTAGGAAAGGTGCAATTTTGTATGGATTTTGTGGGCATTAATGGGAAAAAGAAATAGACGGCTCGCGTTACAGAAACGACCATGTGACCTGAGCGTAAGAAAACATAACTTCGACCGATATTATGTGTAACTTACTATAACAAAAGGTTGAAAAATCAATATTTATTCGGTCCTATCTCTGGGTATTCTTGTAAATGAACTTATTGGGTTAGACACGTGATAATAAAGACGTAATTGAGCGAAATTAAAATGTTACTTATATTGACATCGTTTGTAACTTTTATTCTCCTCGTACATTAATAGTAGAAAAATGGTGTTGTTTGTATGGAGAGTGATTTTTTTTTTTCTAGTATTAAAGATTAGTAATAACAATAATTTTGCATGCTACACAAAAATTGAAAAAGTGATGCAACTTTTTTTTTTCTTGTTACAAAAGTTGAGGATTTTCTTTCTTCTAAGCCAAGTTACTAATTTTTTTTTTTAAGTGAGTGATATGTGACAAGTTGAGTTAGCTAATAAGATGGATAATAAGTTGGATCAAGATTATCTTCTTTGAGTTGAAAGTCGAAGGAGTAGTCATAATGTCGGTAATTATCAAACCGATTGTCTGCTGTGGAGTGAATAAAAAGTTGGCAGACACTATCATCTTCATCCATCTGGTTGACTAAAATATAACAACTCGCTTAACATAGTATAAAACATTTGGAAAATGATAACGGGCTAGACCTTGTTATCGGTTTTCTTTTCTTCCTCTCTCTTTTGTAGACAAAACATCTGATAATTGATCTGAAACCTAAACTACATGCCCAAGACGTGTTGGTCTAGTGGCATTGGGGTAGAAGTTGGGTGGATATTGGATTAGGGAGAAGGAGGTTCGATGCTCCATTATAAATTAAAAAAAATATCTGAACTACATTGAACACTCCAAATTCCTTGTGTTGAATACATGCTTTGAACAATGAGCATCAAGAATGCTCAAAATTGTTCGTCCACTTAGTTAATACAAACAAAGTATTCATAGAAACACGAAACATACACACCCACTTTAGCATATTAATTTAATTACGGTAATTTTTTTTTTTTTTTGATGTTGTGTGGGGCTTATTGCACCCACTTTACAAAAAAAAAAAAAAAAATGAAACCATCAAGATTCAAACCGGATATAGGCATACATTCACACGCTCAACTTGACCAATTGGATCCATAGAAATATTTTGCAACGACCCACCTTTTCGGATAGTCACTTAACTTTCTTAAACTTTATTTCGTAAATAGTAATCTCACTTACTTAATAAGAAAATACTGAAATAATTTTTTTTTCTTTAAACATTCTTTAAAACATACTTACAAGCTATTGCGACTTCTGTCGCAAATTAAGTTGAGACCCCGCTCAACATTTGCCTTTAAAACCTCAAATTGTTTCTTAAAACATATTAAGAAACATTTACTTAATCATAGCTTAAGACTTAACTTTACAATTAGATAAAACATTTCGTAAAATATGACTTAACTTTGCAAACATATCTTAAAACTCTGATTATCTTAAAACTTTGAAAACACTATATCAAATAGTGAAAAATCTTTTCTTTGTGTAGCGGAAGCAAACTATAGTGGTATCCATACCTATATTTTCGTATCTGTCCTCCCAGCACCAAGCTCCTCTAACCAGTCCTACTGGTTACCTATAAGACTACCTACAATATGAAGAATCTTTTAATGAGCTTTCGCTCAGTAAGTTCAAACATATTCTCACAAATCATTTAAAACATGCTTTAAAAACTTTTATCATAAAAACTTTTCTCTTAAAACGCTTTTCATAAACATTTCTGAAAACTTTTTTCATAAAAAATTTATGAAACGTTTTGCATAAACGTTTTTAAGATGAAGAGTTTATAATGAAGAGATGAATAAATCAGGGTCCATATTGCATATTTTTTTAAGATCATTAACATTAAGATTTTATTAGATTTATTAATAAATCAAAAATTATCTTCACTATCTCTTCAAACACAAATTTCAATTTTATTTCATACTCAGATTAAAACTTAAATGCACATCCAAACGTCAATTAGACTAACAATTCAAATCACTAACTCAAATCCTAATTTAAATCACACTATCACTAATTCGAATTCATTTATCAAACGGACCCTTAATACACTTGTCACATTTTTTATATTTTTTAATAAGATGTTTGATAAAATTGATTTGAACTTAAAAAAATGAATTCAAATATTGCAATATTTGGAAATTTTATACTGTAGTTGATGACAGGTTTTCTACTGGTTCGAGTTGATAAATATGCCAAACACACTTTAACAAAAAAAAAGTTTCAGCCACAAGACTGCTTTCATTAAGATAAGATAAAGTGCTAATTCTTTCACTAAAAAAGGAGTTAATTCTTTTCAACTAGTGGAGCTTGGATTTTTCTATGTGACTTAAAAAAGTTTTTGAATATGGTGGAATAGATTACTGCACTTTGCCCACTTTCTAAAAATAAATATTATTTTGAAGCATACTATAAACGAGGTTAAATTTCATATTATTTTGTTAAATTGTGGCATAGCTTTTTCATGAATATTTATACACAATAGAATAGACCCTATTAAAAGTATTATCTTACTCACGTGGGTCTTACCAAATAGGACCCACTTTTGTGAGAGGCCTTGATCCTATTTTCTTGAGACTTTAAAGTGTTTTTTAAGACTCAATTGTCAAACCAACAAATGGAGCAGTGAATTTAGTGATGAACGTTGTTGCTAGATAATATAACATAAGTATGAGCCAACATATTAACAAGGCCATTTAAAAACGTAGCTCAAATCAATAGTTTAAATTAAATTTAATTTAAAATTTAAATTTTGTAAAAAAAAAATTATAATAAAGTTTGCTTGAATTATAACTTCGTAGTTTGAGCTACGTTCTCAATCAGCTTATAAATTGGTAAGGTTTATATGATGGATCAGTTGTTTGTCAATTAAGGGTGTCTTCGTCCTCAGGAGATTGTGTGTGTGTGTATAGAGGACATGTTGATAGTATATGGTTTTAATCACTTTAGATACAATTTTTAAGCACATTAAAATCAGAATTATGTTAAATGAAATAAAATATAACCTTTTTGCAAAAACTGATGAAAATCTGTGCTGTACCGAAGTGATACTATTTCATATCCAACCAAAAAGTCTCATATTTCCTTAACATGGTTTGGTTCGAAAATGTTTTTCAAGCATGTTATGTGCGTCCTGTTCTTTAGACAAACTTTAAATTTTGGACCCATATGTGACGTGCCATCTTTTGTGTGCCTTACTGAATCATTTATTCAAATTAATTATGATTCTGCCCCACCCTCCAAATTAATTTTGATCCAATCAGACCACAACCATCAATATTGAATACCTAATTCATCGTCGTTTTATCTTCCATAGGCAGAGAAAGATTCAATGCTATTCATTCCAAAAAAATATATATGTATTTCTCTAGTCACGGTTTCATTCACGGTGCATGTTTTAAAATTTTTAAACTTGATCATAATATTAATTGTTTTCTTCTATTTGACGAATGAAAAATAAATACTAATTATATTGATAGACATTTTTTCAGTTTCACACGAGAAAAATTACCTTAAAAAAACTTTTTTTTCTCAATGAGTATTATTATTGGGAGTGTATATTTTTAACGTTTTTAGATATGATCATTTATAATTTAACGGCTAAAAAAACAGATGATATATCAATATCTTACTTTTTCAATGCTCAATGGAGAAATCTTTAAAATAATAATAATAATTTTTAATTTTTCCTAAAGCTGAGCTAAACAAACCATTAGCCGATAAAAAAAAAAAAAGAAAAAAAAAACAACAACATTAGCTGTGACCACCGATCATCTAAATCCAAATATTGACTTTTGACGAAAGAAGTCTTTCCACGTGGGACCAAATCTAACAATGCACGCATGCATGCCAAGTGTCCTACCGGCAAATCGTACAAAAACATTGCGCCAATGCTCGCCTTGTCAGCTCAGCGTGAGCCGGTTTCTTTCGGAGAAGGTGGGCCCACATACTTGGAATCCGTGACTTCAAGGCTCTTGAACTGTTAGCCCAGCTTCTAGAATTTTTTTCCTCTTTTTTTGTTTTGTTAATCTGGAAAATTTTTGGTTAACGAAGAAATGAATCCGGTGGCTGAACTCTGAGTTCCAATTTAAACAGTAAAAAAACACTTATATATTATAGTATAAAATAAAAATATATTATAGTATAAAATTTTAACATATTATAATGTTTTAATTTTAACAGTTATTTTTAATTTATTTCTCAAATAACCTATAAAAAAAAGTAATTAAAATATATTGTAGAGCCTTTAAAGACATTTCAGCCTTAAATTTTCTTAATTATTTATTGATCTATGGGCATTGTTCCTAGCCGCAATTGGGTTATATACTCATAATCAATTAGTTTTGGGATTATTGATAGTATTATAAATTTTTAAGCAACATTTGTCCAAACTATGGTGTCAACTTTGTTGCCAATATTGGCTTCTCCGTACACTACTGTACCCTCTTTGAGTCCTGTTTCCAAGAAGGATCCAAAATTGTGTCTGGCAACTTATAAATTTTCCAATCAACCATAACTATAATTAAAAACAAAAAACAAAAAAATTATTATAATGTAAGATTTTTACATATTATAACTTTTAAATTAAAATTTTTATTTCCAATTAATTAGTCAAACACCCGTAAATATACTTGGGGTACGTGCTAAACATGCCCTACAAACTAGTAACAATAATATTGCAAATCTTTATCCCTAAAAAGAAGATTATTAACATAAATACAAGTCTTAATTTTCTCTCAATTTTTTAAAAATTATAAAGATCTTCTCTAAATTTAAAAATAAATTTTAATTTTATTTCTCACATATTTTTAAATTGTAAAAAAAGTATATTTAATAATATCTAAATAAATATTTTGAAAATAAGAAAAAGCACAAAACAATTTTTTTTTTCTAAAGTTGGCAGTTCATTAATATTTTTGAAGGGAACATCATTTTTGAGAATATTTTTATCTTTTTAGTTTTTACTTTGTTTTTTAGTCCAAAAAAATACAAGAAGGACATAATTGAAACACATTTTAAAATTAAGTAAACTACAACTATATGGTTTTTGCATAATGCACTTAAAACTTTAATCTTGGCAAAATACACTATGAATTTTGAAATCATTGGTAATTGAGGTCCAATAGCTAACGAGAGTTAAAAAACATAGATAATTTTTATCATAGGATTTGCACATGAGTTGTTTTAAGGATAGAGCTTATTATTTTAAGAAAAAAATTAAAGCTTAGCACATTAAAAGAGTACCGAACAGAAATAAAAAAGGAACTATTGGACCTCAATTGCTACTAATTTCAAAGTTCAAGGTACATTTTATTAAGATTGAAAGTTTATTGTGCATTATGCAAAAAATGAATGGTTAAGGGTGCAACAGTGCAACTTACACTTTAAAATTCAAATAATATTTTTATGGTTTCAAAAAACAAATAAAGTGTTTGGTAAATTATTTTGAATTAAAAAATAACTTTAAAAAGTGTAACATATAAGAGCTTTACATTGTAACATATTTTTAAGTCATATTATAACATGTAAGAATTTTATATTTTGGATAATTTAAACTCATGATTTAGATCTATTTGTCAGACACAATGAAAGAGAAAATTTGAGAAAAAATTTGAAGTTAAGATATTTACTTTGCAATTTTAGCCCTGAAAAGGGAATAACAACGATGTTGCGTCATTTTAAAGTTGAATTCTTTTTTTCTTCTTTTTTTTGTGATAAGCTCCAGTCTTTTCTTTTTTTTGAGGAAAGCTCCTTTTCGAATCTTGAATAATTACTGCAATTCATTTTACTAATTATTTTATTAAGCAAACTAAGCTAGTGAGAGCGTAGATTCTTCCTAAGAAGTCGGAGGTTTACAAGAGACAGGAAAAAAGTGATAGCGGTCTTTGGGAAAAAAAAAAAAGAAAGAAAGAAAAGAAAAGAAAGAAAGATGGTGGAGAAAAAAATTACTTCTGTAGTATTTGAAAGGATGGTGAAAACCGTTAATTAGAATTACTTTTACTGTAACATGTGAGAGCTTTATACTGTAACATTTTTTTTATTATTACTGTAACATGTAAGAGTTTTACACTGTTCATAACTAAATTTTTAGTTCCCATCATTCAGTCAAACAACAACGATTGCTTGTATTTTGTTTACCGTTTGAATCGTTATAGCGTCGTGGCGGTTGTTATCATGCACATAACCAAAATCTTGGCAACAACAAAAAAAATAATTAATTAAATTAAAATTAATAGCATGTCTATTTATTGAACATTCTTATTTAATTACATGGGTTAAAACTTCACCTTTTACGAAATAATGGATTCTATAACAACATACAGGGTTTAATTATATAGAGTTTAAACAGGGGTCTAATCCCACATGGATAAAAAAGATTATTCCTTTTATTTTAACCTCCTCACCTCTTTTTTTTTTTTAATGTTGACTTTGTACTTTACAACTTTTAGATATTGAATTGAGACGAGACCGGAATTAGTGGAAAGCGCTTTGCCTTTTGCCCTTTTGCTTTCCCTTTCATCGCCCCTGTGTTTCTTACATTTCTCGACACCTTTACAGTCCCTAAATCAGTCCAAAAAATTGCAAAACATTTGGCATGAGTTATTTGCCACATGGATGGGCAGTATTGTGACAAACATTTGCAAATTGCAACTGTATATAATCTCAATTTATCATGCCCCCATTTTTATTTGTCTAGACAAGTTGGGGCCGGCTGAGCTAATGTCCTAGTGCTATCACTGGCCTACTAAGAGCCCTATTGGATCTTAACCAACACTTTCGACATTATATATTAAAATTTTGGTATAATGTTACATAAAATATGTAGTATTAATATCTGTATTTGTATACGTAGTTATGTTTACAAATATTATAGATTTTTATCTTCTCATTCTCATCTCAGTCATGCTTTGTCTCGGTATATGATATGGAAACTGCAATAAACAAACAGCGTTGTTTGTCAATTTTCATGTGTCATATACGGCTTGCAAGGAATTAGTTTCCAGACCATGTATATATATATATATAGAGCTCTACTTTTATCCCTCCTGATGGAAATTTCATTCAAAACTAATGATAAGTTTAGGTAGAATAATGTGGTTTTATTATACTTGATTAGTCTAGGTGTCATTGATAGGGGTGTAAGTTAAGGTGCATAATTCCTTTGTAAACCTGTTTCAACCGGTTTCCATAGAATATGACTTAGGAAAGGTGCAATTTTGTATGGATTTTGTGGGCATTAATGGGAAAAAGAAATATACGGCTCGCCTTACAGAAACGACCATGTGACCTGAGCGTAAGAAAACATAACTTCGACCGATATTATGTGTAACTTACTATAACAAAAGGTTGAAAAATCAATATTTATTCGGTCCTATCTCTGGGTATTCTTGTAAATGAACTTATTGGGTTAGACACGTGATAATAAAGACGTAATTGAGCGAAATTAAAATGTTACTTATATTGACATCGTTTGTAACTTTTATTCTCCTCGTACATTAGTAGTAGAAAAATCAAAATTTTTTTGGTGTTGTTTGTATGGAGAGTGATTTTTTTTTTTTCTAGTATTAAAGATTAGTAATAACAATAATTTTGCATGCTACACAAAAATTGAAAAAGTGATGCAACTTTTTTTTTTCTTGTTACAAAAGTTGAGGATTTTCTTTCTTCTAAGCCAAGTTATAATTTTTTTTTTTTTAAGTGAGTGACATGTGACAAGTTGAGTTAGCTAATAAGATGGATAATAAGTTGGATCAAGATTATCCTCTTTGAGTTGAAAGTCGAAGGAGTAGTCATAATGTCGGTAGTTATCAAACCGATTGTCTGCTGTGGAGTGAATAAAAAGTTGGTAGACACTATCATCTTCATCCATCTGGTTGACTAAAATATAACAACTCGCTTAACATAGTATAAAACATTTGGAAAATGATAACGGGCTAGACCTTGTTATCGGTTTTCTTTTCTTCCTCTCTCTTTTGTAGACAAAACATCTGATAATTGATCTGAAACCTGAACTACATGCCCAAGACGTGTTGGTCTAGTGGCATTGGGGTAGAAGTTGGGTGGATATTGGATTAGGGAGAAGGAGGTTCGATGCTCCATTATAAATTAAAAAAAATATCTGAACTACATTGAACACTCCAAATTCCTTGTGTTGAATACATGCTTTGAACAATGAGCATCAAGAATGCTCAAAATTGTTCGTCCACTTAGTTAATACAAACAAAGTATTCATAGAAACACGAAACATACACACCCACTTTAGCATATTAATTTAATTACGGTAAATTTTTTTTTTTTTGATGTTGTGTGGGGCTTATTGCACCCACTTTACAAAAATAAAAAATAAAAAATGAAACCATCAAGATTCAAACCGGATATAGGCATACATTCACACGCTCAACTTGACCAATTGGATCCATAGAAATATTTTGCAACGACCCACCTTTTCGGATAGTCACTTAACTTTCTTAAACTTTATTTCGTAAACAGTAATCTCACTTACTTAATAAGAAAATACTGAAATATTTTTTTTTCTTTAAACATTCTTTAAAACATACTTACAAGCTATTGCGACTTCTGTCGCAAATTAAGTTGAGACCCCGCTCAACATTTGCCTTTAAAACCTCAAATTGTTTCTTAAAACATATTAAGAAACATTTACTTAATCATAGCTTAAGACTTAACTTTACAATTAGATAAAACATTTCGTAAAATATGACTTAACTTTGCAAACATATCTTAAAACTCTGATTATCTTAAAACTTTGAAAACACTATATCAAATAGTGAAAAATCTTTTCTTTGTGTAGCGGAAGCAAACTATAGTGGTATCCATACCTACATTTTCGTATCTGTCCTCCCAGCACCAAGCTCCTCTAACCAGTCCTACTGGTTACCTATAAGACTACCTACAATATGAAGAATCTTTTAATGAGCTTTCGCTCAGTAAGTTCAAACATATTCTCACAAATCATTTAAAACATGCTTTAAAAACTTTTCTCATAAAAACTTTTCTCTTAAAACGCTTTTCATAAGCATTTCTGAAAACTTTTTTCATAAAAAATTTCTGAAACGTTTTGCATAAACGTTTTTCGTAAAACATTTCTTGAACGTTTTTTCTTAAAACGTCATTTATAAACCTTTTCTTATAAACATAAAAATGTTTTTACTAAACACTTAATATAAAACATTTTTAAAAATGTTTTTCATAAGCATTTAACGTAAATACTTTATAATAAAGAATACAAGCAAATTCGTAATGCATGATTCTAATTATGCTCAATTATGAGTTGTCTTTTCGGGTTGTCACACTTTTGTTCTTAAGCGACCCTTAGTTAAACTTCTCATCTCACTGGCGGTTTCGATATTTAACGTATTACGGAACATTTTTCGTCTGATAATGTTATGATAAATCGGAGTGTTCGACTCCGTTTTAGCTGTTTCCTTGATAATGACGATTTTACCTTTGGCGGGTTTTTCGTCAATTTCTGTAACTTATTACACTCATTGCTTAACTTTACCGTTCTATTTCTTACATGTTACGGAAAAATTCCTGCTAATGAACATTTCCCGACATCAAGCGTTTCGGGTCTATTTTGGCCATTTTTTATAAAATGATCATTTTGTTCTTAACGTTTTTCTTTTATTCTTTGCCTAAACTTTAAATCCTTAAAGACTTGGCAACTATGGTTACCCAATGCCTTCAGCAGTGTAGGAAATCAACGTTTCTTAGTGAAAACCCAGTTTTCACATAATTTTACAGTTTTGGCCAAAAATATAAAAATATTTACATTTTTACCCCCGAACCAAAAACGACTAATTTATACCATAACGTTCAGTTTTTCACAACGAATAAAACTTAAAAAAGCACTATAGTCGAATTCTAAACATTTCATAACGTTTTCATTTGTTGAAATTTTGTACCCAAAATTTCGTAAAATTCATAATTTATAAACTAGGCAGAATTTTAAAAAACTGTCCGCAATGTCATAACATTTTCGATGAGTTCTACAACTTTTGTGTTGTAACTTTTTTAAAATTCCAACGTTTAGGGGGACTTTTTGGCTGATTTTTAAATCTACCGAGAATACCTTTTTCCTTTGCAATTTAGTCCCTTTTGAAATTCACCAAAACCCTTAATTTCTTCTTTCCATCATCATCATCATCAACATATAACATAAAATAACCATGCCATAATGTCCATTTACATGCCATAGACCAAAATCATTTCATCAAACACTTGGCATGCTAAAACATAAACTTTTGCTTAATTTCAAAAATTAAGATTTTAGAATTTTTACCAAGAATTCCTCCAAGCTTTCAATCCTCCAATTGTGCAATTAAACTTGCTCAGATTCCTTTGTCATAAACCATGACAAAATTCCATTAAAACCCATCCATAACTTTAAAAAAAAATCACTAAAATCCTAAAAAAAAGTTTAAAAATTTACCTCTAAAGTTGCAAAACTTGCACTAAAATATTAGAGCTTGCTTCAAACATGATTTGGAGGCTTAGAAATCATCAAAATTTGAGTAAGAGTGGCCTTAGGGAGGGACGGTTTGCTAAGGAAAAAATAGTGCATTTTTTCTTCCTTTCTTCCTTTCTTTCTTTCGTTCTTTCCTTCCTTCCTTTGCACGTCTTACTCCTTTCTCTCTTTTTTTTTATTCCACCGTGGAGACCAAATTATGGTCTCTTACATTATGAAATCATTCAATTCTTTTTCTTTTTCTTTTCTTTTTTTTTAAATAATGCATCATCACCCTAATTAATTAGGGGTAAGTTAGCTACTTTGGGTTGGGCCACATTAGTGAATGTGATGGCCTAATCAAAACTCTCAAAGTGTCCATTTGGTGGGTCTCACAAAACTTTTTACATAGTCCAAGTTCATACTGACAGTATTTTTCCTACACTATCGGTGTTCTTTTCTATACTATGTCCCACAACCTCCAATACTTATCTACATCCACCACATAATGTTATCTAATTTTGTACAGTTTAAATTATACTGACAATATTTTTCTTATACTGTCGGTATATTTTCTATACTGCTACAACATTCTTTATCTATCTATATTCTCCAAAAAGTATTATTACTATACTGCTTTAACTTAAACAATCTAATTTTCGTACTGCTTAACCTTAAACAGTTTAATTTCTACATTATATTACTTTTACAATATAATTTTTATACTATAAAACTTTATCAGTATATTTTTTCACATTATATTATTTTAATATTGTATAATTTTTTATATTATTATGTAATATTTTTCTTTTTAAATTATATTTTTGTCTTATATAATTTTTAAATTACTATATTTTTTATATACTCAAAATGTTTGAGTGTTACACATTTTACATTTTCTCTCCTCTCTGTTTAGTGTTTAGTTTACACAGCAATACAATCCTACAAGTACACCTATGTGTACAAATGTACCTTCGAACTGGTAAGGTCAACGCTCAAAAAAATTCAGCTTTCTGGGAAACAACGCCAATGCTTCTGAGGACGGATATAGCGTCCAAGACATACGAATGTGTAGAAAGTTTCTCAATCAGAAGCAATGTATCTGTAAGTGCACTGCCGCAACCAATAATTGCATGGTAAAGAAAGAAGTCGAACATAAAACAAATGACAGTTCCATGCTATCCAAAACTTAAAATATTTAACAATATAATTAAAATTATGTGTTAAAATTATTTTTATTGTAGCACATGAAAGCTTTATATTATAGTAATTTTTTTATTATTATTGTAACTATAAGAACTGTACATTGTTTATAACTAAAAAAGTTGTTCGGATCACTTTCTGCCCAACATCTTATTAATTATTCAACTCGTTACTGAAACTTATAGGGTGTTTGGTATTGTAGTTAAAACTATTAGTTAAAACTATAAACACTATAGCATGTAAGAGCATTCTATTATAACAACTTTTTTACTTTTATTGTAGCATGTGAGAGCTTTATACGGTCTCTAATTATAAAATTAGTTAAAACTAACTAATGCTAATCAGGTTAATGCAATCAAAAAGCTATCCTAGATCCAAAAAGCAACACCGTTGTGAATCTTATTTCTGTTTCAATTTTTTGCCAAAACACTCCAACCCCTAAGTTTATTTTCCATCTTCTTTCCTTTGAAGGTGAAATTCGCGCAAACTAAATAATAAGACGTAATGAAGATAGAAAGACAAATCTTATCTCAATTCGTTAAGATACGCCACTCTTTGCATCAACACTGAACAGAAATTTCTTTTTTCTCCTTTTTTATGTCGGTCCGACGGGATTCTTATAGCCCTTTAGACGAAAGCCAAAAAATGGATGATTAAACTCTTAAAAGTCTAAATGATCGACCTATCTGAAAAACATAACTTTGTTCCCATCCTTCCCTTACTTAAAAAGCTTGTTCACATACTTTCCAAATACCTCAAACAAAATCAACCGAAATTATTAAATCCAGTACAAAGAACTAACCTGTCGGATTCTCAAAATAGCCTCGTCGGTAAAGCCTCTCCTATCCAATTGCTCCAACTCGTTCTGAATTGTGCTTCTTTGACGCCCGAATTTAGAATTTTCACTGTCACTATATAATCTATCACATGAAGAAACTTACCTTAAAACAAACAAGTAATTTCAATAGCAATCACAACTATGACGAACTTAAACCAAAAAGCACACAAAAAATTGAAATATAGGGAATCTACAAAAAGATTACAATCAAATTTTATCCCAACCCACTACCAACAACACCGAACCCAATCATGTTTGCAAATTTGGGAAAGGTGAATTCTATATCATATTCATCAAATTCAAACTATAAAGGATATTGATACTCCACACACCAAACGATCGTTCCCGAAGACAACTAAATGGGACATTCTTCCACGCCACCGGGGCCTGAGGGTGAGACCGTGTAGTCGAAGAACGAGAAGAGAGTGGGCAAAAACGAAATAGAACTCGAACTTTAAAAATGAAAAAAGAAAAAAAAAACTCTAAAATATGAGCCTTAGCGTTATTACATAAAACGTTAGGTTGTTTTTTACCTGGTTTTGCCCATTTCCAGGTAAAATACAATGCCCTTGCCCATTTCAACAATCCTCGCCCTTAATTTCAATCTAAATAGCTGAGATTGTTTAAAAGAAGCTTCCATCCGGATTGACGGAAATGCCACCAAGACACAAATGCGCAAGGCACCATCTATGAAGAAACTATAAAAATATGATTCATGGGTCTAGCAATGATGCACCAAGTCAACTATGGAGATCGTATGTTATATATTAGTTTATGTCATATTCAAGGCTGAATAATTCATGGAAGATAGTACCATTTTTGTGCCTACATTTTAACATATGTTATTGACGTTTATGGGGTGTGCTACCTATTAAAGAAACCCATCTGTCACACTTGTCGGATAACTCCTATTTATAGTTAATTAATGTGAACCACATTATAAATTATACTATTGCTTTAATATTATGGATTTTTGCGTTGTAAGTTTTTCTGAACTTTATTACATTTTGTACTTGAGTCGCACTATTAGTCCTTGTATAATAGATATCAATATTTTGAAGTGTTTTTTTTTTCCTTTTTAGACCCCCCCTGTTTTTTTTTTTACAAAAAAGTCCCTAAAAGCTATTATTTTTTTTTAAGTATGACTCGTTATTTTTTGTCTAAGAAAAATGTCTAAATACCCTAACATGAAGTTAATTATAACAATTATTGAAAACAAAATGATTGATTCTAAACAAAAACATATAAATATCCATTTTACTTTATCTTTGGTAAGTTGATACTAAATTATAATAATGTAGCTAAAAAACTATAACGCGTCAATTAGTTTTTCAATTACGTACTTTTCTTTTCTAAAGATGGACCACTAATTGTTGTTACTTGTATTTAGCTATATCATTGTAATTTAAACTAATTTACAGAAAATATAATGGAATATATGAGAAATTTCCCCAATGATATTTGTGAATTTTTTTTTAATTATAATCAATTGTTTTGTTGCCAATAGTCATCATAGTTATCTTTATTCTATGGCGTTTGAACATTGTTTTAGACAAAAAATAATAAGTTACACTTAAAAAAACGAAGGAGAGCTTTGGGGATTTTCCTTCAAAAAAATAAATAAAATATACGTTTTTAAAACCAAAAAAATAAAAAGCCTCAAAATATTGACATCTCTTGTGTTATTTAATAAAATATTGACATTTTTTATGTCATTTGACAGTAAAAAGATCCCCAAGGCACTAACGGTGCAAATAAATCAAGAGTTTCAGGACTTAAATACCTAAATTCTTAAAATGAGGATTTATAGTGGCAACAAATTGAAAGTTTAGGACCTAAGTACCTAAATTCTTACGATGGGAACTAAAGTGCTAACAAATTAAAAGTTTAAGAATCTAAGTGTCTAAATTCTTAAAATAACGACCCAAATATTAAAAGTAACAAAGTTTAAAGACCGACGTTGCAAAAATTCTTGAATATTATCTTGCACTACTCATAAAGTATTGTGCACAAAGAGTCCACATCACCAAATCCAACAGCGGTGTCCAAAAAAGACTTGTTATGACGTGGCTTTGTCATTAGGATAATAACATATGGTCTACATGATTAAAGAGTTGCAAAGAAAACAAAGATTTAATAAGAAAAAAAATAAATAAAACAAAATAAAATAAAGAACTCTAGAGGGTTTTTGTATATCTCCAACCATCATCAATGTTGAGCAGTCTTAATTAAATTACCATTAAAGGAAGTTCACAATTTTATATTAAGAAAAAACAATAAGAACAACGCCATTCTCTCCAAAATTATTTCACAGTTTCATACTAAATAATTAGTCATATGTTAACTTGGATTGGACTTTAAACCTATTTTCATCAATTTAGTGTTTAACAACCATAGTTAAAACTATAAAAATAGTTATTAATAAGGTGTTTGAAAAGGTGATGGGAACTGCTCGTTAGAACCATTTTTACTGTAGCATGTAAGAGCTTTATACTGTAATAATTTTTTTTATTGTTATTGTAGCACGTGAGAGCTTTACACTATTTATAACTAAAATAATTATAAAAACCACTTTACTAAACACAAAAAAATAATATAAAATTTTTATATATTATAATATTTTAAATTATAAAAATAATTCTAACCACATTTATTAAATACTTGTTAGTTTCTATGTATCATCGTTATCTGTCCATTCATCAGCTATCCCTTCTCATTTTTTGCTCACTCTACAAATTATTCAACCTTTTCAAGGGAAACGATGAAAGGAAGAGATAAAGCCCTCTGTCTGTACTATATGAATTGATAATCTTAGTACACCATACCTCTGCAGTTGGCAGCAAACAACCCCAAAAGAGTGGCCACCCCTACCCTTCCAGACATGAGGTATTCTAAAGAAAGTTATCATACTTGGTTCACATTCAAAAACTCATAATTTAAAGTGTTTACTGATAGGTTCTTGTTGGGATGAAAGTCTTCTTGAGATTTCCAACAATTGTTGTTCGCTCGATTCTTAAAAAGTGTCTGGTAAAATTAGTTTTAACTAAATTTTTACTTGTTAAAGTGTAAAGCTCTCGCATATTACACTAATGAAAAAAGTAAATTACAATATAAAGTTCTCACAAGCTACAATTTTTAACACAAAAGTTTCAGTTTTAAGTTTTAAACACACGCCCCAAACAGCCCATTAGTGTCCAACTTCATCTGAAACTCCAAGATAAGGGAAAATGGGAATTCTAATTCTACAAGGAAACATTTTCTATGCTGAAGTCAGATATTTGTCCAAGAAAAATCTTTTAAAAAAAGAAAGAATTTTAGTTATGAAATCAAGAAAAACATACATCTTCTTTTGCATTCACTCCTATTTATAGATCTTGCAAATGTGCAGTAATGTGTTGGGTCGATTTGTAACGTCCAAATTTTTAGCCCTCAAATTAGATCTTGTCATTCTATCTAATTTAATTTTTTTTATAGGGTTATTTATCTTTTTATAACCTGTATTTTAGGTTTATTCAGACACTATACATTTAGTTTTTGATCTCATGAAATTTACACATTCAGATTAGATTTAATACATAAATTTATACATTTTCTCAATTGATATTCAAAATTTATCTGAGAAATTACTCAAAATACTTTCAAATTGATGAATAAGAAACTTTACAAATTTGGAAAAACTTTATACTATGTTTTTCGACTTCAGAAATGTGTAAAATACCCTCAAAATAGGTATTTTGTGTTTTTTTGTTTTTGTTTTCTTTTTATTTTTTAAAAGTTTTAATTTTTTTTATTTTACTTAAGGATATTTTGGTCATGTTAAATGTCAAAATCAACTGTTAAGTAAAGTATAATTTTTTTATTAAATCTAATATAAAGGTATAAATTCACTAAAATTAAAACTAAAAATATAGGTTTTGAATTAACTTTTATAAAAATAAATATCCCTTTTTTATATATTGTCACCCCGAGTGTTGACACTTCTCTTTGAGCTAGGACCCTTAAACGTCTGCCCTTATTGAACCTAGCATTCTGCATTAGAGCCTTTGAACGCGCGTCGTCGATCTGCTTGACTGGAATGCCATCATTCCCCTTGTTCCCCTTTAATTCAGTCTGGCTAGTTAAATGCCGTCGTTTTTTACTAATCGTTATCAATACGAGGTCGTTCTACAAGGATTACCATAAATTGTTACAATTTGCACAAAGGTTTGCAAAGTTAACATTAACGCTTTAGGCAAAGCCATGCTATTTTCATTCCACTGCAATTATACACCACATTAATAAGTTATATCATGTTGTACCGAATCATGACATCAAACTACCAAAGAGTGTGAGAACACAACCCTACGAGGACACAGCAGATTAATGAACATGGTGCTGTCTTATCTCCTCCCTCAAACCGATAAGACGAATCAACGAGTGTTTGGAATCGTGGTTGGAACTATAAAGTTAAGACTATGTAGTTGGGACCAAATTCCTGTAGCATGAGATATTTACACTGTAACATGCATTTGCTTTACACTATAGCATAGGAGATATTCATTGCAACATGTTTTTGCTTTACACTGTAGTAGTTAGAATAATAAGTTCTAACGAAGCTGCCAAAACAAAGACAATATATATGATTTTCACTTTCTGGGCATTAAAATAAACACCCCAACAAGCAAACAATCAAGTCAAGGGCTACCAGGGTGGCCACGCTGATGCAATCGTTTAGTACCTTGAAGCAATAACTAACAACACGATCTAATCTAACTTATTATTAAATCTAACAACGAAAGACAACAATTAGTGCAAAGAGCAAAGTGCAAATACAAAATTAGAACTCAAGTTTCTTACAGAAACATTTAAGGAAGATGCTGGACAGGCTTATACACCAATATCCAATTTGGCCACACCGGACTTTATAATGTCGATAAACTCCGGCTGAGAAAAAAACAATATGTGAGAGGTATAGAATTAGTAAGGAAGACAAACACGAAGAAACCAAATAGACAAGGCACGTAGAAAAACAATCACACCTTTAGGGAAGCTCCTCCAACCAGAAATCCATCAATATCTGGCTGTTTTGCCAACTCTCTGCAGTTTGTTCCATTCACCGAACCTGGATTGAAAGTCATGTAAGCATAGTGCACAAAAACCAGGGATAAATACATAAAAGACTCGAACATAAATTTATGAAAAAAAAAAACTTTTTATTGGTTAACTGAACATCATGGTGTCAATTGTGAAATATAAGTGCAAAGGAGAAGATGATTACCCCCATAGATGATTCTGGTCGATGAAGCTACTTCAAAACCAACATTGTCGCGAAGCCATTTCCTCAACTCAGAATGAATCTGTAGAAGACCCAAAAAAGATCATTCCGAGTGCATCAGAAATGCAACATCATGCATCCAAACCAGGAAGTTTGCAAATCAACGTGACAACTTTGGAAATATATACCATTTCATCAGCTAGAGAAACAGGTTCTGCCCATATTGCTAACTTTTTTCTCTGTTTATCAGATGTAATAATGCAATATATTGCGACCATTGCAAATTTAGGCAGAACTTAATCCCAAGAAACTAAAAACTAAGAAAGAATATTTGCAGCAATGAGGATCCATCCCAACAAAACAAAAGTTTGATACTTACTTCCTGAGCCTGAGCGGGGGTTGCAACCTTCCCAGTTCCAATGGCCCAAACTGGCTCGTAAGCCAAAACAATATTATCCCATTTCAGAACTTTATCTGCAAAAGCAGAAAAAGAAATTCAATTGGTAGACATATTGCAGCAATGAAGAAGACGATCAGCCGATGTAAAGTTTTCAACTTCACAAAACAATAAGTGTAAGAAACAGCAGAAAAAAATAAGAAAAAGCAAAAAAAAACTTCAATTGGTGGACATAATGCAGCAATGAAGAACATAATCAGACAATGTAAAGTTTTCAACTCGACAAAACTCCCAATTGAAAAAAAGGGAAAGAAAATGCAGAGTATTCAAACATATTGAAAAAGTCAGCACCAGCAATTGATTGTGTTTGTGCAGCAACAACAGCCATTGTAGACCCTGATTCTCGTTGTTCTAAAGTCTCCCCGACACAGGCAATAACTTTCAAGCCTTGAGAAAGAGCATATGCAACTTTATCTCCAACAAACTGAATGTACAAGCATGGGAACATAGATTGTAAATATCACATTTAACATCAAGTAATAGCAAAAGGACTAAAAATTGTTTATCTACACTCCTGTGTAATAGCAATGGAAGACACAAGTTTCAGGGTGCTTCCCTTCTCACCTCATTTGACTCATTCAAAAGAAGTCTTCTTTCAGAATGACCAAGAATGACCCAAGGAATGCCCAAATTGACTAGCATCTCCGTGCTACACAAAACATGTATAAAAACTCACATTTTCGGGTCCATAACAAAGCAATTTAACAGAGTGATGCAAAACTTTAGTAGCCAAATGAATCAAAAGAAAAAATAGTGCTCGAATTAGAACTGAAATTAACCTTAAACTGCTATTGAAGACTTCCTAGTAGGACAATCACAAATTTAAACACAAAAATATGAAACTTCGCATGGAAATGCCTACAAACTGATAAGAACACAGACACAGCCGGGGAAAAAAAAAAATCATGATTAATTTGTGAAACATAAAATAACATTATGACTGATTTAATAGGAATCAGCCAATTCAAAATTCATGTCAGGTAGAAAGCTTAAACAGAAAACAGAAAGACACAAGCAAATATAAAGCCATAAAACACACACCTAATTTCTCCAGTAAAAGCACCACCTTTGCGAACCCAACAGTTCTGAGCAGCAACCTGAAAATCAGACCGCAGTAAGCTCTTCACCAGAGGAAGAAACACAAATGGTGGGCTCACGATAACCTCTGCAACAAAAGCAAATTACAAGTTTACAACTGTGAATATTGTCCCATGAGGGAGAAACAAAGATAACCCATTTATCCAATCACAACATTAATGCTCTACATAATATGTAAATTCAGAGACGACAATGAAATTATTGATTGCTCACCCACAACATCTTCCGGTGGAACCTCAGCCTCATTGAGAAAAGTCACGATCTTTTTCACCTCTTCTATTGTCCCGTTCTTAATAAAATAAAATAAAACAAGAAAAAAAATTCAGTATAAATGCGAGATAAAAATCGGCTGCTTTTTCAGAATTTCATATGAACATAATAATAGCAGAGAATTAGTAGAAATCATATTAAATTCTGATTATGAAGAATGGAAGTGAACGAACTGACTAAATCGACAGCTGAAATGCGCCGAACTCGCCGAATACTCAATTTCGACATTTTTGAGGGGCAAAAAGAAAAAAAAAATCGGCAAAAAGAAAAAACAATCTCATAAACTGAGAAGTATAGAACTTACGCATTTCCAGTTTCCACCAACGAAGAATGTCCTGACCATTTTTCTTTCTGCCAATTGAATTCGAGAGAAAATCCAGAGGAAGAAACGTAACTGCAGCTCGCAGACGACCTTAAAGATGCAGAGGACCCCACTGAGTCGCGAATATGTCCGAACTCCGAAGATCAAGACGAAGAAGAAGATGTTTTAAAGGGCTGGGCTGAAGGAATGTCGTTTCAGTCGGACTATGGGCTAGCGTGTCCTGGATTTCGGCCCAATCTTTGTTTTCGAGCCTAGCATGGGAAAATGTATTAAAATATTACTCTCCTCTTTTTCTTTTTGGAAAATTTAAGTTTAATTTAAGCATAAAAATAGTACCGGTTAATAAATAGGATATGTTTCCAATAATTACATCTTTAAGAGGTACTTATTATCACGAGTGGGGCAACTCATATACTAGGGGTGAATTTTTGTTTTCTTTTAAATTTGTATATAAATTTCACTAAAGTTAGTGTTTCACCTATCATACAATTGTATTTAGTCCCTTAAAACGCTATTCTGTTTTCATTAAAAAAAAATTATCTTTTTATTTGTCCCATGTTTGTCCCTTTTGACTAATTTTTTGGCTCCACATCTAGTTATTATTAACCATGTGATGCAAATCAAACAGTTACAATAAATTAAATAGATTGACCAAACAATTATAATAATTGATGAGATTGAATGATTATCACAACACATATCGTTAAAATATACTATTATTAAAAATGTAACCATTAGAATGTACCCATTGACAAAAAGTCCTAATAAATATAATCTAAAAGTTGAATCAAATCTAAATATGCCCTTTGTTATTTATGCTTTCAACTTCACCCATTATAAATCAACTTGAGAAGGACAAATTTTAAGAGAATCACAAGGGAATTAAGAATATAGATTCCCTCATTTTCTATATCAAAAAGATGTCCTAAAAGCAAGTGTATTAAGATGTTTAACTAGGTATTTTCTCCGCTTATAACGGAGGCCAATCTAGGAACAATGTTCATATTAATTATAATATTTATGATCTAATGTTTGCCACTTATATTAACTTAAGAAATTTAAAGTCTAAAACAATGATACACAACTCGTTTGTTTTATTTATCTTTTTTTAGTATGCTTTAAGACTAATAGAGCGAAAGGGACATTTCAGACCTAAAAAATAGCCTTTAGGCACCTGGTTGCACAGGAACCCAATAAGATTTTTAAAACACAAAAAAAAAAAAAGCTACTAATGATAGTCAAAAACTACAATGTATCAAAATGATTATTTTCATTATATTATATACTATTATAGTCACTTAAATCCATAAAATTAGATAAATTAGATAAAGGACCGTTCTATTCACACCATCCATTTGAATATTTACACCAATTTGGAAATTAAATTTTCATATGACATAAAAACTCTATTAATAAAATAACAAAAAAAGACAATTATAATGACCTAATTATATAATTAATAAATAGAAACTAATGAGGCATCTTTTCTTTCTTTTCACACACACCTATATATAACGAAAAAACTCTGGTTTCCACAATTCAATGACTATTCTAAAAAATTACATAGAGGTACTTTAATTTTTTTTTGTTATTAACCACAATTATTCCTTTACCTTTTTTGTTAATTGCGGAATGAATTAAAATAGGCTATGTCGAAAGCAACAAGTTTGTACGATTGTTGAATTAATACAGTAACATCAATTATTTATTAATTTGCTATTTTTTTGGTTAATATTTAAAGGTCATCATAATTTGCTTCAAGTTTGTATTCTATATCACCCATAAAGTTGTTATTTATTTCATTTAATTATTGGCTTCCCATGAATTCGTTAAGGCACTAGTAGGAGACCATAGCCCTTTTTAAATTTTTCCGTTTGTTCGCTTTTTTTTTTTTTCTATTTGTGTAATTAGTAGATATAATATTTTTAATATTTTTTAATAAATTGTAGTGAATTTATATAATTTTTAAATTAAAAATTTCCTTTTATGTATAAAAATATTTCATGCCTAAAGAGAGATAGAGAAATAAAAATATTAAAATAATAAAATAATAGTAGGTGTAAACAGAAAAATGAAATGAAAGGAAATAATAATTTTAAAGGTAATTTTGAAACTATGGGGAGTTTTAGTTATTCTGAAATTATAGGGAGGTGTATTTAGAAGAAGAATATAAAGAGATAAAACGGGAAGTGTAAATAAAACCACCTTTAGATAAAATGTAAGTTTAGGATCACTAAACCGTTTCCACATATTTGTTTGTAACCTTATTTGTCAATACTGCTAAGATTAGGAGTGAATTTTTTTCAGCAAAATTATAGGCTGTTCAAAATTGTATTTTTTAATCGCAAAAATTGTGATTCAAACCAACTTTACTCTATGTTTTATTTCACAAAATTTAAATTTCCTACCAATTTTGATTCAATATCACTTGATTTAAAATAATACAAAATTAAAGATTGCATTTCACTTCAACATTTCATTAAGAATACCAACTTGGAAGAAAGGTTCTCTCAATGCTTGAATATACCACAAATGATAACACCATTTAACCATTTAAGAGTGTGCTTGGGAGCTAAATTTTAACTCTAAAATTCTAACTCTTACAATATAAGCTCTCACATATTACAATATAAAATAAAAATATATTATAATATAAAACTTTCATATAATACAATATTTAAATTTTCACTTTTAAGTTTTAACTTTAGTTGCGTCCTCTCATTTGTTCTTGCAACCAACCACATATAAGACATTTCTGCACACCAAAATAGAACAGCCAACCCTCTGCTGGTCAAACGCTGAATTTTTTTTTTTTCCATGTGGGGTACAATGATTCAACCATCTTTTGTCAGCAGAACATTTTGTCACAGTACCAAACTGCAAAAAGTATGTATAGCAAGACACAGAAAGCCACGACTTGCACATGTAAATCATAATGCACGAGAAAGAGATAGGAACATTTCATGCCACGACTTGCACATGTAAATCGTAACGAATGAGAAGACATTCAATGTTTGTGTTTCACTGTTTACCTTGACTTGTGCAAGCTTTGCCTACAAGAAACGTTGGATACACATGTAAAATAAAAAGAAGAAACAAAACAGGAGACTAGGAATCCCTCTGACCTCTGCTGACAAAATGCCAAAAAAATATTACACAGTTATGCGCTTGGCTGTGATATGGACTAGATTCAAAATAATTGAAGAGCCAGAAGGACCTAATACAAGAAAGAAAAGGCAAAAAAATAATGAAGACCCTATTATTGGCCAGAAATACAGCTATTTCATATTTGCAGTGGGAAAATGAAAGAGAGAACTCTATTGCTGGTGAGTATTACACTGTCAAAACACCGCGAGAAAGTACTGAAAATTGCTTCAGTGGTATCTACCTCTGTCTCTTGATGCCAGGAATGTGAATGCGGCTAACCAATCTCGCCTGCTAGACTCGGGCACTTGGTTATCGCCGATAAAAGCATTCCAGGACTCTCCAGAAGAATCTGCGAGAACCCATTTGACCTTCTCAGGGACAATGGTGAAGTTGAAGTTCAGAGCAGAACCCTTTTTACTTGCACTAGAGTTCTGTTTCTGTTCCCCAGAGCTGTCCATAGGCTGGCAGAAAAAAATATAAATATATTTATATCATGGTAACGCTAGAAGAAAGTAAAATGGAAGGAGAGAACATAGATGATTAACTTCAAACCAAAAAAGGTTTAAATTCTGACTCACAGTTGCATCTGCATCTGAATTTTCTGTTGGCTTTTTAGTTTTTCGCCGAATTCCTGTTTCCAGAAAGTAGAGAACCTCTTTCTTTGACCGAAATTTACGGCCTGAGACCGGATCAAAATAGTACTGCAACAGAAATATGCAATTAAGCTCTCATTCAGGAAGTAGTTTTGTTTTCCGTTGCTGTAATATTAAATAGCCATTACCTTAACACTGTATGCTCACAAGCATGAGATCAAAGAGTTGACATGGAGGATTGTCATAGAAATTCCTTAAATATTCATGCTAGTTCCTACATTTGCAGGAAAAAAATACACTACAAGTGTTTAAAGAAAACATCATTATTTCATCTCAGATATCACGCAATAACTCAAACAGACAAAAACTATACACCTTATTAGCATGTAAATATGCTCTAAAAATATGAATCCTTTGTGAACCTCGTAGTTTATTTGCCATCAAATTTGGGGTACATCTTGGCATTGTCTACAACGTGTTGGACCAACTCTTTCTGCAGATAAGTTGTTCATCTATGTGCCTAGTTTAGATAACATCACCAAATCATTGGATGGATAATATGTCGGCCCGAGCTCATCATCTAATTTGGAATGCGACAGAAAAATTAAAAGGATCCGGAGAACAAGGTTCAGGGATCTGTATTGCAAGTCTAATAGAATGAATGTCGCATACTTGACCAATATCATAAGGGACAAACCATCAACTTAAGTCTTAACCTCAATGACAATTGATAAACATTACATTGGATCTTCCCTTTGTGCAGTTCTTCACCAGAAAAAGCAAGGATCTTGCAAATGCATAAATTTTTTACTTCAGTTTAACCAAATTAGACTTGAACCAGTGATTTAGTTTAGAAGGACGAGGGCCACAAGGGAACCAGGGCAGACCAGTGGGAGATCTTCGACTAAGATATTCAAAAAGAGATTGCTAACTGAAGGGATAGAGGATAAATAAAAAGTTAGGACTTTAGCCTAAAGGTTGATATTCTGAAAAATGGGAGAAACTACAATAAGCCAGAAAATCATAATCTGCGTAGATGGAAAGTCTTAGCCGTAGAATCCCCTCCATAGATCAAGCCACACCTCTGTTTAGACTCTAAGTCTCAGCTAGGTAAAATCTTCGCAGCCTTATACACTTTCCACTCAAAAAGAAGGTCACACTAAGAATCCCAAAACCTTCATGGGAAAGAAGGACATGAAGCTTATACTGCAACCATAAATCATAAAATTTCTATTTTATGAACTTCTAACCTTAAAGTTTGGAATATATTCTTCAAAAAATGCCATTGATAAAGATATGTATGTGTGAATGGGATTATTTAATTTGACAGCAGAATTTCCTGTCGCCAAAACAAACTGAGGGCTGGTGAACTTGTGGATTGAGAAACGTGACAGTGCATGATTTGTGTGTAACTAATGGAACTTGAAAAACTGACTCAAGCATAGAAGCGTAAAAGGGAAAAAGCTAATCTTTTCACAAGTAGAGTTGAGAATTTCAGAGCTACTAGACGCTTTCCCTATAATGATATAGGCTAATTAATGGTATTCAAACCAACTCACCATGTTCACAGAGTCACAAAACAGGAGAACAATATCGAGCATCAAACCTCGTATGAACAAACGAAAATAACTCACAAAAGTAGCTTATTAAGAACTTCACAAACATTGTCAGAACTCAGAAAAGCAGACCTAGGGCAACAAACAAAAGAAAAAACAACAAAACTCAAACTTTATTAGCTTCCTTTCACAATGATTATAGAAAGCAAGCCTTCTCATTCTCGTTAAAAGCAGCCTAATTCAAGTACTCTCCTCTGTTAAAAGCGTAATGCTATTCCATTTTCCGGTGCTTTTTCCCAGCAGCCAATCAAGCACATCCAACAAACAGAGTTCTATCCATATTCTAAAAATAGATAAATAAATAAAACCACAGTCCTATTTTTGGACTAACATTGAAAACAATAAATAAATAATCCCATAGTCCGAAACTCACCCTATCCTTCGTACCAGCAGTGGCGCCAGAGGTCCGCACTCTATCTTCAACAGTCCATCCCGACGGCAACCAGTCCAGCTCCGCCTCCGCCGGCTTCCTCTTCCCCCGATTCGAACTCTCTGGACTCGGAGCCGGCGCCCCTCCGGAAAATCGGCGAGACTCAGGCGTCTGAGGCCGCAATTTCTGGGACTTCCGGTCATTTAAGGAGGAGCTTCCGCCGTTGCCGGCAGTGGTGGAGGCGTCGATGAAGGAGCCGGCGCGGAGGAGTGGATCGGGAGGCAAGCCAGATGCAAGACGATCGGGGTCCGATTTGGGCGGATTGGGGCCGGAATTATGGGCTGCGGACGTCGCCGGAGTAGACATGGCTGGGTGGTCTTTGGGATGAGGAGGGCAGTGTTGGGTTAGCGCGCGAAATGAGAAGAGTAATCGCCAAAGGTACGACAGAAGCTCAATGGGGAGCATTCTGTTTTATAGGAAGGCCGTCGGATTTTACATTTGTCGCGGCCTCGATCGTCGTGGCAAATAGATTAACTACTTGCTTTTAATATTAGAATAATAATATTTTGTTAGTGTACATATTTGCGCGAGTGAGTTCTCCCTTCGTAACAAGATATTTAGTTCCATTTCGTAGCTGCGATTAGTTAATGATGTCGTCTAAAATTTTCGTTTTGATTGACAACCTCATTTACTCTTCCTTCCGGCAAATGCAGTGCTCTCATTACAACTTATTTGCTTTTTTTTTTTGTTAAAAGGACATTTGCTTTGTTTTTTAGCCAACCAAAAAAAACCTCATTTTCTTTTTTCTTTTTTTTAAAGTGTATATTTTTCAAGACTTAAATAATTTATTTATGTTTTTATTTCTTGTTAAATCTTTTAATTAATAGCATTTTTGTGTTAATAAGTATTTTTGTCTTAATATATAAATGTGTCTAATAATATATTTTTAGTGTGTTTTTATATTTAATAATATTTTTAGTAATTTTTAGAGTTGTTTGATAGGTTAAATATGTGTTTAATTTGTAAATAATTAAAACCATAAAAATAATATATGGTAATTTTATTTTAAATTTTGAAGTATTTGTAAATAAGTTCTTAGTTTTCAAATATATTCTATTATATTTTTAGTAATTTTTAAAAGTATTCTGAGTCTTAAATAAAATATTTGTTAAGATTTGTTAATTTTAAAATATTTTTTTAGTATGTTTTGTATGCTTAATTATAAAGTAAATATTTTTAAAAATCATTATAAATATTATATTTGTAAAATAATTAATATTAGTATTTGTTAATTTTAAATTTGAAATTAAAAAAAAATAAAATGATGCAAAAAGTGACAAAAACATATAACAAATACAAATAGAGTATGTATCTAGCCTGTAACAACATGATGTCAGCATTTAAAAAAATATAAAAAAAAAACCCTGTGGTTGTTGAAACGGGAAGACAAGAAAAGAAAAGAAAAAAAAAGTCAGACGTGAAGAAAGAAAAAAAAAAGGAAAAAAATAACAACTTGTGCGAGTCACAAAACAGTAAAGAAAAAATAATAAAAAACACAACTTGCAAGCGCAAGTTACAAAAAATATAATAACAAAATTTAATAGTAGCCCATTTTGGGCTATAAATACGGGGTGCTGTTCTGCACCATCAGCAGCTCTAATCTCCATTTTTTTTTTCTTCTTCTTTTTCAAGGTGAGCTCTTTAGCTCAATAGTATCCCTTTTTATGAAGAGATGTTATTAGGGTATGTAACACCCCTATGTGGGGGTTAACAGTTTTAAATAAATAAAAATAATTTTAAATTTTATATTATTTAAATCAATTAAACAATGCCCATGGGTCTTTAAACAACAAGAAAAATAAAAATAAACGTTTTAAATACAAACCACAGTTTTTAGTGTAGCACCAAATATATATAATTACAGTCATCATCACCATAGTACAATTCCCAAATAACTTAACACAGCCATAAAAAAAAATAATACAACTCTTACATGTTGTAGATAAGTTGTAATTAAACAGGGTCTTCTAACACGAAAACAGCAAGATTGTTTTCGCTTATTCCTCTTCAAATATGTTGCACTGAGTTCCACCTGAGATATGAAGATATGATAGGGATGAGCATCGACATGCCCAGTAGGGAAATCATGACTCACCTTATGGTTTATCCATTACCACATTAAAAACTGCATGGTTAGTAGGTTACATCATATTCCAGATTATGAGGTTTATTATGATCACATCTTATGGATACCGTAGTTAATCATTACCAAGTGTCATAATTACACATTTATACAAATATTACCAATCATCATTGTTCCTAGGTATCCATGTTAAATTGAGTATCACTCAACTCATCAAAACCCAAATGGGCGTACTTGATCACCCTATAAACATTTCAAGGGTGTTCCGATAAGGGGACATCAAGCCCCGAGTCCTCACCAAATCGATTCCTGTACAGTGTGTTCTGGGACTTTCAACCCAAGGAAGCGTCATCACCTTCCCCCTATTTTTCCTTTTAGGGTATTCGTGCCCAAGGACGTAACCGTCGCCCTTTTTACATCTCACTATTCCTTTGTATTCAATTTATATTTATAGAGTCAATTTCCTAACCATGCTTCTCAATTTATAACATATGTCAAATCATTATATTTATCGCTATACAATATACATATTTTACAATATAAAACAATCAAATTTAATTTACCAAAACCTCACAAAAGATGAGTAATAGAATCCCTACCTTCAAAGCTTAACAACAAACTTTTATTCTCGGAATTAATCAACGTTAGCTCCACACATCCTTGACCCTAAGGCATATATAAGGACAATTAAAACTAAAGCACAACGTATAATCACATTCATAAGTGAATTATTTGTAAACCCGTCTACTAGTGCCATTAAAGTATTTTTATGCAATTGTTCTTTAAATACCAAGTAAACAATTTTTATCTTAAACGCAATATAAAATACATACAAGCAATTTTTATGTTTTAGTCTCTAATAAGAATTCATAAATCATTTAGGGTAGTATTGGAAAGGTTGTAAGACATTAAGAGACTAGAAGGTGAGCAAAATTGGGTTTTTGGTTCAAGTTAACAGCTAGTATACCATGGCAACTTGGTGGTATACTTTTGTAAAAAGGCGGGTTCACTATCTACAATTAACACACGGGTTAACAGGTGGTTTACTTAAGATAGACGGGTGGTTTATTACCACTGGCAGGTTTACTAGTTTCTAATCCGAAAATTGAAAAATTCATAGAAATTAAAATACAACTCCGATTTAGGGTCATGATAGCTCATTGGAAAGCTTAGGATGTCTACTTTTTAAATATGCAAACCAATTTATAAAATTCATTTTCATTTAACTCCAGAATTTTAAGAAATAGCCACTGCCCATAGAGGTATTATAAAGTTTATGGGATGTCAAATTTTTCTTTAACTTAAAGCATATTATCCTTGTTTAAAATCTCAAAACCATTCCAAAATATGCAACATGCATTATATAATCAGAATAAACATATTCTCATGAGTTTTATACCAAAATCATTATCAAATTATATCTCTAGCCTTTCTTGTAAATAATGATGAAAACATGCTTAAATTTGCTCTTTAAGCTCAAAACATTAGAACATCAATCTTAAAGTTATGGAAACCGGTTTTAAACATTCCTAACATGTTTCTAACATTGTCATCAAACCAAAATAAAAGTTGGTTGTGGGTTGTAACTCAAGACTCAAGTTTTTGTTCATAAATGTTTAAGGATGCATGTTAACTTAACTAGAAATTTGCATGAATTTTGAACACGAAAATTATGCATTAAACATGGAGAAAATACATACTAAAAACTAAGTTTAGATTAAAGAAAACCTACCTCAAAACTTCTTTGAAAAGCACCAAAGTTCGGGTTAACAATCAAGCTTGAATTAACTCTAAAACCGCCTCGATCATGGTTGGGAATTATAATTGTCTTGGCCACAAAGAGAGCTTTGTGCTCTATGTCTTTAGTTAGAAATTTGAAGTGAGAAAGGGAGAGAATGAGAACTAGAGAAGAAGGTGGTGATAGTTAAATAAAAAGATATCAAAATGCTTAAGAGGAATGGGATGTTTACGGGAGAAAGTTGTAAGAAGAAACAAAAGAGTCTTAAAGGAAAATATCATCTTGTCTCCCATGAAGATTTTTAGCAAATCATGCTAACATAATTGAGGGGACAATTGGAGTGAATTATAGAAGAAGATAAGGAAATAATTAAAGAGGTGGTTGAGAAAATATCTCCATGTCTTTTATGAATTGAGGGAAAATAATTCAATGTCCCCTTCGGATACCTTTAGCAAAATAAGAAGAAGGCTATATAATTGAGCAATAATTTAGGGAGACAAGATTGGTAGAAGTGTTGGTAAATTTTGAATGTTTCTTAGGAAGACTTGGTAAGAAAATACTAAAGTGGTATTTTTTTTTTAATGATCGTAAACAACTTAGTAATTTTAAATAGTCACATTTTATTCATTAAATTTTACAAAATCATGCCCGTTAAAAATACGGGTGTTACAGCTCTCCCCTCCTATAAAAAATTTCGTCCTCGAAATTTCTTACACTGATTACAATGTTAAAACAAATGTGGATACTTTTCTCTCATTTCAGATTCAAGTTCCCATGTGGCTTCCTCCACATCATGGTGTTGCCACATCACTTTCACCAGAGGAATTTCACGACGACGTAATATTTTTATTTCATGATCCAGTATTTGAACTGGAATTTCTTCATAATTCGTATCTCCTTGAATCGGCACATCTGTCCACATGATCACATGTGAAGGGTCGGGTTCATACTTTCTCAACATCGATACATGAAACACATTATGTACATGAGACAATTGTGGTGGTAGGTCTAAACGGTATGCCAACGTTCCAATGCGTTCCACAATCTCAAACGGTCCTGTATACCTTGGTGCTAACTTTCCTTTAACACCAAATCGGGATACACCTCGTTTTGGTTTCACTTTTAAGAACACAAAGTCTCCAATCATGAACTCTAAAGGTCGCCTCCTCTTATCTGCATAACTCTTTTGTCGACTTTGAGCTGTCTGAAGACGTTCGCGAATAATCTGGATCTTGTCCGTTGTTTCTCTGATAAACTGAGGCCCAAGTTCAAGACGCTCTTCCTTTTCAGCCCAACACAATGGAGATCTACAAGGTCTACCATATAAGGCCTCATATGGAGCCATTCTAACACTTGCTTGGTAACTGTTGTTATACGCGAATTCAACATATGGCAGCTGTGCAGCCCAATTTGTTCCAAAGTCCAGCACACAAGCCCGAAGCATATCCTCGAGAATCTGAATGACACGTTCAGATTGTCCATCTGTTTGAGGATGAAAAGCTGTACTAAAATTCAATTGAGTTCCCAAGGCCCTCTGCAATCCTCTCCAAAATTTCGACGTGAAACGTGTATCTCTATCAGAAACTATTGACATTGGCACTCCATGCAATGTCACTACCTTTTCCACGTATAATTGACATAATTTTGAGACACTATAACTAGTTCTGATTGGGATGAAGTGGGCTGTCTTAGTTAAACGATCTACAATTACCCAAACGGCGTCATGCCCTATTTGAGTCTTAGGAAATCCAGTAACAAAGTCCATTGTCACATGATCCCACTTCCATTCTGGAATAGGTAAGCTCCTCAACTCGCCTCCAGGCTTTTGATGTTCCGCTTTAACCTGTTGGCACGTCATGCACTTAGAGACAAAGGTTGCTACATCTCGTTTCATTCCTCGCCACCAGTATTGTCGTTTTAGATCCATATACATTTTTGTGCTTCCAGGATGAATAGCAAACTTTGAACGGTGAGCCTCATCTAGCACCGCATGCCTGAGATATGGATCCTCTGGAACAACTAATCTTCCTTTGTAAAGTAAAAATCCTTCTGGCTCCATCTGCCATCCATCCAGTTGTTCTCCATTTTGTATTTGCTCCCAAACCCTACGTAATCCTTCATCGTGCCATTGTCCTTGTTTTACTTTCTGAATTAACGTAGGAGTTGCTATCACATTGAATAGGAAAGCTCTCTCGTCATCTTCATAATATTGCAAGTTGAAGTCGGCGATGGTGACTCGTCTCCAATCTTCCAATGCTAAACTGGCTATACGTCCGTTGTTCTTACGACTTAGAGCATCTGCCACGGCATTTGCTTTTCCAGGATGATATTGGATACTAAAGTCATAGTCCACCATGTACTCAGTCCATCTTCGTTGCCTTAGATTGAGATCCTTTTGAGTAAACAAATATTTCAGACTTTGATGATCTGAATATAGCTCGAACTTTGCGCCATATAGATAACATCTCCAAATTTTGAGTGCGAAAACCACAGCAGCTAACTCAAGATCATGTGTGGGGTAGTTCCTCTCATGGGGTTTCAACTGGCGTGAGGCGTAGGCAACTACTCGTCCATGCTGCATTAACACACAACCCAAACCGTTTCCTGAGGCATCAGTGTATACTGTGTAAGGCTCCTCGTTGTTAGGTATGATCAGCACAGGTGCACTAGTGAGTCTTCGTTTCAGTTCCTCAAATGCTTCTTCACATTTATCATCCCACACGAACTTGACATTCTTCCTTGTGAGTTTTGTTAATGGAGAAGCAATCTTTGAAAAATTCTCTACGAAGCGTCGATAGTATCCAGCTAGTCCGAGGAAACTTCGAATCTCTGACACGTTCTTTGGTCGTTCCCAATTTAGCACTGCTTCAATTTTGGAGGGGTCCACTGAGATGCCTTCTTCAGAGACAACGTGTCCAAGGAACTTGACCTTCGTCATCCAGAAATCACATTTTTCTCTTTTTGCATAAAGACCATGTTCTCTCAACGTTTGTAGAGCGATCCTCAAATGCTCAGCATGTTCTTCTTCGTTTTTAGAATAGATCAAGATATCATCTATGAAAACAATGATAAATTGATCTAAGTACGGTCGAAAGACACGGTTCATCAAGTCCATGAAAGCCGCTGGTGCATTAGTCAACCCAAAAGGCATGACAAGAAACTCAAAATGACCGTAGCGAGTCCGAAAAGCTGTCTTTGGAATGTCCTCTTCTCTTATCTTCAGTTGGTGATATCCGGATCGTAAGTCAATCTTTGAGAAATAGCAAGATCCTCCTAACTGATCGAACAACTCATCAATTCGGGGTAGAGGGTACTTGTTCTTGATAGTCAATCGATTAAGCTGGCGATAATCGACACAGAGCCTCAACGATCCGTCATGTTTCTTCACAAAAAGTACTGGAGCTCCCCAAGGTGATGTACTTGGTCGAATAAATCCTTTTTCCAGTAATTCGTCCAACTGCTTCCTCAATTCCACTTTCTCAGCAGGTGCCATTCGATACGGGGCAATAGAAACAGGCGCTGCTCCTTGAGTTAAGTCGATGACAAACTCAATTTCTCTATCAGGCGGAAGTCCGGGCAATTCATCTGGAAAAACATCTGAAAATTCATCCACCACAGGAGTGTGAGAGGATAGGTCACTCTTCTTTAGTTCTCCATCTGAAGCAAAGATCGTCCCAAGATTGGTGAAATTCCTTCGTCCTCCAATACAAGCCTTTAGCACCGGGGCTGGTGTCACTGTTCCTGTTTTTGCCTGAAATTCGACGACTTGTCCATTCTTGGTGAATAAAGAGACACGTTTCCTATGACAATCTACTATTGCCTGGTATTTAGTTAGCCAATCCATTCCTAAGATTACATCAAACTCTGTCATAGTTATTACATATAGGTCAGCCGATAGTTTATGTTCTCCTATAACAATACACACTGATTTACAAATTATGGATACTTCAGCTATCCCGCCCATTGGTGTACTAAGGGTTAATGATGAACTACATGTCTCAGTTTCTAATTGTAGTACGGAAGCAAATAACATAGATATAAATGAATGAGTGGCACCAGTGTCAAATAATACATGAGCCCAAGAATGAGACACGTGAATCATACCGTCTACAACTGAGTGATCAGCCTGTTTTGCTTGTCCAGCTGTAGCCGTAATTGCATAAGCTTGTGCTGGTGCTTTTCCTTTATCACTTTTTCCTCGGTTTCCTTGGCTACTACTAGCCTTATTATTATTTCTCCCAGAAAAATATGGCCTTTGATTCATTGAGCCTTGTGGAGTCGGTTGGAAGTTCTGATTAGCATAAAAATTGGAACCCTGTGGCCGCTGTTGATAGTTGTACTGAGGCTGGAACCCTCGAGGTTGAGTTACTGAGACTTGGGAAGCTGGAGTGTTTTGCTGAGGCGCTCCACGATTTTGACTCCCTCCCCAAACAGTGGAGCCAAAATGACTTCCTTGTGGCCTTGGTGCAAAGGATGATTGTGTAGGGTGGTTAGGGCAATTTCTCCTCAGATGTCCCACTTGTCCACAGTTATGACAAGCATACGGTTGGAAACGACCACTACCAGAAGATCCACCACCAATAGTCACTCCACTATGCTGAATGACTTGCCCTTGTGACTTCTCTTTCTTACTTATTTTCCTTTGACGCCCACCAGAACCCTTATACTCTCCATAGGAGTTATTTAGTTCTGTCTCTGCCCGCTGTGCCGCAGCTACAAGATCAAGAAAATCTGTTGATGGAACAGCAGCTATCATTTGTCTGATTTTCGGCCTCAGGTTATTTCTAAATTTTTCGCATCTCGCCATTGGATCCGATACAGCCCCGGGATTGTAGCGAGACAATTCTATAAATCGAGCATGGTATTCAGCAACTGTTGTATCTCCCTGCACCAGGTTTTCAAATTCTCGCATCATTGCTTGCCTATGGCTCTGAGGAATATAGGTGTTGCGAAAAATGGTTTCGAACTGCTCCCATGTAAGATTCGGCACGTCATAGTCGTCTTTCTGAAGATCCCACCATTCTTCGGCTTTACCCTCAAATATATATGTTGAAAAGCTAACCCAATACTCCCGTGGAATCCTCAAGGTGTCCAACTTCTTTTTGACTGCCTTTAGCCATTGTTCTGCTATGACCGGGTTAGGTTCTCCACTAAATGTGGGTGGTTTCTGCTTCATAAACTCCTTCAACAGAGTTAGATGTCGTTGTTCGGGATCACGAACCTCCATAGGTCTTTGCACATTTTGTAATGCTTGAAGAATTTGTCCTAAATTATTTACTTCTGGTGCAGCTGGCGGGGATTGTGTTGCATGTTGTAGTTGCTCATCTTCTTGAGCTTGTTCCATCGGTTCCGGTTGCTCAACTTCTTGAGCATGTTCAACCGGTTGTGACAGCTCAGACGATTGCATTTGACGTCTTGGTGGCATAGTTTCTACTGGCTGCGAAAATTTAACTAGGATCAGTACCAAATGATGATGACATTAACACCTAACTTTAAAACCATTCCCAAAGATTAATTTTTAAGGTGGTGCTATACCCCCTAGGTTAATCGAACCTAGGCTCTGATACCAAAAATTCTGTAACACCCCTATGTGGGGGTTAACAGTTTTAAATAAATAAAAATAATTTTAAATTTTATATTATTTAAATCAATTAAACAATGCCCATGGGTCTTTAAACAACAAGAAAAATAAAAATAAACGTTTTAAATACAAACCACAGTTTTTAGTGTAGCACCAAATATATATAATTACAGTCATCATCACCATAGTACAATTCCCAAATAACTTAACACAGCCATAAAAAAAAATAATACAACTCTTACATGTTGTAGATAAGTTGTAATTAAACAGGGTCTTCTAACACGAAAACAGCAAGATTGTTTTCGCTTATTCCTCTTCAAATATGTTGCACTGAGTTCCACCTGAGATATGAAGATATGATAGGGATGAGCATCGACATGCCCAGTAGGGAAATCATGACTCACCTTATGGTTTATCCATTACCACATTAAAAACTGCATGGTTAGTAGGTTACATCATATTCCAGATTATGAGGTTTATTATGATCACATCTTATGGATACCGTAGTTAATCATTACCAAGTGTCATAATTACACATTTATACAAATATTACCAATCATCATTGTTCCTAGGTATCCATGTTAAATTGAGTATCACTCAACTCATCAAAACCCAAATGGGCGTACTTGATCACCCTATAAACATTTCAAGGGTGTTCCGATAAGGGGACATCAAGCCCCGAGTCCTCACCAAATCGATTCCTGTACAGTGTGTTCTGGGACTTTCAACCCAAGGAAGCGTCATCACCTTCCCCCTATTTTTCCTTTTAGGGTATTCGTGCCCAAGGACGTAACCGTCGCCCTTTTTACATCTCACTATTCCTTTGTATTCAATTTATATTTATAGAGTCAATTTCCTAACCATGCTTCTCAATTTATAACATATGTCAAATCATTATATTTATCGCTATACAATATACATATTTTACAATATAAAACAATCAAATTTAATTTACCAAAACCTCACAAAAGATGAGTAATAGAATCCCTACCTTCAAAGCTTAACAACAAACTTTTATTCTCGGAATTAATCAACGTTAGCTCCACACATCCTTGACCCTAAGGCATATATAAGGACAATTAAAACTAAAGCACAACGTATAATCACATTCATAAGTGAATTATTTGTAAACCCGTCTACTAGTGCCATTAAAGTATTTTTATGCAATTGTTCTTTAAATACCAAGTAAACAATTTTTATCTTAAACGCAATATAAAATACATACAAGCAATTTTTATGTTTTAGTCTCTAATAAGAATTCATAAATCATTTAGGGTAGTATTGGAAAGGTTGTAAGACATTAAGAGACTAGAAGGTGAGCAAAATTGGGTTTTTGGTTCAAGTTAACAGCTAGTATACCATGGCAACTTGGTGGTATACTTTTGTAAAAAGGCGGGTTCACTATCTACAATTAACACACGGGTTAACAGGTGGTTTACTTAAGATAGACGGGTGGTTTATTACCACTGGCAGGTTTACTAGTTTCTAATCCGAAAATTGAAAAATTCATAGAAATTAAAATACAACTCCGATTTAGGGTCATGATAGCTCATTGGAAAGCTTAGGATGTCTACTTTTTAAATATGCAAACCAATTTATAAAATTCATTTTCATTTAACTCCAGAATTTTAAGAAATAGCCACTGCCCATAGAGGTATTATAAAGTTTATGGGATGTCAAATTTTTCTTTAACTTAAAGCATATTATCCTTGTTTAAAATCTCAAAACCATTCCAAAATATGCAACATGCATTATATAATCAGAATAAACATATTCTCATGAGTTTTATACCAAAATCATTATCAAATTATATCTCTAGCCTTTCTTGTAAATAATGATGAAAACATGCTTAAATTTGCTCTTTAAGCTCAAAACATTAGAACATCAATCTTAAAGTTATGGAAACCGGTTTTAAACATTCCTAACATGTTTCTAACATTGTCATCAAACCAAAATAAAAGTTGGTTGTGGGTTGTAACTCAAGACTCAAGTTTTTGTTCATAAATGTTTAAGGATGCATGTTAACTTAACTAGAAATTTGCATGAATTTTGAACACGAAAATTATGCATTAAACATGGAGAAAATACATACTAAAAACTAAGTTTAGATTAAAGAAAACCTACCTCAAAACTTCTTTGAAAAGCACCAAAGTTCGGGTTAACAATCAAGCTTGAATTAACTCTAAAACCGCCTCGATCATGGTTGGGAATTATAATTGTCTTGGCCACAAAGAGAGCTTTGTGCTCTATGTCTTTAGTTAGAAATTTGAAGTGAGAAAGGGAGAGAATGAGAACTAGAGAAGAAGGTGGTGATAGTTAAATAAAAAGATATCAAAATGCTTAAGAGGAATGGGATGTTTACGGGAGAAAGTTGTAAGAAGAAACAAAAGAGTCTTAAAGGAAAATATCATCTTGTCTCCCATGAAGATTTTTAGCAAATCATGCTAACATAATTGAGGGGACAATTGGAGTGAATTATAGAAGAAGATAAGGAAATAATTAAAGAGGTGGTTGAGAAAATATCTCCATGTCTTTTATGAATTGAGGGAAAATAATTCAATGTCCCCTTCGGATACCTTTAGCAAAATAAGAAGAAGGCTATATAATTGAGCAATAATTTAGGGAGACAAGATTGGTAGAAGTGTTGGTAAATTTTGAATGTTTCTTAGGAAGACTTGGTAAGAAAATACTAAAGTGGTATTTTTTTTTTAATGATCGTAAACAACTTAGTAATTTTAATAGTCACATTTTATTCATTAAATTTTACAAAATCATGCCCGTTAAAAATACGGGTGTTACAGGGTATTCCTTCAACTTTATTTTTAATATTAAAATATTAACTAAATTAATGTAAAAAATTTAAATGACAAAAAAATAATTTTATATATATAGTATTTTGATATAGTTTTTAACTTTATATTTGTGCTATAATATTTATATTTTTATGGAATAAATTATATTTTCTTTGTAGTCATTATTGTCAATGTTGTTATGCTGTACAATTTTTAGATAAATTTAGTCATGCTTTCTTTATGTAATTTAATTGTGTTGCATGATTAATATTAATAATACTGAAATCATGCTTGTTTATTAAGTTAAGTTTTTGCTGCATTAACTGGTACAATAAATGCTAAGTAATACTTGATTTATTGTAGACAGAGAATGACATAGTGTAACGCCTGAGAATTTCTAATGTATTAAAAATACATTAAGTTAAAGGTTATATTAAGACACAAAATGCAATTTAAGGAAAAATACTGTATAATAACATAAAAAATTATACAATATTAGAATAATGCAGTGTAAGAAAGTACACTGATAAAGTTATACGATATAAAAATTACACTGTAAAAGTAATACAGTGTAAGAATTAGATTGTTTAAGGTTATGCATTATAGAAATTAGACTATTTAAGTTAAAGCAGTATAGGAATAATACTGTTTGAAGAATATGGATGCATAAAGAATGTTGTAACAGTCTAAAAAATATACCGATAGTATAAAAAATACTGTCAGTATAAATTTAAACAATACAAAGTGAGATAATATTGGAATTACATTATGTGATGAATGTAAACAAGTATGGGAGGTTATGGAACCTCATGAACTGTATGAAAAAGAATGCCGGCAGTGTAGGAAAAATATTGTCAATATAAACTTGGACTGTGTAAAAAGTTAGTGAGACACTTTGAAAGTTTTCACACCACATCTACTAATGTGGCCCAATCACATTTGGCCACCCAAAGTAATCTAATTGATTACCAAGGTGATGACTCATCACTTTTTTATTAAAAAGAAAAAAGAAAAGAAAAGAAAAAAAAAGTGTGGATACACATTAATGGTAAAAGAGACCATTTGGAAGGTCTCCAACGTGAAAAAGAAACGTGAAAGAAGGAAAGAAAGGAAAGAAAAGAAAGAAAGAAAGAAAGGAAAGAAGGAAGGAAAAAAAAAAGGCTCCATTTTTTCCCTAGCCCAAAACCATTCCCCCATGCTCTCTCCTCTCAAAGTTTTGATGAATCTCAAGCTCCAAATCATGCGAGAAAATAAGAACAAGTGAAGGACATGAGGATTTAAGAGTTTTCAAGGTAAAACCCTAAGCTTTACCTATTATGCTTAAGGGTTTTTATTCATGATTTGGTTGAGATTTTTATGGGGATTGTTATGAATGTTGTCAAGGGTGTTGAGAAGGTTTTCAAGCATTTCAAAGAAGGATCAAAAGGCTTGATGAAGTTTAGGTAAAATTCTAAACTTCATGCTTGAAAAATTTTATGTTTTTAATGCATATTAAGTGTTTGATGAAATGTTTAAGTCATGGCATGTAATATGGGCATTATGGCATGGTTATTTTATGTTATATGTTGATGGTGATGATGATGATGATGGAAAGAAGAAAGTAAGGGGTTTTGATGAAATTTGAAAAGGGACTAAATTGTAAAGAAAAAGGGTATTCTCGGCAGATTTGAAATCAGCCAAAAAGTCTCCCTAAACGTTAGAATTTCAAGAAAGTTACAACATAAAAGTTGTAGAACTCGTTGAAACTGTTAGGACAAGGTAAACAGTTTTTCAAAATTCTGCCTGGTTTAAAAGTTATGAATTCTACAAAATTTGGGGCACAAAATTTCAAGAAATGAAAGTGTTATGAAATGTTTGGAATTCGACCGTAGTGCTTTTGTAATTTTTATTCATTATGAAAAACTAAACGTTATGGTATAAAGTGGTCATTTTTGGTTTTGAGAGCAAAAATGTAAATGTTTTTATATTTTGGACCTAAACCGTAAAATTGTGTGAAAGGTGGGTTTTCACTAAGGAACGTTGGTTTTCTATATTGCTGTAGGCAGTCAGTATCATAGATGTTAGGTTTTAAGGGAATTAAAGTTTAGTTAAGGAAAGAATGAAAGAAAAAGTGATTAAGGGCAAAATGGTCATTTTATAAAAATGGCCAAAATGGACCCAAAACGTCTGATGTTGGAAAACACTCCTTCACTGAAATTTTTTCGTAACATGTAAGAAATGGAACGGTAAAGTTAAGCAGTGGGTTTTATAGAGTTACCAAATGGACGAAAACCTATTAGGGGTAAAATCGTCATTATAAAAGAAACGGTTAGAACGGAGTCGAACACTCCAATTTAGCATAACATTATTAGAAGAAAAATGTTTCGTTATGCGTTAAGTAACGAAACCGTTACATGGGACAGGGAATTTAAGAAGGAATGAATGTTTAAGGTTTAAGTTAAGTTATCAATCAAGTGGATTGATAATTAAAAAAGTTAACTAATAAGTCGGCTGTCGTATGATCAGGATATAGAAGCCGACTAATAGAAGGAAAAAGGAATGAGATAGGAACGGAATAGAGAACGCTAGAGCATAATCTGGGTAAGTTCAGACTTCACTTACAGCATGAAGTAAATAGTTTTCAAATACTTGCATATACATTTGTAAATGTAATTGCAATTATTATGCAAGTTTCTTTTAAAGTATGTTTATATTTCTTATGTAAAAAGTTTTAAAGTACAAAAGAAGATTTGCAATAAATTTGCAACAGTTATGTTTAAAGTCTATTCGCATATTAATATGCATAATGTTTTTAAAAGTTCAAGTTATGATTTTCAATGTATTTGAAGTATGGTTGCATGTAAAATGCACAATGTTTAAAAGAGTACAAGTTATGATTTGCAAAATGTGTTTGCGTATCATGATGCATTTGTTATGCAATAAGTTACATTTGTTATGCAAAAAGTTTTGGAATAAAAGTTATGATTTGTAAAATGTGATTGCGTTATATGTTGCGTTAGTAATGCAATAAGTTGCATTTGTTATGCAATAGGCTTTACAGTATAAGCTATGATTTGCAAGTGTGTTTGCATATAATGTGATTGCATTTGATACGCTCACTAAAGTTAATAAGAAGGTAACGTAAAGATAAAAAGAAGGTGTCGTACCAGCCTCCTTGTTGTGAGGTAATGAAAAGTAAGTTTAAGTTTGACGTCCTAGATGTGAGGTACATGACCTCGATGTTTGATGGTCTCAAGTCTTCCGCAAGGGAAGCATAATGTTTATGATCTCATGATTAATGATGTTGGTACGAACACTAAAGTAAAATAAGGAAGTTAAGGGATAAAGATGAAAATTTAAAGTAAGATAAGAAAAGTTAAGAAACAAAGGTAGGAAGTTAAAGTAAGAGAAGAATGTTCATAAAATGCTCATAATTGAGCATAAATGGAAACATGTATTTTGATTTTACTGGTTTTTCTTGTTATGAAACATTTATATGCTATAGAAAACATTTTGAGAAAGGTTTTATATTAAGTGTTTATGAAAACATAAATAACGTTTATGAAAAGCAATCTGAGGATTGTTTTATGCTAAATATTTTATGAAAAGCGTTTATGAAAAACGTTACAGAAATGCTTTATGAAATGTTTATGAGACACGTTTTAGAAATGTTTTATGAACAATGTTTTAAGAAAAAGGTTTTCATGAGAAAAGTTTCTAAAGCATGTTTAAATGCTTCGTGAGTTTATGTTTGAACTTACTGAGCGAAAGCTTATTAAAAGTTTCTTTATGCTGTAGGTAGTTTTGTGGGCGACCAGTAGGATCCGTTAGAAGAGCTGGGTGTTGCGGTTGACAGATGCGAGGATTTAGGTATGGATACTATTACAATAAGTTTTCGCTGTTCAAAAGAAATATTTTCCACTATTTAATATAGTGTTTTTAAAGTTTTAAGAAAAACAAAGTTTGAAGAAATGTTTCCAAGTTTTAAGATACAGTTTATGAACTGTTTAATATAATTATAAAATTAAATTTTAATTTATGTTTTAGTAAATGTTCTTATTGCGTTTTAAGAATCGATTTGAAATAGTTTTAAAGTTAAGTGTTAAGTAGAGGTCTCAACTTGAAGTGCGACAAAGGTCGCAACAGTTTTTAAGTACGTTTTAAAGAATGTTTAAAGGATAATAAAAAAATTATTCAGTATTTTTCTTACTAAGTAAGTAAGATTACTGTTTACGAAATGTTGTTTAAGTAAGTTAAGTGATTGCCCGAAAAGGCGGGTCGTCACACATAGTGTATTCTTAAACCATTTAATAAGACGAGGTTCGATCGGAATTAATGCTAAGATTTATTCCATTAAAATGTAATAATTTTGATTCGTTATTATCTTTTTTATCTTATAATTATGTTAATTATAATTGTAGTGATAAAGGTTATAATTTTCATAATAAGTACACCAAATCATTAGTAAGAGATGACTATTTTGCTACTTTTTATAAAAAAAACCCTTACTGTATTATAGCTGGCTATATTGTCACCTTAGATTGACTTATAGAAATAGTAAATGTGTTTGCCATTAATGGAAAAGGATATAATAAATCAAATGCTTTAGATAAGTATTATTTAGCGTCAATTTTTATAACGGTTACAAAACATATGAGTGATTCTCGAAACCTTACCTTGTTAATTTTATGTTTTAAATTTTAAATCAAAAATTAAAAAATATTTCTTTTATTTTAAAATTTATTTTAGAAAACTGCTTACCTTTTTAAACGTCTATTTTTATCAATATTTCGAGTTATAAATTTTTTACCTTTTTGTGAATACGTCAACCTCTTTTTATACTACAAACGCACGAGTTTAAAAAATCATTTTGGGTGACACAACAATAACATGTCACGTGTTCTATATGTATTAAAAATTATCATTTTTTTCATAACCTGAAATTATTTCACCTTTGTTTTACCATAAATCAAAAGCTCTAATTCTTTGTCATAAATTTAATGTATAGTTTTTTTTTCCTTATATTTCTCAACTTTTCTTTTTTAAAAAAACTATCTTTTTTATTTCTTAAAAAAACTTGAAATAAAAAGTTATGATTTAAATAAATTTTTATAGGGTGTGGTAAACAAGTTCAAATCTATGACTTTGAATTCAAACATTATATTATAGCATATTTTCACTTTACACTGATTAGAGCTCAAACTCATGAGTTTGAGCTCATTTATCAAACGTATAGTTAAACTAAGTTTGGTTTAAACTCTTGCTTTGAACTGTGTTTTATAATTTTTTATAAACGGGAAATTTTTCATAAGGGTATAATTACATAGTTATACCTCTTAGTTTTAATTATTGTTCAGTTTGTCTCTCTATTTTTAGAAACCATAAATGCATCATTTGAGTTTAAAAAAGTTGTTACAATTTCATCCTTATGAATATTAAAATTTAGGCAAAACAATGTAACTATCCTTAAATAATTGTCAAAAATATTTTATAGATTTAAAAACATAAAAAAATCTTGAAACAGAAAATCATATTTAAAAAAAAAAAAGATCCTAAGTTTTATGGCTTTTTAAATATTAAAATATTTTAAAAATATTTTCTTAAAAAGAAAAATATATTCCGAAAACACGTTCAGTTTAATTAAGGGTATATTTGTTTTATCTCTATATATTTCTACCAAAAAGCTTGCGATGGATAAGATTAAAACAAAATTTTCAAATTCAAAAGATACTTTTGTAATTTCTAAAAATAAAGATATAAATTGAGAAATAATTAAAACTAGAATGTATAGTTATATAATTAACCATTTTCATAATTGCCATCTTTTAAAACTTATTTTTTTATAAATACCACAAATATTATTTATGATAAAACTTAAAATATTATATAAATAATAATATAACATAATTTTTTTTAAATATAATTTAAATAAACACAACTTTTAAAAGCATGACAATGTCATATAATTTTCTCTAAACCATTTTTAGCCTGTGCACTGTAACTATCCAATGGCCCCAAAACGTTCAACCGACACGTTCCGGTCCATCATGAATCACAACACGCCCGTTGGCAAAGCTTTTATTTCCAAAAAGAAGGAAACAAAAAGTATCATGGCCCAACCTGTTCTGCGGACACACTTTTCTGAAATTTATACTGCCAGTTTCCTCTGTAATCCTTTTTTTTTAATATAATATAAGACTGACACAAGACAAAACTAAATGAATGACCGAACAAAGAGAGCAAATTCTCCTATTCTCGTTATATCGAAAAACAAAAAACAAAAGACAATAAAAATGCAACCGAAGGGGATTTTTATTATTATTGTTGTTGTTACATTTCCCTCCCAAAGTTATAATAATAATACAAGAATTAGAAAAATAACTCATTTTTTAAACTTTTTTAAGTAAATACTAACTTTTTAAAATATTTATAGTAAATCGTTTATTTATTGTGTAAATAAGAATTATTTACATTATAAATAAAGAAGGTAAATAAATTATTTACATTTTAAATCTATTTACTCTGTGAATAAAATTATTTACACTAAATAAAAGGGTACATAATTTATTTACATAATAAATCTACTATTTATTACAAATATTTTCAAAACTTAATATTTATAATAATTAGTTTTAGAAGAGTAAATTTACTGCAATTTCTATAATAATAATAATAATAATAATAGTAAATTCATTTAAAAATAATAAATGAATGAATGAATGAATGAACAAATGAAATTGTGATATTTACCTCAACGCTCTGAGCGGTACTTTCTCCAAGCAATCAAAGGTACTAATTTCAGCACCATGGCTATGGCTTGCGGTAAAATTGCTGGGCGCTGAAACCTTTGAAGCAAAATAATGAAGTTACTTCAAAAATCAACCCCCGGGAAATTCTCTCTGTAACTCCAGATCTCGTGGTTCAAGATTGTCATCCGTTGCAAAGATAACAATTTTAACAACCACGTATTGGGAAAATAAAGAGAAGTGATGAAGGAGAGTTGCTTAAATCAAGAAGAGTATGTTTGACAACGTAGTTAAAATAAAAAAATTAAACCAAATTTGTTGTAACATGTGAGAGCGTTGTATTGCAACATATTTTTACTTTGCATTGTAACATATGAGAGCTTTACACTATAACAGCTGAAACTATATAGTTAGAACGACACTGTCAAACGATGTCTAAGTTGAAAAAGAACAAAAATAAAAGGAAACTTTAAATGCGGTTTTTGGCGAATATGTTTTCTCTCAACTTAAGCTGCTCCAAGCAAATTAGCAACTTGTGCTCTTCAGTACGTGAAACAATATAAAAAGGGCCTCATAACTTCTCCTTTCCTTTTTTTCTTTTTTTCCCCAATAAATGCCTTGTAACTAGATTGATTTATACTTGCTAATTCTTATAAGGCGTTTGAATACTGCTTTGGATAGAAAAAATGAGTTCAAAAACTATACTATATGAGATCTTTATATTATAGCTGTTAAGAGCTTTACACTATGGACAATTCGAATTGGAGAGTTTGATCTAATGTGTCAAATGAAGGATTTTTACTGTAAATACTTCATTCCAGTAATTAAGTAATTAAGTTTTAGAAGCTTAAAAAAAAGGCAATTATTACCTTCTCGGCACCTTTGCCTCTGCCATGTTAAGAGACCAATTAGTCTGTCATCATTATTGTTATATTTTTCTTTTCCTCGTTTTGCTGGAAAATTAATCTGTGTCTCCCATCATGATTGGTAAATGATGCTGTAAATGACGCTTTACATATCAGACTGAAGATAGACATTGATGGTGTTAGGCCGGACACGATCATTTCTTTCAGTAGAAGTTTAGCTTCTTTCCACTTCTCATCTTTGCAAAGAATTCTAATTGTCGAACTGTAACTAGCGATGTTTGGAACCATTCCTTTCTCGCTCATTTCGTGAACCAACCTCAGAGCCCTGTAAGAGTTACCCTCCTTACAATAACCATTTATAATCATATTGTAAATAACATCAGTCGGCTCCAAATGCTTCTCGCTCATCGATTTGAACAGCTTTGATGCTTCCTTCATGTTACCTTTCACGCAAAATCCGTGTATTAGTACCCCGTATGTGTAAACATCAGCAACCAAAGCAGACTTCTTCATAGAAGAAAACAATTCAGATGCTTTTCCCATGTCGTCCGACCTAATAAAAGCATCGATTAAGATCGTGCACATCACCTTACTAGGAGAAATGCCTCTCTCGTGCATCTCCGTCAGCAAACCAGCGATTCCCGTCAGATTCTGTGCTCTAGCAAAACCTGCAGCCAGAACATTGTAAGTCACCAACGACGGAGAATGGCCACTCGACTTCAACTCATTTGATAAGCTCAAAGTCCTGTCCAAATTTCCGACATTACAGAACCCATCAATTAAAATGTTAAATGTAACCAAACTGGGACAAAGGCCAACACTTTTCATTCGTCGCATCAACTTCTCAGCTTCCCGAACCCTCTTTTTTTGACATAATCCGCCAACTAAAATACTGTACGTGACTGTATTACATGCAACCCCACGTTGACGCATTTCATCGAACATCTTAATGGCATTGCTTATTTTCCTCTCGTAACAATACTTGTTTATCAAACAATTGTAAGTATATGTACTAGGCAATATCCCATCAAGCTTCATCTTCTCATAAAGCTCAAACCCGTCTTTCTTAAGCCCTTTCTTGAAAAACGCATCAATCAAAACGGTATAAGTATAATGATTAGCAACCAAACCAATCTCCCCCATCTTACAAAACAACATCTTTGCCTCTCATGATAGTTGTTTGGGCATTTATAACAACCATAAATCATAGAAAACGAAAGCGTATTGGATCGAATTTATTACCTCCAGCCATTGTCGTTCAATTGCTCTGTTTTCCACTGCTTGCACACTGTGATTAACGAATTTATGGTTTTTTTAGGCACTCTCAATTCTATACTTGATGGTGTAATTTTTATGAATAAATTGTGTGCTCAGGGACCCGAACATTTAAAACCGCGACCATCACACGGTTGTAACGGTTGGTACCAACCATTACACGTGAGGCAGTTGAGAAACATCATATCACGTGGGCCAAATCAGTTTTAAACGGCCAAAATTTTTTTAACATTCTCCCACTTGGCCCACGTATTACATCAACTGCTATAATGAGAAACAAAACACATGAATCATGGCAACAGGTCCTCTAAATAACGAGTATTATCTTCCATGTATCACAATATATCTTGTTTCTTAGATTTTCTCTCTTATCTTAATGAATAATCCCTATGTTTATTCTAGGTCCTAAACTTTAGTGATATTTCTCAGAAATAAAGTCGCGCACTTAACTGAAGCTGAAAAGAGAAATTATCATAAATATAGAGTTTCACAACAAGTACGATAAAATTACATAAGGGAACCAAGTCCTATTCTATCCACATGATTCCTAAATTTTATTGGTAGCATGCCTTTAGTCAAGGGATCGGCAATCATCAATTCGGTGCTTATATGTTCAATGACCACTGCTTTATCCTTAACACGCTCTCTTATGGCTAGATACTTAATGTCGATGTGTTTGCTTCGACTACCGCTCTTGTTGTTTCTAGCCATAAAAACAGCAGCTGAATTATCACAGAATATCTTCAACGGCCTAGAGATAGAATCCATAATCCTAAGCCCAGAAATGAAACTCTTGATCCATACACCATGTGAGGTAGTCTCAAAACAGGATACAAATTCGGCCTCCATAGTGGAAGTAGCAGTCAAGGTTTGTTTGGCGCTCCTCCATGAAATAGCTCCACTAGCTAGCATGAAAATGTATCCGGAAGTTGATTTCCGTGAATTAATGCAGCCAGCAAAGTCAGAATCAGAGTAGCCAATGACTTCCAAGTTGTCAGTCCGTCCATACATAAGCATGTAGTCTTTGGTTCCTTGTAGGTACCTCATCACCTTCTTTGCAGCCTTCCAGTGGTCTAATCTTGGATCACTCTGATATCTGCCTAACATTCCTACAGCAAATGCAATATCAGGTCTTGTGCAAACCTGAGCATACATAAGACTTCCAACAGCTGAAGCATATGGAATGTTGTGCATCTGTTCTCTTTCAAGGTCATTTTTCGGGCACTGATTCAAATTGAATCTATCACCTTTCATAATGGGAGCTATACTCGGTGAACAATTTTTCATCCGAAATCTCTCCAAAACTTTGTTGATATAGGCCTCTTGAGACAGACCCAAAGTGCCTTTATATCTGTCTCTGTGTATCTTAATGCCTATAACGAAGGATGCATCACCCATATCCTTCATGTCAAAGTTTTTAGAGAGGAATTGTTTTACCTCATGTAGCATACCCTTGTCATTGGTTGCAAGTAAAATGTCATCCACATATAGAACCAGGAAACAAATTTTACTCCCACTGACTTTCTGGTATATACATTGATCCATGATGTTCTCTACAAATTCAAATGAAGAGATGACATCATGAAATTTCAAATACCACTGACGGGAGGCCTGCTTTAACCCATATATGGATTTCTTAAGCTTACATACCAACTGCTCACCATTACTAGAGGAGAATCCTTCTGGTTGTTTCATATAAACCTCTTCCTCTAGTTCACCATTGAGAAATGCCGTTTTCACATCCATCTGTTGCAACTCTAAGTCAAAATGAGCAACAAGTGCCAAGATGATATGGAGAGAATCTTTCTTGGATACAGGAGAAAAGGTCTCCTTGTAGTCGATTTCTTCTTTCTGAGTGAATCCTTTGGCCACGAGTCTTGCCTTATATCTTTCGATGTTGCCCAATGAGTCTTTCTTCGTTTTATAGACCCATTTACACCCTATGGCTTTTGCACCATCAGACAACTCGACAAGATCTCAGACTCCATTGGATGCCATAAAATCCATCTCATCCTTCATTGCATCGTACCAAAGTTTCGATTCTTGGCAATTTATGGCTTGTAAAAATGTTTCGGGATCATTTTCAGCTCCAATGTTGTAGTCCGATTCTTGTAGATACACAACATAATCACTAGAAATTGCCGATTTCCTTTCTCTAGTAGATCTCCTTAATGTTGGTTCAACATTTTCCAGAGGAATCTGTTGTCCAACTTGTTGCTCAATTGTTTCTGTTGGTTCTTGAGCAACTTGACCTTCTAGATTATTATCAGCAATTTGTGGAACCTCAATGATCGGTTGCACAACACTCGGTTGAACTATAGGAGTGCTATGAACTATGATCAACCTGTCACTTGATGTAGATGGTTGAGCTTCAGTATGATCTCCTTCAGAAACTATGTTCCGAAATTGATTGCTCCCACTAATCAAGTCATTCTCAAGAAACTTGGCGTTCCTTGATTCCACAAATCTAGTGCTATGAGTTGGACAGTATAATCTATATCCTTTGGACCTCTCGGCATATCCAACGAAATATCTGCTAATGGTCCTCGGATCTAGCTTCTTCTCTTGTGGGTTGTATACTCTTAATATGATGTTTGACAAATTGAGTTTTAATTATCAATTTTAACACAAATAATGTAAAGCTCTTGTAAATATTAGATCTATAATTAAATATAAATAGATTAAAACTCAATTTAATATTTGCTATTTAAGAGTTTGGGCCCTCAAACAACCGTTGTTAGAATCTGTTTGATTTCCTCAAACATGATTAACGCAGTTATAGAATGAAGTTATTCCTCCTATTTATAGAGGGTACTTCGTAAGATCATGACTTCTATCTGATGGAAGGAGTTGTCACAGTAGTGCTTATAGTAGTGGGACACATGTCAATCTCTTATAGGGCGTAAACATTGAAGTTTTTCTCTCGCTCTACTTTGTGACTCAAAGAGTATCTCCTTGTAACTGCTAGGCTTTGTTCATCGATTCCATTAAACCTACACTTAGAAAATTGGGACGATAGTGAATGATGTGTAAATCCATCAAAACAAGCCAATAATAAATTGCAAACGTGCTACAAATGTCAAATCAATTGATGCCATTATCTGATTGAGCGATAAGCTGGTGATTCTAATGACAACAGTTCACCTCAAAATCGACCACTCGTGACGGGCTCGATTTGTTCTGACAGTGTGACACCCGTTATTCTCCTAACGGGTATTTAGGTAATTAAATTAATTTTTAATGTATAAAAAAAAAATTGCTTCATTTAAATTTATTTTATAATATTTATTTTTATCTATTTTTAAGTTTTCTAAAATTCTCCTATATTTATTTAGTATGATTACTAAAAAGCCTTAGAACTTCTAATAAATCTCAAAAATGTCATATTGGCATTATGTGTGTTAAAGTCTTTAGATGAGACATAAGGATATCTTTTCCAACTACTCTTGACCCTCATTTTCTTTATTTCCTCCGTGACATGCTTTAACATGTCTCCTCTATAATTGTTTCTATCACTTCTCTTCAAAGACTTCATCTTTTCTTCCTTTCTCTTCCACGGTTCCCACACTCTTCTTCTCATTTCTTTGCTGAAGCAAAATACTTAGAGAACTTCTTCAAGGCAGCCATAAAAATAAGCCACCATCACCTCCATTTGAGCAAGAATTTCAGTCATACCGAAGTAAAGGAACCTGTTTTGAAGCCATTTCAAGCTTCCAACTAACCATAATCCGAGGTTAGAATCTTATGAACAAATTTAGTCTTTCATTTATAAATTTTCTTTTATACTAAAGGATTATTCAAATTTGCGTTCTTAAACCTAAGTATATGTTTGTTGCTATTTTGGAGCATATGTATGAAGTCTAAGTGTATATGCCCTAGACAGAAAATTTATATTGTTAAACTTTATAATACCTCTATGGGCAGTGGTTATTTCTTGAAATTCTAAGATTAAATTAAAATAAATTTTATGAATGTAGTTGTATGTTGTGCTTTAGTTTTAATTGTCTTTATGCACGCCTTAGGATCAAGGGAGTATGGAGCTAACGTTAACTGATTCCAGGATTAAAAGATTGTTGATAAGCTTGAAAGGTAGGGATTATATTACTCATCTTTTGTGAGGTTTTTATAGAATTAAAATTGATTGTTTTGCCGCAATATATATATATATATCTATGTTGAACTGATATTATATGATTATCACATATGAAACTATGACATGGACTCGTCTTGTATTGTACGGCGAGGAACATAATGAATTGACACATGTTATAAATTGAGAAGCATGGTTAGGAAAACTAACTCTATTGATAATGATTCAATATAGAGAAATTGTGAGACATGAAGAGGGCGACGGTTACGTCCTTGGGCATGAATACCCTAAAAGGTAAAATAGGGGGAAGGCGATGACGCTTCCTTGGGTTGAAAGTCCCAGAACACACTGTACAGGAATCGATTTGGTGAGGACTCGGGGCTTGATGTCCCCTCACCGGAACACCCTTGGAATGTTTATAGGGTGATCAAGTGCGCCCATTTGGGTCTTGATGAGTTGAGTGATACTTAATTTAACATGGATACCTAGGAACAATGATGATTGGTAATATTTGTATAAATGTGTAATTATGACACTTGGTAATGATTAACTACGATATCCATAAGATGTAATCATAATAAACCTCATAATCTGGAATATGATGTGACTTACTAACCATGCAAGTTTTAATGTGGTAATGATAAAAACCCAAAGGTGAGTAATGGCTTTCTCTACTGAGCATAGTGTTGCTCATTCCCTTATGTTTATATCTTTTCAGGACTCACTAAGTGTGAGGTGGCTACGAGAAATATAGTTGAGGAAGTGATGTAGCTATATTACATTGGGACTGCTTCAATTGTTGAGAATGTTCTTCATGAAATGTAAGCATCAATTGTTACTTTCTGTGACTGTATTACAATGTGTTGAGGGTTAAAATGATGATGACAACAGTTTATATTATTAAATTTAAGGTGCTACATTAAAACTGTGGTTTGTCGTTTATATTTTTATTTTTGAGTTGAGAGTTTTCATTTAAGTCCCGGGCAAATTTTAATCTTTAAGGTTTTACTTTTATTATTTATTTTTATTTTATCTCATTAAAAACTGTTAACCCCCATATAGGGGCGTTACAGACAGTAATTTGAATTTTGCATGCTCGGCTTTGTTGAATGATTTGTGCCTAACCAAATCAAACCCCACAGTTTTCACATATTACAATATAAAGCAAAAATATGCTATAATGTAAAGTTTTTAGATGTTACAGTACCTTCAGTTCTAACTCACTTTTCAAACAACTTTTCAATGAGTTAAAATGTTTAAAATACTAAAAATATCCTCAAACATTAGTATTTTTAATATTACTATAGCCATTAATTATTCAATAACTGAACAACTAAAATTCAAAACTATAAATATTAAAGAAAAATAAACGATGGATCTTTATCTCCTTCTATCTCGTCCATCACCTGGATGCCCTCTTTGGTGAAGACACTAAAAAAAAACATCGTAAAGGTTAAAAGAGATAGTTTTGGTGATGTGGAATGGACGGTGAGATGAAGGAAAAGATGACACTAGGGCGGAATCTGCAGTAGGGAAGAGCCAACATATCGTTCACTGACGCTGCATGATCCGTTGTGGGTCAAGACCAAATCGGCATGTCCAAATCCAAGTCGTCGTACGTGAACAACAAGGGTAAAAGATTTGGTGTAGGGATGGACCTTAACAACTTGCATTTTTGTAAAATTTTTTATTTCATTAAAAATTTTTAGTTTTTTCTTGGTATTTAATTCCCTAGTTATTAATTTTAAAATAATAGTTAAAAATTGATTACCAAACACTTTTGTGTCATTTTAAGAAAATTTGATCAATATTTAACTCTTTTGAAAACTTAGGTTCAGTTTTTGGAATGGTTTAAAAACATAGAAAATGCTCCTTGAATTATCTGCACGTATAGAAACAAGTCATGTATTATGTATTTAGTTAAATTTATGAGTCTTTCAGCATTTTTCTTTATTAAAAAGCCAACATGTGATAATAACACTAACACGTGGCTTCATGCCAAGTACCCGTTTGAAATAGTCCATACCTATCACAAAATTCTCCGAAATTTTAAATAGTGTCATAGTATACTTTTCTTTCTTTTTTAGGGAGATCTGTTTGGTAGGATATGGAAAATATTTGATCAGTATGGTAAAGTTTTAATCATGAATTCTGTGTATCAAATTCATATAATAGAATTTCATTGAACTTTGATTGTGAGAAAATTCCGTCTTACTAATAGAGTGGTTTTTTTTTCATACTCTATTAAATAATTCTGTTTTTCTAGACAGTGATAGAATCATAAAATTGTGTAGATCTTATAGTTATGAGTAGAGTTGGTATAAGTATAAAGGTTGGAACCGTTGTTCTTAAATTGTCCTTGCAAAATGGAAAGGTTTGCGATAAAAATTGTTATTTTTTTCATTAAAAAAATTGTTATTTTTTGGACTAGTGGGAAATACTATTTTACCATTGGATCAATTATTTAAAATTTTGATTTATGTTTGAAAACAGTTTTGTATCAAGCATAAGAAATTTTTACATGTACATGTATGAATTGGACTTCCAATGACTAAAATAACAATTACTACCAAAGGAAAAAGAACCGTCTTTGTAAAACTCTTATATGAGGGTTAACAGTTTTTAATGAAATAAAATAAAAATCAGAAATAAAAGTAAAACCTTAAAAATAAAGTTGCCCGGGGTTTAAATGGAAACTATTAAATTAAAAATAAAAATATAAACGACAATTAAACCATAGTTTAATGTCGCACCTTAAATTTAATAATATAAACTGTCGTCATCATCATTTTAACCCTCGACACATTTTAATACAGTCACAGAAAGTAACAATTGATGCTTACATTATCATGAAGAACATTCTTAACAACTAAAGCAGTCCCAATGTATTATAGCTACATAGCTTCCTCAACTATTTTTCTCGTAGCCACTCACACTTAGTGAATCTTGAAAAGATGAAAATATAAGGGGATGAGCGACAATATACTCAGTAGGGAAAACAATTACTCACCTTTAGGTTTTTATCATTACCACATTAAAACCTGCATGGTTATTTAATACTCATCATTATCCATATTATGAGATTTATTATAATCATATTCCGTGGATACCATAGTTAATCATTATCGAGTTTCATACATATACATATATACAAATGTTATAGTTCATCATTATTCTTAGGTACCCACGTTCAATAGAGTATCACTTAACTCATCGAAACCTAAATGGGCGTGCTTGATCACCCTCTAAATATTCCAAAGGTGTTCCGGTGATGAGACATCAAGCCCTGAGTCCTCACCAAGTCGATTCCTACACAGTGTGTTCTGGGACTTTCAACCCAAGGAAGCGTCATCACCTTCCCCCTATTTTACCTTTTAGGGTATTCATGCCCAATGACGTAACCGCCGTCCTCTTCACACCTCACCATTTCTCTATATTCAATCATTATTAATAGAGTCAGTTTTTCTAACCATGCTTCTCAATTTATAACATGTGTCAATTTATTATGTTCTTCGCTGTACAATACAAGACGAGTCCATGTCATAGTTTCATATGTGATACTCATATAATAGCAGTTCAACATAGATATATATAACTTGTGGTAAAACAATCAATTTTAATTCCATAAAAACCTCACAAAAGATGAGTAATAGAATCCCTACCTTTCAAGCTTATCACCAATCTTTTAATCCTGAAATCAATTAATGTTAGCTCCATTCTCCCTTGATCCTAAGGCTTGCATAAGGACAAGTTAAAACTAAAGCATAACATACAACACATTCATAAATAAATCATATGTAAATCCATCTTACGAGTGTGCCATTAAAGCTTTTATGCAAATCTCCTTTGAATACCACAGTAAACAATCTTTGTCTTAACACGATATAAAATGTATACAAATAATCTATATGTTTTAGTCCCTAATAAGATTCGTCAATCACTTAGGATAATATTGTAAAGGTTGCAAGACATTAAGGAATTAGGTGGTGAGCAAAGATGAGTTCTTGGTTCAGGTTAGCAGCTGGTATACCATGACAAACTAGCAGGTTAACTAGTTCCCAATCCAAAAATTGAAAAATTCATAGAAAATAAAATACTACTCCAATTTAGGTTTATGATAGCTCGTTAGAAAGTTTAAGATGTCTACTTTTTAAATATGCAAACCAAAATTATAAAATTCATTTTAATTTAATCCCAGAGTTTCAAGAAATAGCCACTGCCCATAGAGGTATTACAAAGTTTATGGAATGTTAAATTTTTCTTTAACCCAAAAGATATTATCCTTGTTTAAAAACTTAAAACCATTCCAAAATATGTAGCTTGCATTATATAATCATAATAAACATATTTTCATGAGTTTTATACCAAAATCATCATCAAACCATATTTCTAGCCTTTTTACAAATAAGGGTGAAAACATACTTATGTCAAACTTTTTCATTCAAAACCATAAAATCTAAATTATGCAGCAAAATAAATGAGCAATTTCAAAGTAAAGATGGTAGATAAGACTAGATTAGTTTTCTAAAATCTTACCTTAAAATCTCATTGTAAAGTTTAAGTCATCAATTCAAGAGATTAAAACTCAAGTTCAACTCTAGCATGGGGACTTTTGAACGACATGGAGCTGGGTTTCTCAGGCTTAGAGAGCAGAAGAAGGAAGAAGAAGAAGAGAATGAGAGAAAGACATTTTAAGGAGGAAGGGAAAAATAAGTGTTGCACGGAGAAAAGAAAATGAATGTATAGTTTTCTTTGTTGGAGGGCCCGATTGAAGGAAAATAATGGGAAGTGGGAGACAAGTAGGTGAAACATTAAGTGCATTATGTCTCCTTCGGAGACTTTAGTTCATATAATGCCAAATGGCATTTTAGTAATTAATTTGATATTCCAAGAACGTTTCGGTAAATTTACTAAATAGATATAGAAAAATTTTAGAAAATTTTGAAATATGTATAAATAAATAGGATGAAATAGTTTTTAGATAAAATAAATTTTAGTTAGCACACTAATAATTAATTTAATTACCATATTACCTGTTAAGAAAATAGTGGATGTCACAGTCTTACATGCAAAATGATGAATTTTTGACGCTAGCCAGACAAACCTGGTTTAAGGGTCGAGATATATAAAACTTCGTTCACTTATTTTCATTAAGCTTTGTTTTCTCTAGGAGCTTTACGGATATATCACTTTTTTAGACTGTAGATTAAAATATGCTAGAAGGAAAAAAAAAATCATTTGAAAACATTACTCTTGTATTGATTCTTCTGAGTGACATATAGTGTAAAAATTTTTTTACAAGTGGCAAATGTTGAGGGTGTGCTCGGCACAATCCTCGACAACTGCCTTTGCTGCAGCTCCCCAGTTGTGCTTGGCAGAGACAATTGAGAAGGTAATCTGTGACTTCCTAAGATCAATACTTCTTCCCGAGGTGCTCCATAGGGCTTTTGCTGACCGCGACACAAGCCGTCGCCTCCTTAGGAAGGTCACGTGCTTAGGCCAGATTATCATAGCCTACAACCAAACAGCAACTCGCCACAGAAAGTCGACACACGGCCTCATTCCCACCATCAAATGGAGACCAATCCTCCAGTAAAGGTTGCGACACCTGGGACCCACTCCCTGACAGGCAGCAATATGACATACGGGTCATGGGTCAAACCCACCTAACACCCGGTTCAAGTGGTAGCCTATAAATAGAGCTTATTTACTGCAACTCAAAAAAACAACGTGCTCTTCCCCGACTACCCAGCTCTCGTACTCTGTTGGGTAGGACCTGCCTTCAGCGTCAGAGAGCCCTTAACCAGTACAACACCCGTGTCCCCTTTTGCCTTTGAAACATCTCTTTTCTTGTTGTAGGTTCATCCAAGCAGGCCAACACGAGCAGGGAAGAGCCGTCCAAGCACTGTGTGTAGCTGCACATGGTGTTGATTAGCAGCCACCCACTGGTAAGCATCAATAGCAAAAGTCAGTCCACTCATCAATAACAGGAGAGTAGGCATAAATATCTTGTTTTCTCAAGCTAATAGTCCTAACATCACACGTTGACTGGCTAAATCTGGTTATTTCATTTTGCATGTAACTTAGAAAATGAAGTCTTAGCAAATAAATTTTACACCATATCACGATTTGTAAGTTTGCTTCTTCAAATATTTGTTTAAAGCTTTTCCTAAATATATTGTTTGTATTTTCAGAGATCCGAAATACTATATTGTTATAGAAGCGTCATTTTCACAATCTATTATTATATTCTTGAGAACCTCATAAAAGCACAAGTTTACGAGTTTTTCTCGTATATGTGTATTAAATGTGAAGATCTACATGAACTAGATTTTAATTATATCCCACTTACTCATTAACACAAGTTAAATACTATAGCAGTAAATGAGTATAATTCAACCAGAAGAGTATATGATAAATATATTACAGCACTTTAAATCAAAGGTCGATCCACTTACGTTTTAAACTGAACATTTTTTAATGAAGAACCAAATCTGAAGATGTGCATCTATTTTTTTTTTTGGCTTGACGCTTACCTTAGACCGGACGAATACAACAATTATTTGCAACAAATGCAATTATTGTTTGAATTCCAAATCAAAGGGAACACAAGCCAACCAAGTAACAGAATAGTTAACAAAGAGCGATGCCCAACTTTTTTTTTTTTTAGAAATCTTTGGTACAATATACTGCATTTTCCAGCACATTATAGAACTAAATTCAAACTAATTTTGTTATAATATTTTCTCTCATAAACTTTCAACAGTTATAATATTTTAAGTTTAAACTTTTGATTCCAGCCTTAAACACATGCTATTTAATTTGCCAAGAAAATGAGAGAAATAGACCATACTTATATAGAAATGAAAGTTAATAGACTCAATTTAAAACAAAGAAAATAAATAGACCAAAAAATATAAATACATATTTATTAACTAGATGAATCACCAAAATATCCATAAATTAATTTAGAGTTTTTTCTCTTTTTTCTCTCTCTCCTCTCTTCCCCCTTTTTATCTCTCCTTTTTTCCTCCTTCTACCCGTTTCTTCTTCGAAAGATCTGTTCTTCTTTTTCTCTTTTTTTTTCCCTTCCTTTTTCTTCCCTCCCTTTCTCACATCTGGTTTTTTCAGTAGCCTTCCCCATAGGATGCGTCGTCACTGGAGTCGAGCGAGGGACAAGCGTCTGCCTAGTGACGCACAAGGAGTAGTCGCCAGAGTTGCGTGAATGCCATTGATAGCTGTTTAGATCTAGTTTTTCATCCATGTTGTCGGAGATGAAGCAGAGAAAGAGAGAGATTCGCCGAAGTCGCTCCCGTGGCTAGTGTTGTTGTTGGAGTTGCACAAGGTGCAGTTGCTAAAGTCACGCGAATGCCGTCAATTGGCGTTCAGATTTAGTTTTTTCGTCCACGTTGCCAGAGATGAAGCAGAGAGAGAGATTTTGTGACACCTGTTATTTTTAATGGGTATTACTGTGACTTAAATTAATTATTAGTGTGCCAATTAAAATTTTATAAAATTTTGTTTTATCTAAAATCTATTTAATATTATTTACTCTACTTGTTTTCAATTTTTCTAAAACTTTCCTATATCTATTTAGTATATTTATCAAAATGCCCTCGAAACTTCTAATTAATTTCAAAAATGCCATTTGGTATTATTTACCCCGAAAGTCTTTGATGGAGACTTATTTATATCTACCCCAACCCCTTTTGTCTCCCTTTTTCTTTTTTCCTTTTGTTTTTCTTCTTCTTCTTCTTCTTCCTCTCACGACCACACTCTCTCTTTCACGTTTCACCTCTTCCCTTCTTCTCTTTGTTTGCTTCAAAATCAAAGATTAGCAAACCCAATTTTTACAAATCAAGAGAAAGATATGAAATTATTTCCCTTGATCTCCCATAATTATAAACACAAGGATCAAAAAATCTTGCAAACAAAATCACCATTTTCTTCAATCTTGAGGTTACATTTTCTAAATTAAAACTTTGATTTAAATTTATGTTTTAATATGAAATTTATAAGAAATGTGTTTTTGATGTTTGTGGATGATTATACGATTTTTTTGAAGCTTTTTATACTCAGATCTCTGTTTTGAATGAGTTCTTGGGATAGTTTTGAAAAGTTCTAATTTTTGGTTATATAAAAATGTTTTACATGTGTTTAAGTGTGATATTCTATAGTTTTTATGCATGTTCATGTTCCGGGATTTGATAAAAAGGGTCAAATTGAGTTTTAAAGCTCGAAATCTTTGAAAATGAAAAACTAGAGTTTTCTAGATTTTACCTCGGTCGGCAGGCCGAAGTCGTCGATCGGCAATTTGACATAGACGGCAGGTTTAGCAGATTGAAACCTGGCTAAACGAGTAGTCTAAAAATTGGCAGTTTGATTGACAAGCCAAAAGCAACTGATCAGCAGGCCGATCATGTAGTCCAAACACATCTATTTTTTTTTTGTCGTTTTGTGTTGGGAAATGTTCTAAGAATTTCATATTAATAATTGTGGCACATTAATAAAAATAGACGGTAAATTGGAATGATTAATATTAGGATTTAAGTTAAAGTATAGTTATTTTATACATCTTAGGATAGCGATGTACTTGAAGCTTACGTGGTGAATCTGATTTCGTAAGCTGGAAGTTATCAGCAGATTGTTCGTCAAAAGGTAGGGGTTTTATTACTCATCTTTTGTGAGGCTTTGTGTAATTAAATTTGGTTCTTTACATTGCAAGATATGTATATGTTATTTTGTTAATATATGAATATCACCTATGAAACAATAATATGAACTCATCCTGTAATGTACAAAGAGGTTAAATTGATTTGATATGTGTTGTTGTAATTTAAGAAGATGGTTAGAAAATACAGACTCTAAATACAATGTTAGGTTATGAGGGGAATAGTAAGATGTGAAGAGGGTGAGTCGAAAGTCTCATAACACACTGCATAGGAAACAACTTAGTGAGGATTCGATGCTTGATGTCCCTTCACCCGACATTATTGGAATGATTGATAGAATAGTCAAGTGTGTCCTTTTGAGTTTCGTTGAGTTGAGTGATGTAATATTCTATTGTATTGTGGATACTGATGAGCATTATTTAATCATGAACTAATATATATTTTCATATATATATATATATATATATATGAGACTTAGTAAGAATAATCAAAAGGTATTCCTAGATATGAACATAATAATATTGTTGAATGATGAACTCACTATGCATGTTTTAGGTGGTAAATGATAAAAATTTAAAGGTGAGTAACGGTTTTCCCTACTGAGCATGTTGTCGCTTAATTCTCTATATTTTCATCTTTTTTAGGAATCATAAAGTATGAGGTAGCGACGAGAAAATAGTTGAGAAAGTTATGCAGCTATGTCCAGTTGAAACTGCTTCATTTGATAAGAATGTTCTTCATTATGATGTAAGCATCATATTTATCAATCCATGACTGTATTAAGATGTCTTGAGGATTGAAATAATGATGATAACAGATTTATAATATTAATTTAAAGGTGCTACATTAAATTATAATTTTGTTGTTGTTTTTATGTTTTCTATGATTTGAAATATTTTATGTTTAAGCGCTGGGCAAATTCTTTTGAAATTTTAAAAGTTTTATTTTATTTTTTGATCTTTTTATTTAATTTATTAAAAATTATTAATTCCTACATAAGGACGTTATAGATTTGTCGGGCTGATAGAGAAAATGAGGGGAAAAAAATAAAAGAGAAATTAAAAACTCAAATTCTAAAAATTAAAAAGATGTTATATATTTAAATATTAATATTTAAAAGTGTGTTATTTTTTTATATTAAGAATTAAAATTATACTTTTGGTGTAATTTTTCTAATTTACCAAAAAGCTTAGCTAATTCCACACCAACACCAAGGTGTCCGAAGTTAAAAACAAAAACTTACCCATGTTTGATATAGTAGTAGTAACTATGATTTTCACCACAAAACTGAATTATAAACAGTATAAAACTCTTATATGCTACAATATCAATAAAAAAATTATTACATTATAAAATATTAATATACTATAATAAAAATAATTTTTATTATTGATTTTTATCACTTTTCAAACACCACCTTAAAATGAAAGCCTGGTCAATTTTTTTTATATTTTAATTTAGGTAAACCATTGTAATTTTGTAGCCTACCCACTGCCACGCATTACAATCACCAAAGGAAAACTGTTCCCATTTGACGCATTGGGTCCCACCATAGGATGAAACCTGCTCCTTCTTCAGCGTCTGACAATAAAAACAAAACTAGCAAAACAAATTACTCCAAACCTGTGCCCACTCCCTCGGGGACGCTCCAAATCCCATATGCATAACAGCTAAAGCTAATTAATTAAGCAAACACACACAACACTCACTTCAGTAGAAATTAGTAAAGCAGTTCGTAGCCTGACACTCAGTCCCCAACTCAGTACTCCCCTTTCTGACCAAACCAGCCATGGAAGAAAACCCTTTCAAAATCGACCACCTATTTTTCTTCTTCCTCTCCCTCTCGGTCTCCAACGCCGCCGCTTACTCCATCGGCGTCAACTATGGCACCCTCGCCGACAACCTCCCACCGCCGTCCCAGGTTGCCACCTTCCTCAAGACCCGAACCACCATCGACCGCGTCAAGATCTTCGACGCCAACCCGGACATCCTACGCGCCTTCGCCGGCACCGGCATCGCGGTCACCATCTCAGTCGGTAATGGCGACGTTCCCTCTCTAGCCAAACTCTCCGCCGCCCAGTCATGGGTCGCCAACAACGTCCTCCCCTTCCACCCCAAGACCATCATCAACCGCATCGCTGTCGGCAACGAAATTGTGGCCACCTCCGACAAGGACCTCATCGCCCATCTCTTGCCGGCCATGAAAGCTCTCCACTCTGCTCTAAAGCTCGCCAACGTTACCACCGTTCAGGTCTCGACTCCGCACTCCCTCGGCATCCTAGCCCCCAACTCGGAGCCGCCGAGTTCGGGCCGGTTCCGAAGGGGGTACGATCGGGTCATTTTCGCCCCGATGCTCGAGTTCCACCGCCAGACGAAGTCCCCCTTCATGATCAACCCGTACCCGTTCTTCGGGTTCTCGCCCGACACGCTGAACTACGCGTTATTCAAGCCAAACGGCGGCGTTTTCGACAACGTCACGGGGCTGAACTACACCAACATGTTCGACGCCCAGATGGACGCGGTCTTATCGGCGATGAAGAAGGTGGGATACGACGACGTCGACATCGTCGTCGCCGAGACTGGTTGGCCGTCTGTTGGAGACCCGAACCAGCCGGGCGTTAGCTTGGAAAACGCGCTGTCGTACAACGGGAACCTCGTTAGGCACGTGAGCTCCGGGAAAGGAACGCCGTTGATGCGGAACCGGACGTTCGAGACTTACATTTTCTCGTTGTTCAACGAGAACCTGAAACCCAGTACTTCGGAGCGGAATTACGGGTTGTTCAAACCCGATCTGAGTCCGGTTTACGATGTGGGCATTCTACGCAATGACCAGGTAATGTATTTGCACATTTCTGTTCCTAGCAAATAGTATTGCGACACGTTTCGCAGACGCATGGCCTTTTGGTGGGGATCAGCGTAGGTAATCACCCGTATCTTGATACATGGCTAGTTTAGCTCTGACATTTTGCCAGCTTTTAGCATAGATACATAGTCTTCTAGTGGAGGACATAGAGGATGTCCAGGCTGTCGGTTTTGCCAAATTGTCCTTGCCCGAGTTTTTTACAGGGCGATTGAGAAGCGTGTTAGAATTAATAGATTGGATTTTCAGAAAAATAAAAGAATTAATAGATTGATTTAATTTTGATTAAGGATATTATAACATATAAAAATTTTATCAATTTTTTTGTTTTTTAACTGTTAAAAATTTTATATTATTTTATAGATATTTAATAATATTAATTATAATTAATTTCTTAGTTTAAAATATGATAATATATAAAAAAATTTTATTATTTATTAAAATATATAAAAATTTTACAGTATTTTAAGAAAATTTTTGACTCCAACCACTTTTGAGACAGCTTACACTGTTTGTTTTGAACTGAAAGCTAGACACCCCGTTAATTTATTTTGGATTTTACGCCTTTCAAGGTTATCGCGGTCACAGAAAGTTTTCCACCGTTTCATATACATTCCCGCAAACTTCCCCTCTGTGTCTTGAAAAGACGTGCATGTGATCCCGAGGCTGAATCAGAGTGAAGTGTTGAAGGTTGAAATATGTGGAGCGGGCTATTGTATTATTGTGCTCTAGCAAAAAGCAGCGCTTGATTTCAAACGTGCTATGTCGATATGTTATGATTTTTTTGATTTTAGGCTATGGGTCCCACGGCTGATTCAGCGCAAGCACCGACGGCCGTTGATTCGACGAAAAAGTGGTGCGTGCCGGGAAGTGACGCAAGCGATGACGCCTTGCAGAAGAACATCGACTACGTGTGTAGTAACGGGGTGGACTGCACGCCGATACAATCTGGTGGGGCCTGTTTTGATCCCAACACCGTTCGGTCGCACGCGTCTTACGCGATGAACGCTTACTATCAGGCGTTTGGGCCGCAGGATTACAACTGTGATTTCGGACACACTGGAGTAATCACTTACACGGACCCCAGTAAGTTCGATTCGATGTCAGACTTTCATCAAAAATCGAAATGCACCACGTTACGTAACCTTAATTGTTTTTGTTTAAGAATTTTTTTTTTCTTTTTCTAGGCAGAATTTAAAGGAATATCTATTGTTTAGAAATCATAAAAGAACTTAAAAAAATAAAAAATGAATTACAATTGCTCCAGACGCGTTCCTTGATTAATGCAAGTTTTTGACGTGGCAGGTTACGAGGCTTGCACGTATCCTTTTCAAGGTGTAAAGTTGGAAAAGTCGGTGGCTGGTCGTTATGTGAAGATGTCGACCCTGGCAGAGATATTTCTTGGAGTAGCTTGTTTTATCATGTCCGTAAATCTCAGTTAACCTGTTTCTATAAATATTTAATTAATATGTAGGTTTGTTTTTTATTAGTTCTCCCAGAAAGATATTTTGTATTGGGCTATTAGATTTTAGTATGGATTAAGCCGCTTGCTCTCGGTGGTTTTGGGTGATGGAGACGTGGGGAGCTCAAATGCAAGTAAGGTGACTGATCCAATATAAATTTTTGTTAGACCAGTCATAAGAGCCCGAGCTAAGAAATTCAAGGAAACATTAAATGGGTTGATTCACGAAATTTGGAATCAAGTAAATTTGTACAAGCCAATTGATCCAGGTCTACATCAGCCACAAAGGTGCATCAATTTGATCTAAGTTTTAGAAGAATCTGGATGAGTCAAGCTTGAAATCAGCTCAAATTTTGCAAGATCAAGTCTATGGAAGGATTTTGAAAACTTTTTCATTATTGACACACATGTGGTTGATCGTTTGTGCAAGTTGTTGAAGAGTATTAATTGCACTTTCCTCTAATTGTTGGGCGTGTAAATGGCTGAATATCAGTCATTGAGACTTTCCTTTCTTTTGGTTTTTGTTTTAGGCTTAAATTAGGATTAATAGTTATGTTTGAATTTGTCAACTTTCTTTTGTAATTTTAGCCTATAAATAGGCGTTTTCAAGGTTAATGAATGGATTGATGAATGTTTATTTTCGAGAGAGAAAATTCTTTCTGTGGTTCTTTGGCGAACTACACGAACTCTTCGGATTAATCTAGGCGTTCAACCCCAACTTATCAATCATGTTTTCCATCCTTGATTGTGGCGTCTACGATATACCAAGGTTTTTGCTTCGATATAAGCAACGGGTTGCGGTGATTTTTATCCAAATTTGAGTAGAAATGGTCTTGGTGTAAATGGTCTTGGTGTCTTTTTTTTTAATTGATAACAGGTTTCGTCAGTATATTAGTGAGGTTCTTATTGTCTGGTATCAAAGCGAGGTTCTAGCCTTTGTCTATTTTTATTTGTTTTTGAATTTTGATTTATTACTTAGGTTCTATTCCATTCAACAATAAAAAAATAAAATAAAATATTTCGAGTTTGTTAAATTCATGGGGTTCTTACATCATCATTTGTGTTTCTTGAACTTTCTTTGGTTTGTGGACAAGGTCAAATCCGAAATTCTATTCTAGGTTGTTTTGCGAATTCTTGTTTGGGAAAGATCTTAGTGTTGGCCAAAATTTCACCTAGGGTTGCTAGGGTTAGTTTTGGTTTCGGGTAACTAGTGTCTTGGGCTTCAAGTTTAGGTTGTAGCTTCCTGTTTTGTGTTTCTTTGTCTATTAGTCTTTGTTCTTGTCGAATTTCACAAAAAAAAAAAAAAAAAAAGTCTGGAGACCCTCCTTAAATTTTTTTGTTTCCTTTCCATTGTTTGGGTGTCCAGGAGTTTGAATTTGATCTCACATTGTAGTGCGAAAATCTTTCTCAAAAAAAAAAAAAAATTGCGTGTATGTGGAAAAATTTTGTATAAACGTTCTTGAACTTTTTGCTTTATTTTGAACAGTGTATCAAAACGTGTTGCTGAATTTGTTGCCGGACAGATTTGATTGTTGTTTGTGTAATTTCAAAAGAACCGAAAGAGAGAATAAACGAGTAAAAAAAAAAAAAAAGGCAAGAGTGGTGAGAACATTCGAGGGTAAAAGCCAATTATTCGAGTGAAACACGAGTGAACTGGGTGACCAGTGATAGAGTGAAACACATGAGGGAGAGAAGTGAGGTTCTTTGTTATCTAATGTTGTTTTGCAGGATTAAAAAAAAATGAATCCGAATCAAGAAAGAGAAGCCGAAGATGACCTTCCACAACAAAACGTTCAAAATCTTTAGTTGCAAGCATTAATGAGGCAAATGGAACGGTTGTTGATGCGAGCGCTGGATCCCATTCAGGAGAGATTAGATGAGGTTGATGCCAGAACACATAATAGGCAGCCACAAAACATGCAAAATAGGCGGAGGGGTGAATGTGTTCTTTCGGAGAAAGATGAATTAGAAGAGTTGGAGGAACCATTGATAAATATGGGCTGATTTAGGCGTGGAAATGGGAATAGAGAAGCTAGGGACCGGAAAGACAATAATATGGGAGGTATTAAAATGAAGATTCTGTCATTCCAAGAGAAAAATGACCCCGCAGCTTACCTAGAGTGGGAGAAGAAAGTGGAGCTAGTGTTCGATTTCCATAACTACTCAGAGTTAAAGAAAGTTAAGCTTGCTGTAATTGAGTTCTCCGATTATGCAATTGTATGGTGGGATCAGTTGGTAATGAATAGGCGACGGAACCGAGAACACCCGATTGAGACATGAGAGGAGATGAAAACGGTGATGAGAAAGCGATTTGTGCCCAACCATTACTATCGGGAATTGTACAAAAAGTTGCAAGGACTTGGACAAGGAAACGGGAGTGTGGAGGAATATTATCAAGAAATGGAAATAGCCATGATACTAGCCAATGTTGAAGAAGATCGAGAAGCAACCATGGCAAGATTTTTGCAATGGCTAAATCTAGATATTCAAGATAGGGTGGAGATGCAACACTATGTAGAATTAGAAGACATGGTGCACATGGCCATCACGGTAGAGCGACAGCTCAACAGGAGGGGTAGTTCATGTGCGAATGTTAGCTCGGGACCTTCTTCATGGAAGCCGAATTATGGGAAGAGAGAAGAGAAATCGGTCTCTAGGCCTAAGTTTGAGCCAAAACTAGCTACTGCTAACCCTTCAAACCAAGTTAAACATGATTCATCCACTTCTCGAAACCGTGATATTAATGTTTCAAATGCCAAGGCAGGGGTCACATCTCAAGCCAATGTCCGAACAAAAGGGTGATGGTGTTACGGGACGACGAAAAGGTTGTTACGGACGACGAATTGGACGAGGACTCCATGCCACCATTGGAGGACGTGGATGAGGAGGAGTATGCTGTCCAAGGTGAATTGTTGGTCACTCGACGAGCCCTTAGTGTGCAAGCTAAAGAGGAAGAAGAAGAGCAACGTGAGAACATTTTTCATACTAGGTGCCACGTGCAGAATAAGGTATGTAGTGTGATAATAGATGGAGGGAGTTGTACGAACGTTGCTAGCATTACTATGGTCGACAAATTTGGGCTGCCAATGACCAAACATCCTCGACCTTACAAGTTGCAATGGTTGAATGATAGTGGTGAAGTGAGGGTAACTAAACAAGTATTAATTTTGTTTCGCATTGGTAGATATGAAGACGAAGTTTTATGCAATGTAGTCCCAATGCAAGCCGGGCACTTGTTACTAGGTCGACCATGGTAATTTGATCGTCGAGTCAAACATGATGGCTACACCAATAAATATTCTCTTGTGCACAACCAGAGACTATTCACTCTTGTACCACTGACACCTAAACAGGTTCATGAAGATCAAGTGTGGTTACAAAAAGAGAGTGAACAAAGAGGAGAGAATGAGAAAAATAGAGAGAAAGGGAGTGAAAAAAATGAGTGTTGGAGTGCAGAGAGAGAGTTTGGCCAGAGAGGGAAAAAAGATAGAGGGGTCGAGAAAAAGGAGAGAAAAGGAGAGAAAATTGAGAGCCAATACAAAAGAAGATTCGGCCAATGAGATAAAAATAGAGAGAAAAACAAACTTCTATGCAAGAGTGAGTGATGTGAGAAGAGCTTTGTTTTCTAATCAGACGATCATTTTCCTCATGTACAAGGAGGCGTTATTAAACACTAACAATCTTGATTTCACATTGCATAGTTTTGTTGTTTCTCTTTTGCAGGAATATGAGGATATTTTTTTCAAGGAAACACCGCAAGGTTTACCTCTAATCCGCAGGATTGAACATCAAATCGACTTCATACCTGGAGCTACAATTCTAAACCGACCAGCCTATAGGAGTAATCCCAAGGAGACAAAGGAACACCAACGGTAGATAAATGAGTTGATAGAGAAGGGTTATGTGAGAGAAAGCATGAACCCGTGCGCCGTACCAGTTTTACTTGTGCCTAAGAAAGATGGGACTTTGAGGATGTGCGTTGATTGTCGAGCCATCAACAACATCACGGTAAAGTATCGACATCTCATTCCACACTTAGATGACATGTTAGATGAATTGCATAGTGCTTGTGTATTTTCTAAAATTGATCTGAAAAGTGGATATCATCAAATTCGCATGAAAGGAGACGAGTGAAAGACGGCTTTCAAAACAAAACAAGGTTTGTATGAGTGGTTGGTAATGCCTTTCGGTTTAACCAATGCGCCTAGCACATTTATGCGTTTAATGAATCATGTTTTGCGAGCTTTTATTGGAAAATTTGTCGTCGTTTATTTTGATGATATCCTGATCTATAGCAGCAACTTGGACGATCATATTGAACATTTGAAACTTGTTTTAGATGTTTTACGGAAGGAAAAGTTGTATGCTAATCTTAAGAAGTGTACCTTTTGCACGGATAAGCTTGTCTTTCTTGGTTTTGTTGTTAGTGCTCAAGGTATACAGGTCGACGAAGAAAAGGTTAGGGCTATCTAAGAAGGCCAAGTCCCACAAGCATTGGAGATGTAAGGAGTTTTCATAGACTTGCCAGCTTTTACCGGCGGCTTGTAAGGGATTTTAGTACTTTGGCTGCACCACTCACAGAAGTAATCAAGAAGAACGTTGGGTTCAAGTGGGGAGAAGAACAAGAGAAGGCGTTTCAGCTTTTTAAGCATAAGCTTACTCATGCTCCTTTACTTGTTTTACCTGATTTTTCTAAAACGTTTGAAATTGAATGTGATGCATCTGGTGTAGGTATAGGTGCCGTACTGATGCAAGGAGGACGACCAATCGCGTATTTCAGTGAAAAATTGAGTGGGTCAATACTAAATTACTCGACTTATGACAAGGAGTTGTACGCGTTGGTTCGAGCATTAAAGACTTGGCAACATTACCTATGGCCCAATGAATTCGTGATTCACACTGATTACGAGTCATTGAAACATCTAAGGGGACAACAAAACTTGAACAAGAGGCATACCTGCTGCGTGGAATTCATCGAGACATTTCCTTATGTCATTCGATGTAAGCAAGGTAAGGAGAATGTCGTTGCGGATGCACTTTCTCGTAGGTACGCATTACTTTCAATCCTTGACGCTAAACTGCTTGGTTTTGAGCATATTAGGGATTTATACCCTTTAGACCAAGATTTTAGTGAGGAGTATCGAGCTTGCAGAAAAACGCAATAGGTAAATTTTATAAACATGATGGATTTTTGTTTCGGGAGAATAAGCTTTGTGTGCCTAATTGTTCTTTGAGAGATTTGTTAGTGAGGGAATCCTATGGTGGCAGATTGATGGGGCATTTTGGAATTGCAAAAACTTTAGCTGTTTTGCAGGAACACTTCTTTTGGTCACACATGAAAAGGGATGTTGAAAGGATATGTGATAGATGTGTCACGTGTAGGCAAGCTAAATCGAGAGCATAACCCCATGGTTTATACACACCTTTGCCAATTCCTAGTAAGTCTTGGACTGATATTTCAATGGACTTTGTGTTAGGTTTACCTAGGACCAAACGTGGGAAGGATAGTGTGTTTGTGGTTGTAGATTGATTTTCTAAGATGACACATTTTATTTCCTGTCATAAAACTGATGATGTGTCATATGTTGCTGAATTGTTCTTTAGGGAGATTGTGAGAATACATGGCATGCCTAGGACAATTGTTTCAGATAGAGATGCTAAGTTCTTGAGCTACTTTTGGAAGACTTTGTGGAGTAAGTTAGGTACTAAGCTGTTGTTTTCTATTACTTGTCACCCACAAACTGATGGTCAAACTGAGGTAGTAAATAGGACTTTGTCAACCTTATTAAGAGCAATCATGAGTAAGAACATTAAAACATGGGAAGACTGTTTACCACATGTTGGGTTTGCATATAATCGCTCTATCCATTTTGCTACTAAATATTCACCTTTTGAAATTGTTTATGGTTTTAATCCTTTGTCACTATTGGATTTATCACCACTACCTGTTTCTGAGCGTGTTAATTTAGATAGTAAAAGGAAGGCTAACTTTGTTAAACAGATTCATGAGAAAGCAAGACTCAACATTGAGCGAAGAACGGAACAATATGCAAAGCAAGCCAACAAGGGGTGACACAAGCTGATTTTCGAACCCGAAGACTGGGTGTGGTTGCACTTCAGAAAGGAGTGTTTTTCTAAACAAAGAAAGTCAAAGTTGTTACCGCGGAGAGATGGTCCATTTCAAGTCATTGAACGAATTAATGACAACACTTACAAGTTGGATTTGCTAGGTGAGTATAATATAAGTGTTAACTTCAATGTTTCTAATTTGAGTCCTTTCGATGCAGAGTCTGATTTGAGGACAAATCCTTGTCAAGAGGAGGGAAAAGATGGAGACGTGGGGAGCTCAAATGCAAGGAAGGTGACTGACCCAATACAAGTTCTTGTTGGACCAGTCACAAGAGCCCGAGCTAAAAAATTCAAGGAAGCACTAAATGGGCTGATTCAAGAAATTTGGAATCAAGTAAATTTGTACAAGCCCATTGATCCAGGCCCACGTCAGCCACAAAGGTGCATCAATTTGATCCAAGTTTTAGAAGAATCCGGATAAGTCAAGCTTGAAATTAGCTCAAATTTTGCAAGATCAAGTCTATGGAAGGATTTCGGAAACTTTCCCATTATTGGAACACATGTGGCTGATCATTTGTGCAAGTTGTTGAAGAGCATTAATTGCACTTTTCTTTAATTGTTGGGCGTGTAAATGGCTGAATATCAACCATTGAGACTTTCCTTTCTTTTGGTTTTATTTTTAGGCTTAAATTAGGATTTGCAGTTATGTTTGAATTTGTCAACTTTTCTTTGTAATTTTGGCCTATAAATAGGCGTTTCCAAGGTTAATGAATGGATTGATGAATGTTTATTTCTGAGAGAGAAAATTCTTTTTTTGGTTCTTTGACGAACTACACGAACTTTTTGGATCAATCCGGGCGTTCAACCTCGACTTATCAATCAAGCTTTCCATCCTTGATTGTGGCGTCTACGATATACTAAGGTTCTTGCTTCGATATAAGCAACGGGTCGCGGTGACTTTCATCTAAATCTGAGTAGAAACGGTCTTGGTGCCTTTTTTTATTTATTGATAACGAGTTTCGTCAGTATATTAGCGAGGTTCTTATCATTGGAATTTTGTTCATTTCCCCAAAAAAAAATAAAAAGAGAAAAAAAGAAAAAAAAATTTGGGATTTTGCTGCAACCTGGACGATCCATGTCTGTCCATTAATTGAGGAAAACCTTTTATAATTTTATTAGTTAACTTGATTTTGTCAAGTTTGATTGATATGTGTGTGTGTGTGTGTATATATATATTTTATCTGAAAGAGTTTTGCTTTAGTAAATGAGAAGTTGGTAGTTGAACTTCTAGTTTTGATAATGAGCGGTAAATTGAAGACAAATGATACAATAGTTTGATTCTTAACCAAATAGATTATAGGTGCATTGAGCGGGAAGTTAATTTTTGTTGAACCGTCTAATAAGCACCATTTTTTAACAAAAAGATAATAATTTATAATTAAAAATAACAAAATGTTAAAGTTGTTGTGTTGGGAATTTTAATTTTTCATATAATATAAGTTGTTTTGATTTTACTAATTATATTTGTTCCTTGAATATTGATACACGTGAGATACGCGTGACTACATATACCAAAGTTTTGGAGAAATTAAGGATTAGCTCTATATTATATGTTAGTTTCCGAATCCTTTACTGGTTGGATGACGAGTCTCAATCTCAACCTTAAGAGATAATAGGGTTAGCTTTCTCGATACGAAGGTATGCAGTTTGGCCAAGATAAACATCTAACATGTATCAATATTATTTCTCAAAATGAATCATTTTGCAAATAACTTTTTCTTGAGGACTTTGCTAACAAAGAATATTCCTTGTGTGGTAAAATTACTCCAAAAATTACAATTGACTGGTTAATTAACAAATATACCAGTTACCCTCATTAAAATTTAAAATGTAATAATAAATGGGGAAATCAGGTTTTAAATTATTAAGTATTATCATAAACATGTCTCAAAAATAAATTACTTCAAAAAATAAAAGTAAAATTTTTTTAAAAAAATCAAAACTAAATATCTAGCTCGTGGAGGAGATTTGGAGGTCGGTGGGATCTTGCCAAACAGGAGGGAAGTAGTTGTGTGAGCGAAGGAGCAGAAGGAGAAGATTGTGCGGTCCAAGGGGGACGAAGGTGATTGCATGGTAAGTGGCCCGGCAGTCGGAAATTGAGCAAGCAGAGGGAAGAGATTTGTGGGGCGGGGGAGCAAAGGGAGGGGTTCACACAGTGAGGGGGTTGGCGGAGGAGATCATGTCAAGGTCAGTCATTGTAACAATTCTCTGTTCTCATCCATTCTTCTTCTCCACATTGGTGGTGGAATGACCCTAAATATTGAAAATTAAATAAAGAAGAATAAAAGATGGAAGAGAAAAATTGAGAAATTTTAAAATGGTTTGACATTATGCTTATTTCCACAGACTAAGGAGCGAAAGAATTCACTGGTAAGGAATACTATGAAGTGGGCTCCATATAAATATAACTTACATTCATCAAAATAAAAAAAATTACTTGCTATCAAATCATAAATATAGTAAAGTCAAACAACGTATGAGAGGTAATCATGTAATAAATATTAACTTTCTTTAATATGTCCTGCAAGATAGAGTTCTAATGAAAGATTCCAATTTTGTGACTTTTTTTTTTTTGCCATTATGAGAAAATAAAGACAAAGTAAGATAGTTGTATAGTGATGACAATCATGGAGGGTGTAAGGGGCATGAAGAAATTATGAAAGAAGTGCGAAGAAGAGAACATGAAAACTGCTAAAGGCGCATGCATAAAGGATTGGAGGAGACGGGCCTTGGGAGAGGGAGGTACACGACCTAAGGTTGGAGGCTCTTGATCTAAGGTTTGAAGGCTCATGGCCTTGATAAAGAAAATGAAGAAAATAAAAGTGTCAATTGTGGAGGATTAAGGACTCGTTTTAGTAGGAAGCTTTGATAACATATAGAAAATTAAATAAGAAAAATAAAAGATAAAACGAAAAAACTGGGAGATTTAAAATGATTCAATATTATGCCTACGTCTACGAACTAGGAAGAAAATGAAGAATTTCCTATTAAGGAGCATTACAATTTGGGTTCCACATAAATCATCAAAATAAAAAAAAGTTAACCACTATCAAATCATAAATACAATAAAGTCAAAACAACTTATAAATGGTAACTATGTAATGAATATTAAATTTTTATTGCTAAACCCATTTATGCCTTTTTCCTTTTTGTTTTCATTTGCCTTTGTTTTTCAAATTTTCTTTCTGTCATTTAGGAATTTTCTATGTTTTTGTTTTTTTTTTTAGTTTTTATAGAGATGTCAAAACAGGCTAAGCTTGGTGGGTGGACGGGCACGACATACAAAAAAATAAGCACGTTATGACATAACGATTATTAAATGGGCTTAACCCAACACATTTATTAAATAGGTCAGGCTGGATGCGATTTATGGGTACGAAGCACATTAAAGGCATAGCACACTAAGAGTGTGGCATGTGCACAAACACGAACACGATAAGCGGCACAACAATGGCACACATTATTGCTCTTTTATTATGTATTGCTAAGAATTTTCTTATTAAAATTATAATATACTATTTCTTTTGTAAACAAGATTTTATCTCATTTGAATTTTTTTATATTTTACTTTATTATAAGTTAAAATTTTAATTGTGTCTGATACTTATCTTTTTGTTTACTTATACTTTTGTTGTTGGCACGATTAAAGCACGAACACGTTAAGAGTACATCTCAAACATAAATGGGCCATAGGCTGAGCTTGACACCATAAATAAAAAGCATGATATTGTAGGAAATTCAATTTTTTAAAACTAGTAGTAGTAAATATCAAATATACTGTAAGATTTTAAAAAATGTTAGATATTAATCAAGTGTTCAAATTATATGATTGTGTAGACCAAAATATCCTCTGACTTAGATTTTTTTTCCCTTTTCTTTCTCTCTCCCTTTCTCTTTCTTTTTTTTCCTCAGTTGCCATAGCCTTCTTTCTCCACCCACATGCTCTCTTCTCTCTCATTTACGTGATGATTTGCCTTTACTATGCCGCCAAAAAATCCCATTCGTCACCTCCATTGGAGTTTCTCTGCCACGTTGACGTGGCCATCGCCGTGTCTGAAATCAGACAGTCAGATTTGCGACAACAACTCTTTTTGTGACAGTTTTGGTGCCGTTGTCGACCTTGTGTCCCTACAACTCATAGTCGCCGTAAGCCTCATGTCTCCCACAATAGATCTGGCATTCTTTTGATCTTGCGGCAAATTCGGTGCCACCTATCGACAACTTATCACCACCGTCGGTCTCGTGTCTTCGTTCTTCTTTTGCGACAGATCCGGTGCTCTTCTCCTATGACAGCTCTGGATTGGCGCTTGTCTCTCTTCTCCCGTGAAAACTCTAGCGCCTTGATTTTATTTGACATGAAGACTTCTTTAGTGTGACCATCTTTTTTGGCAGCGTGAAGGGTATTTTCAGTAACTCATGGAGCTAAAAATTACCGATTTTATGAAATTTGATATTTATTTCAAATATAATTTAAATCTGATATTCAATTTAACTATCCCTTCAAAATCTAACATTTCGTTCCTTCTACTATAAAAAACAAAGATGACCCAGCCCGACACGATAAATAATAGGCCTGCCCGAGCACAACACAAAGCATGTTTGAGCCCAATTTAAATAGGACGAGCTAACATGTTTGACATCTCTAGTTTTTAATTTTTTTAATATTTTAAATTAATAATTCCGATAGTGAGTGTTAAAATAATAAGTTTTACAAAAAATTAAATATAGTTTAGGTATTTTGAAAAATTAGACTGGTCGTAACTGGTTTAAAAAGTTTATTACCAGACAGTTTCAAAACAAGGAAGAAATGTGGCATCTTAAAAGAACACAAGGCATAATATAGACATCTCTCATTCTACTTTTCACACTTTCTTATTTAATAGGATGTATTTGTTACTGTATTACTTATTAATAAAATTAATCTGAAGGACAAAAATATTTTAAACAAATACATTTCACATCTTATCTTAAATATATATATTCCTATCTAAAAAATTAGTGTATTATTTGTTTTTCAAAAGAATAGAAATGGCTTTCAACGTAAAAGAATCCCTCATAAAAAGTACGTCGTTTATTTCTTTTTTAAAAACCTTATTTTTTATTGTTATTTTATATATACTAATTATAATTATATATGATTAAAAATTGTTTTGATACATAAATAACTAGAAATCATATGCTCCAATAAAAAGAACAATTGTTTGATTATAGAAAGAACACGATATAAAAAAAAAAACTTTATATCCTTAAGCTCTATGGCAGTGGAGACAAAGAGTCCATGGTGTTTTTTTTTTTTAATATATATCGTGTTCTTTATATTAAGACAATTAACTACGTTTTCTTTGTTATTTTATTAAGCTCTATGGCGGTGGAGACAGAGAGTCCATGGTGTCTGTTTGTAAATAGTAGGGACAAGAGGGATTTTATATTATCAGTTTTTTATTTAACGGGGAGATTAAAAAAGTTTTTCTAAAAAAATTTAAAATAAGAAAAACTCCAAGTTATAAGGTTTTGATTTAGTTTCCGTGTTAAGAGATATAAGTTACGATAATTTTGAGTGCAAGGTTATTTCGCAGTAATGGGTTAAGTAGGCTTTTGGAATATAACTGAGATATTTTAAAAATAAATATACACAAGGAAGGAAATATATACATATATATATATATATATATATTATAAGAAAAAGAAAGATTTCTCTAAAGATTGGTTAAAATATAAATATTAAATTATTTATTGAAATTAAATTGGATAGGTAGATTATGATTTTCCTTCCTGATAATATGGCAACATTCTGTTTTCTATTTCTAAAACACCTTTATGAATTCAAATTAAAAAAAACCAAATACAGCAAAACTTTTTTTCCATATTTACGTCTATGTCTTGACTCGTTGTTTCCAAAAGTTGGTGCACATCGGAATACTTTTTTCTTCTTCTTCTTAAGGGGCGAAATGCTTTCTTAGTTTCTTCTAATTCCCTTAAAAGAAATCGTTTTATTTGCAATATTACACCATTAAATTTAAGTATTCATTGAATTTGTCTCTTCAAAAAGAGGGAAAGAGAGGGAAAGAGAAAGAAAGAAAAATAGCTTTGCTTTATGTCGAGAGGGGGATTGTATTGCCGATTAATATTTCTGTGACAAGTGGATTTTTGTGTGTTTTTTTTTTTTTTTTTGGTCCTAAGATTTGACAAGGATTTAGGTACGTAAAATGCACATTATTGGATAACAAAGTTATAATTTCTGTTAGGGGAGATTTAAATAAAAATTTGCAGGTGTTTTGCTTTGAAAATTTCAGTGCTCTTTCGTAAGTATAAAGAAAGGTCCTTTCCCAAATGTTCTTTCAAAAACGAAAAAATAAAAATTATGTGGGATGAACGTTTTTGTCCACCCAATTAACAAACATTGATGATGCACGGGATTAGAATTTCAAATTAAAGTTTTATAGTTGCGACTTATTTGATCTTTAGTCTATAATTTTAAATTTATGTTTATCTCATAGGATAATTTTAATTGTAATTACACACTAGAGTTTCACAAATAAGTCTTACCAGTTTGTGTCTATAATGCTACAACACAACTAAACCGAATAAAATTGATCTTTAAAAAATGTTATTTTCTTCTTTCTTCTTTATTTTCCTTATTGTCTATTGAGAATATTATAATCATTGAATTTAGAAACACACCCTAACAGTAGTTTTTTTTTTTTTTTTTTTTTGCCCACTAATGAAGCGATTTTTTTTATTGAATATTATACTCACGAAGGCAATGCCACTTCCATGATGTTTCTAAAGCCAAAAAAAAAATTATAATAATAAGTTTAAACTAAAAACAAACTTGTGTTAATTTTTTACTATGTAATTTTTTTAAGAAATTAATTTGCAAAAAAAATTAAGTACTAAATTGTCACTTGGTAAAAAATTTGAAAGCGCAAAAAAAAAAAAAGGCCTGGGTTAGGTCAGGGCGTATTAAAGCTCACTATGAAACGCATATTGCAGCATACATTTGGCAAATTAACTCAACTATAAGCACAAATCGATAACAACTTTGCTAGAGATTGCCAAGAACCGGCAAAAAAAAAAAAAAAATTGCCAAATTCTCTTAAGACTTGGATCAACATTGAAAACGAAGTTATGCCATGTATGAAGTATCAAGAATTTTCTTTTATTTTGTACATAAAATTTAAAAAAAAAAATCAAAGATTTAATTAATAATAATCAACTCTAAACCTGATCGTCCAGAGTTACAGAGCGCACACCCCTAATAGAACCGCGACAAAGCGGGCAGTGACGATCCCGGGCGAGCCACTGATCAATGCAGGCCCTATGAAATCCATGGTTGCAACTCACGAACATCCGACACTCGTCTCCGTAGTCGAAATCCTCCAAGCAAATAGCGCAGTCGCTGCCACCGCCACCACCACTCCCCCCGGCCGCCTTCTTATCCGCCGCCTCGAGCTTCTTCGGCTTCTCGATCTTGTACGTGCAAATTATCGAAGCGATAGCCTCGGTTGACGGCGGCTCAGCACGAGGCCGAGACGACGACGATCCCGGTCTCTCGGGTCGTGTCGACGGCACGTGATTAACTTGGTCATTCGTAATGTTCATTAGTTTGATGGAAAAAAGCGCGATAAAGATGAAGAATATTGCGATGAAGGCTATTACGATGAAGATCAAGATTTGGGGAGCAAAGTCGTTGAAATCATCTGCTGCAGGTGATGTTGTGGGAGGAGGAACGGGGGAAGGAGAGAGAGAGATCTGCATGGCCTTTTAATTCTTTCTTTTGTTTTGGTGATCAATAGCGAGAGTGAGAGAGAGCGATTACTTAAAAGATATTTATATATGTTTATGAATTCGTGTTGCACTAGGATTAGAAATTACTAGAGACATTTCGGGAAAAAAACCCATAAAAGTTTAGGAGGACTCGAGTTCAGAATACACGTATTATTATTATTATTATTATTATTATTGCAGTACTAACCTTAAGCAAAAAGTCTTTAGCTTAAAAGATGGGCATTATATTTCGTAAAATGTGTGTTTGTGTGTATATATATATATATATATATATATGTATATGTATATATTGTAATTCCAATCCAAACCCATTTGAAGATCTCTATTTTTCCCTATAAATTTGGCTGATTTTATTTTTATTTTTCATTTTTTTTATTGCCATATCATTGTGGGGGAATAAATATAAACAAAATGTCAAAAACATAACTTCTCCTTTTAAAGAAAATTCGATATTGAATAGGAACGTATGCATTGATTTTGTCCCAAAAAAATTTACTAAGCTTGGCTCATATTTGCTTATAATGAAATTACATTGCCTTTTTTTCTTATTTGAACAAGATTCTGATTTTATATAATTTTAATTTTGTAAATGGAAATTTGACAAGGAATGATGATTTATTGTCCTGGCGGATAGACGGTTATATTAAAAAAAATCAATGTTTTATATATTGTTAATTTTAGAGTTAATTCTACAAAGTAACAGATTAAAGACCAAGACAAGATATTTTACAAATCAAATATCAAAGATCAAAGTGAATTTAGGATAAAACTGTCAGTCTATTTATAGGATTAACTCTTAGTTTTATTAGTAGTTTGAATTTATTTGATGTGTATTTATATGAATTCTCCCGTTTGCTAGTTTATTTAACATGACCGTTAAAAATTAATAGATTTTAAGTGTGTTGGGTATATAAGTTTGAACTCACGAATTCGTCCAGAGTGTAAAACTCTCAAAAGCTACAATGTAAAACTCTCACATGTTATGTTACAGTATTTGAACTGTTTTTTTAGTTCAAACCAATTTATCAAACACCCTACTCCTAAATTAATAATTAATACAAAGAATTCAAACTACAAATAAACATTACAAAATATAAAATATTAACTTTTCCTATACGCAGGTGCCAAAACGTGAAATAAAGCAAAGCAATTATTTGATTATAAATATATTACATAACAAACGGGCAGCACAGACCTCACTTGAAGGACTCAATTTTCGGTGGAGAGTAATGGCATTGTACCTACAAACCGGGGTTTGGATACATGACCTTAAGAAAAAGTGTTTTTTGACAAGGAGATCAAGAAATTTTCAAATTAGATAAATGACCTCTATGTCATGTCATTTAAAATAAAATAGAAGGAAAAAACCTTAGCAAGATGAAAAAAAAATAATTAGAGCAAGAAAAGAAATCTCAACAGGATAAAAAAAAATAGAGCAATTTTTTTTGCCCAAAAAGCTTATTTTTTTATGCAAAAAAAAAAAAAAAGGTCATTTATTTTGGGTGGCCCTTTTATCAAATTTCCCGCTACACTACAAGAGAAACCAGAACATGCTACTTCGCCTCTGGCAAAATGGGCTCAAGCGAGAAATTAGTTATGTTATGATTACCCTGTCTACTGTCTAGTACACTGTGATTGAGCAATAAAAAGATAAATTGGCTCCTCCATCCTTATTTTGAGAAAAGAACTTGCTTCTAATCTTGTGTTGCCGCACCTTGGTTGAGTTCTGCAAATCTCATGCCAACTCGCATCGAATGCTTTAGGAACTTCTCGGCACATCGCCGCACACAACTCTCCTCTTGCTTCTGCAGGGACTTGTGCTTGAATGTGTCCACACAGTCATTGAAACACCTCTCCACAAGTGAGTTGTACATCCTTAAACTGCATATAGAAAAATAAAATCAGAAGATTTTTTATCATTTATACCATAACCTGTGATTTGGAGGCAGTTTTGGGTGCTTAGCTGATTGCTTTTGTGGAGGATATCAATTGATTCACCAAATTCTAAAAACACTAAGCTTATACGTTATTTCAACTGCTAAGGACGATATTTCCTTGCTACAAATAAAAAACAGATATGAAAGTCCAAATTAAAAAAGAAACAAGTACATGAAGAGGCCAGATGAGAAACCACCGTGACCAATAAAAGAGAGAATTTGCACGGTACAATGACCAAATTCTAAAAACACTAAGCTTATACGTTATTTCAACTGCTAAGGACGATATTTCCTTGCTACAAATAAAAAACAGATATAAAAGTCCAAATTAAAAAAGAAACAGTACAGGAAGAGGTCAGATGAGAAACCACCGTGACCAATAAAAGAGAGAATTTGCACGGTACAATGATTTCGTGTCAGCAAGGGCACACTCCCGCAACGAAATCAACCGGACAACTACAATGGAAAAATCTGAGTTGAGTTGTAATTTCTTCCTCTACAATTCTTCTTTTTCCATCTTTCTAATCCCAAATTTGTGACCAAACTAGTGTTTAGGGGGGAAAAAAGAGCCGTAGTTGTCTATATAAACTCGCTGCAGAAATGCAACATTGCCCAACTGAGGTCAAGTCTCGTGGAGGGAGGGCCGTAGCGCCAGTGAGCCCTGTATCGCACCACAGCACCGTCTGAGATCTTTCCCCAGAGACAGTTCACACCTCAACTATCTCTCTCAAGTCTCCCCAACTCCCCCAACAGAACTCTCTCTCTCTCTCTCTCTCTCTATATATATATATATATCAAAATCCAACTTTATTGACAGAATATAAACGATGACTATAAATATAGTTCCCAAAACGTCCGGAAGCAACACAAACGTTGCTCTGGTTTTAAGGAGAACATCATTCTAGCTTCACCTACGGAGAGTCCCCGCACCAAGCTAATCATGCGACACTTCAAAGAAATGAAAGGTGAAGCCAAGAAATATAAGTCAAAAGTAAACACATTGTCCTCACTCTATTTCCCTTCATAAGAAATCCACAAGATTTGGAAAAAAAAAAAAAAAAAGAAAGAAAAGAAATGAAAAAAAAAATGCAAACTTGTATATCATGTACCCAAAGAATACTCTCCATCCCAAGCCACTCTTATAAGAAAAATGTAAACTGAAGCTCCACAACTTACGGAAAAAAAATCATTTCAAACTCGTATCTACTTAGACTAATTCTACTTGACTTGGAAAACCAATTTTTATCCTAGGATAGGATAGTCTTGGAGGATTAGATTAAATTATATTAGAAAAAATAGGATAAAATTTAAGCTAATTCAAATTCATGTTTGGTGTTATGTTATTAGAATATGGGCTTTTTGTAAATTTTTTTAAAAAAATTTAGGTCAAATTGCAATTTTTTAAAATTAAAAGGGCTAAAATATAACTACTTAAAATTATTTCCATCACGTGAAAATTAAATTTTGACCCTTTATTTTCAAAAAATTATAATTTAACTTCAAATTTTATAAATTTTTGTAAATACGTCATTGAAGATTTATACAATGTACAAAGGTTAAATTTAATCCGATAGGGGATTCAAGCATGAGGCGGATAAAAGTTTATTCATTCTAATCTTTTAAAGTTTTTTACAAACAAGATATTAAGATTTAATTTAATCCAATCTTTTCTGGCCCTGTCCTCCAAATATGCACTGTTAAGTATTATATAAATTTTGAACAAGGATGAACATGCATTTTCATATATTAAAAAAAAGAAGCAGCAGCTTAATTCTTTAGCAGATTAACACTCAGAAAAATTCTCAAAATTTAGAACTTAAACAGACAAAATAAAAAAGAACATAAAACAGTAATTTAACAAATCGAACCTATCGCGGATTTGGAGCTGATCGATCATAGCGGACATTCTGATGTTATCTTCCTCAGAGAGCGATTGCAGATCTCCTAGCATACTCTTGTCCATAGTCGATCGCTCCTTATCACTACGAAACTGTCAGCAACTATAGAAGCCGAGCTCCATAGTTCGTTTTTATTGCTCGTCTAAACCCTAGATGAAGCACTCAAAAAAAAAAAAAGTGATTGTTACACAACGGTGTCGTTTTTTTGTGCCATCCAACCGTAGACAATGGGCCAACCCAATTTATGAGGCCCAGTTAATCACCAAAATTTTCGGCCACGTACATGCCACGCGGCATTCAATTCGGCCGTTCGCAAAGACATTGGCGCCTTCCGCGGCAAATAATAATTATAGTAAGAAAGAAGACAAAAACGAAAAAGAAACACGAGATATCTCATATCAGCAATTTGTTTGCCAGAGACCCAACGCTCCTGCAAATCACGGGAAGAGAAGGAGAAGAAAGAAAGAAAGAAAGATGCCAAAAAGCAGGTTCTCGGGGACGCTTTCAGGTTCAGAGGTGGACGTGACGATCGACATGGGAAATCCTTTCCTCAACCTCACCGTCGATGGTTTCTTGAAGATCGGAACCGTATTTTTCATTTATCAGATCATTTTCCTTATATTTTTGTGGCTGTTGAAATCTATTGGATTCCAGGTTTACAATGGAATAATATTAATGGCTTCATTTTGATATATATATATATATATTCTCAGATTGCTGCAACGAGAGCTGCTGCTGAGGAAGCCTACCTCGTCGTTAAAAAAGGTAATTCCACTTTTTGTTTAATTTTTTTTTTATTTTGGATAAGGAAATGCTGATCTTAGAACTATTTGATTTTGTGATAAATTAGTGTGTTCATAATATGGCATGCTATTTTTGCAGGAAATGTTTCTCGTCACAACTTTGAGCACACTGTGAGTATTTATATTTTTTTCTGGACGCGTTACAATTATTTTGTTTAGGAATTTCGTTTTCTTTTTACTACTAATTGTTTGACGCAAGATCTTTTGGTATAATAGAAGATCTCTGGAATTATCTTCTTTTTAGTCTTGTTGCTATAATTGTTCTGGTGGGATAAAGGTTGAGAAAAGATCAACTATTCAGGGGTGTTTTGTTATAATTTCTATAATTGTTTATATAAAATGCTTTTTGTACAAAGTATGATGGTCTTGCTAATGGGAAGTACTGTGGTTGCAGTTGAAGAAGATGTGTAAAGAAGGTGCATATTGGGGTAAGCTGAGTCATAGTCAATAGTTATTTAAAGTCCTGTCTAGTTCAGGAACAAATGCCTCTGTTTCTATTGCTTGAAGTTGAACGATGAATAATTGCATCTACATTTTGATTTTACCATGCTTACAGGGACTGTCGCTGGAGTTTATGTGGGAATGGAGTATGGTGTAGAGAGAATTCGCGGCACCAGAGACTGGGTACTTACATTTCTTTGAACCGCGAATAACTCAAGTCTTAAAAAAAAAAATTCAAATTTCTATATCTTACTTACCTAAATTGGATGTGGCTATGATTTTCATTCTTAAAAGGTTTAATTTCTATTTGAAATCATCTTTTGGTTGTATGGCTGCAGTTTCTTCCTTTATATCTTACGCCAGTATCTTTTAACTTTAAGTGGTCATGCAAGGGCTCAAGTCAGAATCCGTTAGATGAGAGATCGTTGCTTCTGAAAAATGGAGATCTTATTTGAGATTGAGTTTCTAGATTTTAAAAAGAAGTAAAAAAAAGAAAGTATCTAGATTTGCAGCCAATTAGAAAATTTTCAACGCATCGTGTTTATGTCATCACGGGGTTTGTAGGTTCCAATGTATCTTTAAGTTATTGTCCTTGCTCAGCTTTCTTTTTCCCTCTGGATGTTGCAGAAGAATGCCATGATCGGAGGGGCACTAACAGGAGCATTGATATCTATTGCCAGCAATAATGACAGGGATAAAATTCTGACTGATGCTATAACCGGTGGTGCCGTAGCAACTGCTGCAGAATTTATTAACTATCTCACCTGAAGAAATGGAAGTCGTGCTCTAAACAGTGTAACTTCATTGCGGATTTTCTAGAACAATGTAGTTGTAGTAGTAGTAGTTTTTTTTTTTTTTTTTGGGTGAATTCAAGAATAATGTAGTTGCTCTTGCTTGTTGAGTTTTGTCAGGTTGAAAGAATAAGAGCTGAATGTTAATTTCTAGATACTCTGGATTCTGGAAATCCTTCTTTAAAGGTTTTTTTACTTGTTATGGTATAAAAATCTCTTATCAGATACTTGATCAATGGCCAGTAATGTGGTTACGGCATCAGTCAATCTGTTATTTACATGAAACGATGGGAATATCGTTTCTCTTGGTGCAAAAATTAGATGAAAAGATGGAATGTTAAGGCATCAATAACTTGGGCTTCGACCTCGAATTCACATAAACTAATAGCCCAAATAGGACATGAATTGTAAGAACTCCTGTGAAAAATAATCACAAGTTCGTCTTTCACCGCTATCAAATACATGAGATTCTGAGTTCAACGTTGGCAAAGAAATCCTGGCCAAAATATGGGAAAATTGGTAGACCTTGATTCGCTCACGTGGAACGTTCAAAGTGAACATTAACTGCCGTGCGGTTATTCCGGCTAATAACTGACTCGAACCGTGTGATGGTCACGGTTATTAAAGGCAAGTCCTGTTTTTGGTCCCTAGGCGCGCAACAAAAATTAGAACGAAAATCTACACCATCTAGAGAAATTTGTGAGTGCTTAGAAGTTCAAAAGCAGCGTTGAAAAATTTCCAGCGTTGGCCCGAATCCATGGAAAAAGGACAATGGCGGGAGGTAGCATTCGGTTCGATTCGCTTCCGTTTCTCTGATTTTTAGGTTGTTATAAATGATAGAAACAACCAACATTTGGTATCCGAGCTACTAGAACACCTCTACCTTGCATATGATGATGTGTTAGAATTACTTAGTTTTGCAAAGTTTACGTAAAATTTTTTGGGTGATTTCAGGTTTTTCAATTTGGAGTTTTTAATCAAAACTAAGGTTAGAAATCATTGGGTAATTGAATTTCTAACAATTTTGTGATTTAAGACGTTGAATTTGATGCTCAGAAGGTAAAAATTCCAACGGGTCTGAAACTGGTTCGTTAAATGGGCCAAACGGGTCATAACAACCTAATTTGGCATGAAGAAGATGACATAAACGACTTGTCATTTGGCACTCTGACTAGCTAAATGACATGTCGTTTGCTTGTGGGAGGCTCGCCCGTCCTCGTTCAAAATGACAAGTCGTTTTGGGCTCCAATGCCCAAAACAACAAGTCGTTTTATGGATGGCAAAATTCAAAAAAAAAAAAAAAAGAGGGAAAATCACAAGTTTGATTCATTACTTGTTCCTGTGTATATTAATTTGAAGTTTTAATTTTGTTTTATTATTTTGTTATTTTATGAATTTTCTTTTGGATAATTATTGAAAATTCATATATAGCACTTTTATTAAATGTGTTTATCATGTAATTGTTTATGATTTTCATGTGCTTAAATTATTTATTCATCTTATTTTGTGTGTATAATATATTGTATAATTATGCATACAAAAATTTAGTTAAATAATTTTAATGCATGAAATTAATTTGAATATTCACATTGCTTATATTTTTGTGCAATTTATATGAGCTTAGTCGTGAATTAAACTAAATATCTTAGTGGTCCATATGATTTTGAATAATTAGAGCTTAGCCACAGCACCTTTAATTATGCAAAATTATATATTAATTGGACATTTATTACAATTAATTATACTTAACATAATAAACTTTATCCCAGAAGAATTTTTATTGTACTAGTATGACTAATTGGGATAAAATATCAGATTATATTTTTTAATTTACCCACAGGAATTAAAAAAGGGAGCACAATTTGATAGTTTTATCATACAGTCAAATGAATCTAATTGAATTAAAACTTTAGCCCACAGGCAAGTTTTATGTCACTAGATTCATGATTTTATGCACGATTTACATCGGTAAAACATGAGTTTTGTCTATTAGTCTCAATATTTGAATCATAAGCACGTTTGTTTTTAATTATGCAATCGTACAGCATGTGAATTTCTCTGATGTTCAATGTGATATCCCTGAACTGAAAGGGGATAAATATAAGGTCTGGAAGGAGAGAATTCTCCTTCACTTGGGGTGGATGGACATTGATTATATTATAAGGAAAGACTAGCCAGTAATTATTGAAACCAGCACTCAAGATGAGATTACTCTTTATGAACATTGGGAGCGATCTAATCGTCTTAGCATCATGTTCATAAAGACCAAGATCTTTGCTGGCATATGTGGTTCCGTCGAACAGTATGACAAGGTTTGGGCATTACTGAAGGCTATTGATGAGCAGTTTGAAACTTCAGATAAGGCACTTGCCAACACCTTAATCATGAGGTTCTCGTCCTTAAGGCTTACCGGTGTAAGAGGTCTGCGTGGGCACATCATAGAGATGAGGGACATAGCGGCTCAACTTAAGAATTTTGAGGTAGATATGTCTAAGCCTTTTCTGGTGCATTACATTCTAAACACCCTTCCAAAGCCATATGGATCCTTTAAAATTTCTTACAACACACATAAGGATAAATGGTCAATCAATGAACTACTGACCATGCGTACTCAAGAAGAAGGGCGGCTTATGGAAATGGGTGAAACTGCACTGACAACAACCAAGGGAAAGAATCAGAATCAGGACCAAAATTAAGCCAAGGATAAGGGGAAAGGTAAAATACCTTCCAAAGCTGTCATTAAGAAGGAATCCAAGTGTTTTTTCTATAAAAAGAAGGGACACATGAAGTTTATTTGTTATGAATATATTATGGTTGATGTTATTTATAACACATGGTGGATTGATTCTGGATCTACTATCCATATTGCGAATACTTTGCAGGGTATGCGAAACCTAAGAAAGCCAGTAGGAAGTGAGCTAAGCATCTCTTCGGGAAACAAAATACGTTCACATGTGGAAGCTATTGAAACATGCACTTTACTTTAGGCAGTGGTTTTACTTTAGAATTAGATAAGACATTTAATATTCCAAACTTTTCTAGGAACTTAATTTTTGTATCAAGACTTGTACCTTTAGGATATTCCTTTACTTTTTCAGAAAAATCCTTTAGTTTATTTTATAAATCTGATCTTGTTGGGAATAGTATTTTGTTTGATGGTCTTTTCTAAATTAATTTGCAAAATGAACCATCTTACACTGCTATGTATGTTCAATCTGGCACTAAACGTTGTGTTATAAATGAGGATTCCTCTATGTTGTGGCATCAGAGATTAGGACATATCTCCATTGAGAGAATCAAAAGGTTGGTAAAGGACAAAGTACTTAGTACTTTGGATTTTACTGATTTCAAAACTTGTGTGGGTTGCATTAAGGGAAAGCTAACCAACAAGTCTAAGAAAGGTGTCAAGAGGAGTTCGAAAATATTATAGATCATATATTTAGATATTTGTAGTCTAGACATGGACTCATATGGTCCAAAATACTTCATCTTTTTCATAGATGATGTAACACCCGAGATTTTTAATGCAATAAAAATGTATTAAATTAAGGATTATATTAAGACAAAGTACAGTTTAATGAAAAATATTGTATAATAACATGGAAAAATTATACAGTATTAGAGCAATGCAGTATAAGAATTGGATTGTGTGGACCATAATTTATTTTTATACTTTTATAAAAGAAAAGAAGAAAAAAAAGGAAAAAAATCAAAAAAATCTCACTCCATTCGACTTTTTCTCTCTCTACTTTCTCTCTCTAGAATTCTCTCTCTCTCCTCAAATCTCGTTCGAGATTTTAGCGTTCGTTTTCGACACCTCCCGCACCAATGGAAAGCTCTCGACGAGCTGAGTCCAACGAGGTGTCGTGCCGCCCAAAACGCCGCCGGAGGAGGCCACACGCGCCGCCCAAAGTGGCAGTAAAACCCATTTCTTTTCGACGTCATTTCTCCGCCGTCCGACCACCAATCGACGTGATCTTGGTGTCTATGGACTCAGCGTGAGGAGAGGAGCAAGATGGTACCAATTTTTTAGCTCAATTTTGGCTGAAAAAGCCTCGCCGGAGGAGCTCCGTCGTCCCCGTGGAGCCACCGCCGGACCCACCGTCTCCGGCGGCGGTGTCGTACACCGCCGGTGCCAAAATGATCAGAGGGCGACGGCGAGCAAGACCCCTCGGTCAATTGCTCTGTTCCGCCGCCCCTCGCCGGAGATCGTGGATGCCCGCCACCGTCGTCGTGGGTGAGATCGGGTTGGCTGTTTTAGGCCGTGTTGTGCCAAATTGAAGGCACAAACACCTTCAGAGGACCGAGAGGAAGAAATTCGGCACCTCAATTGCACAAAACGACGGCCGGTCACTGGAGAACGACCTCCTCCTTGGTGCGCCGCCGTGAGGAGCTTCGGGCTGCCGTTTCACGCGGTGTTGAGCTACCCCACCATAGGGGAAATGCTCAGAGTGAGCTGGGGAACAAATCCCCCACCTCAATTGCACGGTATCTCCACCGAAGATAGGAGATCAGAGCTGTCGATTTTGGCCGAGAATCCCATCCTCGAATTGGGCAGATGGAGGCCGAATTGGGTAAAATTGACCTCACCAATCGACTCAGGAGGGTCAAATTAGGGGGGGTAGGCTCGAGCTCAGCCCCCAACGGAGCCAACCGCCGCCGGTCAACGGCAGGTCAACGGCAAATTGGGATTTTGTGATCCGGACCTCCGATCGAAGATCCGAGACCGCCTCCCGACTCGTTTCGACGCTCTGAATGCAATGGTGACCTCCGTTTGAGCTAATTCCACTCTGATAAAAATCATTCGGTACCAACTGCACGTGGATCGAGGCGATTCAAACAGCAGTATCGGAGTCCAGAATGACGTTTTCAAGAATGTATGATCTCCAGGAAGCATTCCTAGCTATTTGTGGTCGCTCGAGGAGCACTGCAAAGGATGCTTCACATACTGTAGATGCAGCGAGATACAACTGGATCTGCTTAGCTTGGAGTTCAAGTAAGTAGGAATCTCGCCTACAATATGAACTGTTTTAGAATAAATTGTTTTAGATGCTTTCATAAAAAATTTATGAAATGCATGATCAGTGATTGTTACACTGTTTTATATGAGAATGAGTTTTATAACGTTACAAGGTTGACGAAAAACCCGTTAAGGGTAAAATCGTCATTATTAAGGAAACGGCTAGAACGGAGTCGAACACTCCGATTTAGCATAACGTTATTAGACGAAAAATGTTCCGTAATACGTTAAGTAACGTAACGATCATATGAGATCAGAGATTTAACAAGGGATGTTTAAGTAAACGAGAGGTAACCGATGGGTTACAAAGTTAAAAGGAAATGTAACCCCGGTGGGTTACAAGGCTAATTGAAGGAAAGGTAAACTGATGGTTTATAAGGTTGAGTAAAGAGAACGGTAGGCCGATAGTATACCAAGTTATGAATGATTAATGTTTACGTTTTATTATCAATCGAGTGGATTGGTAATAAAGAAAGTTAATTAATGAGTCGGCTGTCGTATAATCAGGACACAAAAGCCGAACAATGGAAGGAAAAGGAACGAGAAAGGAACGGAATAGAGAACGCTAGAGCATAGTTCGGGTAAGTTTCAAATCTCACCTACAGCATGAAGTAAATGATTTTTAAATGCTTATTTATATAATTTGCAAATGAGTTTGCAATTATTATGCAAGTTTCTTTTAAAGTATGTTTGCATTTATTATGCAAAAAGTTTTAAAGTTCAAGAAAAAGATTTGCAATGAATTTGCAATTGTTATGTTTAAAGTTTATTTGCATATTGATATGCATAACGTTTTTTTAAAAAGTTTAAGTTATGATTTTCAAAGTATTAAAAGTATGTTTTGCATTATGACAATGCATAATGTTTTATAGTTTAAGTTATAAGTTTCATGATGCATTTGTTATGTAATAAATTGCATTTGTTGTGCAATAAGTTTTAGAATAAAAGTTATAATTTACAAAATGTGATTTCGTTATATGTTGCATTTGTTATGCAATAAGTGTTAGAATACAAGTTATGATTAGCAAGATGTGTTTGCCTTTTATGTTGCATTTATTATGCAATAAGTTGTATTTGTTATGCAATAGATTTTATAGTACAAGCTATGAATTGCAAGTGTATTGCAGATGATGTGATTGTATTTAGAATGCTCACTAAAGTTAATAAGAAGGTAACATAAAGATAAAAAGAAAGTGTCGTACCAGCCTCTTTGTTATGAGGTAATGAAAGTAAAGTTAAAGTTTGACCTCCTAAAGGTGAGGTACAAGACCTCAATGTTTGATGGTCTCAAGTCTTCCACAAGGGAAGCATCATGTTTATGATCTCATGATTAATGAGTTGGTACGAACACTAAAGTAAAGTAAGGAAAAGGAAGGTTATAAGATAAAGAAAGTTAAGGAACAAGAATAAAGGTTGAGAAAGAAAGGAATATTTAAGTTTATAGAATGTTCATAAAATGCTCATAATTGAAGTTAATAATTGAGCATAAATGGAGTCATGCATTCTGATGTTACTTGAATGCCTTTTTATGAAATATTTATATGTTATGTTATGGAAAACATTCAGAGAAATGTTTTATGATAAATATTTATGAAAAACATTTTCATGTTTTCAAGAAAAGGTTTATGAACGACGTTTTAAGAAAAACGTTCAAGAAATGTTTTACAAAAAACGTTTATGCAAAACGTTTCAGAAATGTTCTATGAAAAACGTTTTTAGAAATGTTTAAGGAAAACATTTATGAAAAATATTTTCATAAATGTTTATGGAAAACGTTCTTGAAGAATGTTTCAAGAGAAATGTTTTCATGAGAAAAGTTTTAAAGCATGTTTAAATGCTTTGTGAGAATATGTTTGAACTTACTGAGCGAAAGCTCATTAAAAGTTTTTCATGCTGTAGGTAATATATGGGTGACCAATAGGACCCGTTAGAAGAGCGGGGTGCTGCGGAGGACAGATGCGAAGATTTGGGTATGGATACCATCACTGTTTGCTTCCGCTATGAAAAGAAAATGTTTTCCACTATTTAATATAGTGTTTTCAAAGTTTTAAGAAAATCAAAGTTTTAAGAATTGTATTCAAAGTTTTAAGATAAAGTTTACAAACTGTTTTATGTAATTATAAAATAAAGTTTTAAGCTATGATTTAATACGTGTTTCTTATTAAGTTTTAAGAAACGACTTAAAATGATTTTAAGGGCAAGTGTTGAGCGATGTCTCAACTTGAAATGCGACAGAGGTCGCATCAGTTTTAAAGAACGTTTAAAGAAAAAAAACATTTATTACAGTATTTTTCTTACTAAGTAAGTAAGATTACTGTTTACGAAACGATGTTTATGAAAGTAAAGTGACTGCCCGAAAAGGCGGGTCGTCGCAGATGATTACTCACGGTACATGTATCTCTACTTGCTTCATACAAAGGATGAAGCATTGGACGCCTTTAAGGTTTTCAACGCTGAAATAGAGAAACAATGCGAAAAGTAAATTAAGATCATGAGGATAGATAGAGGTGGACAATATTACGGTTGATACACTGAGGATGGACAAGCTCAAGGTCCATTTGTAAAGTTTCTTCAAGAATATGGGATAGTTACCCAATACACCATGCCTAGTTCCCCGAATCAAAATGGTGTGACAGAGAGAAGAAACCAACATTAATGGATATAGTTAGGAGTATGCTTAACAGCTCTAAGCTTCTAAGTCCTTGTGGACTAAAGCTCTTAAGACGACCATGTATATATTAAATCGAGTTCCGACCAAGGCTGTCCCAAAGACGTCATTTGAGTTATGGAAAGGTTGGAAACCGAGTTTGCGACATATACGCGCTTGGGGATGTCTGTCTGAAGTAAGAATGTACAACCCACAAGAAAAGAAGCTAGATCCGGGGACCATTAGCTGGTATTTCATAGGATATGCTGAGAGGTCCAAAAGATATAGATTCTACTATCCAACTCACAACACTAGATTTGTGGAATCAAGGAACGCCAAGTTTCTTGAAAATGACTTGATTAGTGGGAGCAATCAATTTTAGAACATAGTTTCTGAAAGAGATTACACTAAAGCTCAACCATCTACATCGAGTGATAGGTTGATTATTATTCATAACACTCCTATAGTTCAGCCGAGTGTTATGCAACTGATCGTTGAAGTTCCACAAACTGCTGATAATAATCTAGAAGGTCAAGTTGCTCAAGAACCATCAGAAACAGTTGAGTGACAAGTTGCACAATAGATTCCCCAAGAAAATGTTGAATCAACATTAAGGAGATCTACTAGAGAAAGGAAATCGACAATTCTTAGTCATTATATTGTGTATCTGCAAGAATCAGACTATAATATTGGAGCCGAAAATGATCCCGAAACATTTTCACAAGTTATGAGTTGCCAAGAATCAAAATTTTGGTACGATGCTATGAAGGATGAGATAGATTCCATGGCATCTAATGGAGTTTGGGATCTTGTCAAGTTGCTTAATGGTACAAAAGCCATAGGGTATAAATGGGTCTATAAAACGAAGAAAGACTCATTAGGCAACATCGAAAGATATAAGACAAAAATCATCGCCAAAGGGTTCAGTCAGAAGGAAGGAATAAACTACAAGGAGACCTTTTCTCCTGTATCTAAGAAATATTCTCTCCACATTGTCATGGCACTCGTTGCTCATTTTGACTTAGAGCTGCAGCAAATGGATGTGAAAACAACATTTATCAATAGTGATCTAGAGGAAGAGGTTTATATGAAACAACCAGAAGGATTCTCCTCTAATAATGGCGAGCAATTGGTGTGTAAACTTAAGAAATCCATATATGGATTGAAACAAGCCTCCCGTCAATGGTATCTAAAATTCCATGACGTCATCTCTTCATTTGGATTTGTAGAGAACATCATGGATCAATGCATATACCAAAAGGTTAGTGGGAGTAAAATTTGTTTCCTTGTCCTTTATGTGGATGACATTCCACTTGCAACCAATGACAAAGGTATGATACATGAGGTGAAGCAATTCCTCTCTAAAAACTTTGACATGAAGGATATGGGTGATGCATCCTTCGTTATAGGCATTAAGATACATAGGGACAGATATAAGGGCATTTTGGGTTTGTCTCAAGAGATCTATATCAACAAAGTTTTGAAGAGATTTCAGATGAATGATAGTTCACCAAGTATAGCTCCCATTGTGAAAGGTGACAGGTTTAATTTGAACCAGTGTCCTAAAAATAACCTTGAAAAAGAACAGATGTGCAACATTCCATATGCTTCAATTGTTGGAAGTCTTATGTATGCTCAAGTTTGCACAAGACCAACATTGCATTCACTGTAGGAATGTTGGACAGATATCAGAGTAATTCAAGATTGGACCACTAGAAGACTACAAAGAAGGTGATAAGATACATACAAGGAACCAAAGACTATATGCTTATGTATAGACGAACTGACAACTTGGAGGTCATTGGCTACTCTGACTCTGGCTTCGTTGGCTGCATCGATTCATGAAAATCAACTTCTGGATACATTTTCATGCTAGCTGGTGGAGCTGTTTCATGGAGGAGTGCCAAGCAGACTTTGACTGCTACTTCTACTATGGAAGCCGAGTTCGTATTTTGTTTTGAGGCTACTTCGCATGGTGTATGTATCAAGACTTTCATTTATGGGCTTAGGATTGTGGATTCTATCTCTAGGCCATTGAGAATATTTTGTGACAATTCAGCTGCTATTTTTATGGCTAAAAACAATAGGAGCGGTAGTCGAAGCAAACACATCGACATTAAGTATCTAGCCATAAGGGAGCGTATTAAAGATAAAACAGTGGTCATTGAACACATTAGCACTGAATTGATTATTGCCGATCTTTTGACTAAAGGCATGGCACCAGTAAAATTTAGGGATCATGTAGACAGAATGAAACTTGGTTCCCTTATGTAATTTGATTGTACTTTTGTAGTGAAACTCTGTATTTATGATATTTTCTCATTTCATCTTTAGTTAAGTGCACAAACTTATTTCTGAGAAATATCACTAAACTTTAGACCTAGAATAAACATAGGGTTTGCTCATTAAGTTACGTGGGCAAATCTTAAGAGACAAGATATATTGTAATACATGGAAGATAATACTCGTCATTTAGAGAACCTATCGCTATGATTCATGTATTTTGTCTCTTATTACAATAGTTGATGAAATGTGTGGACCAAGTGAGAGAATGTTAGACCTTGATTGGCCCATGTGGAACATTCAAAGTGAATGTTAACTGCATGCAGTTATTCCAACAAACAACCGACTCCAACTGCGTGATGGTCACGGTTATTAAAGGCAAGCCTCGTTTTTTGTCCCTAGACATGCAACAAAAATTAGAACAAAAATCTACACCATCTAGGGAAATTTATGAGTGCTCAGAAGTCCAAAAGTAGCGTTGGAAAACTTTCGATGTCGGCTCGAATCCACAAAAAAAGGACAATGACAGGAGGTAACAGTCGGTTCAATTCGCTTCCGTTTCTTTGATTTTTAGGTTGTTATAAATGACAGAAACAACCAACAAAAATTGCTCAAATGACATAGGTGAGATGTCTTCGCTCACTCCAAGTAGTTGAAAAATGAGAGACATTTTAAAACAACTACATAACACAGAAACGACAACTAAACAATACAAACGACAAAGGTCAGAGAAACGACAACTATTTGAGAAACGATAAGAAACCTAAAACAGGACAGCGACTAGAGTTTTTACAGCTTCCTCCACCAATCGTGCTTTCAAGCAACCCAAAGCAAGATGCCTATAAGTTATGGCATTTGGTTTGCAGCCACGGTTTCCAATTTCCCCGTAAATTCCAGATGCTCTTTTTGACAAGCCCGTGCTTGCAATACACAGACAACATAGAGTTAAACTGCTCAGTGGAATTCAACAGTTTTCTCGACTTCATTTCTAGCCAAAGTTCTTCAGCTCGATCAAGCTGCACAGTTCTACCAAATGCTTCAATTGCCAGCACATAGCTTTTGGACCTAACGCGGGGTAAATCCTGCACAACTTTCCAAGTTCTCTCTATATCCTTTTCCTTCCCCAAATATCCGTACAACATTATAAGAACGTCCAGTGTTGACCAATTATTCCCTGTAATGGACTTTTCTATATCTTTAACATAAGCTTCACATACAGTATATGACCTTGCAACAACGTGTGCAGTGGCTATTATGCGGTAGGATATTTCATTTGGCTCGACATTCACCCGCTTCAAGTCACCAAATACCTTCATTAGCCATTCGACATTGTGTTCATTTACTTCTATCTTCATAAGAATGTTGTAGGTGGAGACATGTGGGGGCACTTTATTGAGCAAGGATTTTCGGAATGAACTTCCTACGGCCTGGGTGATGAGTGGAGAATTATGAGGCGGTTAAAGACCAAGAACGAGATTGGATGATCCAATTTCCTCATTTTCTTCATGTATGCTAGTGAACGACTTATTGCACCTTTATCCAAGCATGAAATCACCAGATTGGTGTAGAGGAGCTCCTTTTGAAACTCTGTCGGGATGCGAGAACATAGCCTCTCGCCCTGTGATATACCATGAATCTTAGTCGTAAATTCCAACAGATAGGCATAGTCCAACTCTCTTGGCCAATAGGGCCTTTCCCTAATCACCCGTTCCATTACCTGTCAAAAGTGATATCAATCACTTCATAAAAAACGAAACACTAAACAACAACATAATCAACCTTAAATCCATAATCCCATTTGATAATTTTTACGATTTTGAAACAACGTAGACGAGGAACTAACAAAACAATAATGCACAAAGAAACTAAGCAAAAGATTTGCAATTTCCCACTTAAGAGCATGAATCCTAAAAGAAAAATACCAATAATTGACAAACTACTCAAATTGCTGCCTAGACGTGCATAATGATCTCCAAGACAGTCAATTAAAACATATTTATATTTATTCTCATAATTAAGCTAAAAAAACGCAGTTCATACACATGGGGAAGTAGGAGATGAAGTCCAAACCTCAAGAGCGCGTTTGTTCATAAAATCCCAGTTCATAATCAACATAATCAACCTTAAAACACTAACATAATCAACCTTAAAATCCCAGTTCATACTTTTCATAACCAACCTTAAAATTGACCGTGTACATATTTGAAGCTAAAAAAAAAAAAAAAAAAAGCGGTTTATTTACACAAGGCGAAGTAGGAGAGGAAGACCAAACCTCAAGAGCGTGTTTGTTCATAAAAATCCCAGTTCATAATCAACATAATCAACTTAAAATAACAAACAGTAAACACTGACATAATCAACCTTAAAATCCCAGTTCATAATTTTCACAACCAACCTATATTATAAGCATGGCCAGGCGATTTCTTTTCGTTTTGACTCCGTTTCATCTTCATTAGGAAGGTTGTTTGGAGCTTGGGTGTAGAGCAAAGAAAAGCTGAAACAAAATGGTAGCTTTTAAGACGGAAGATGTTCGACGAATTGTCTGAATGAGATGAAAACTTTTATTTATGCTTTTTTTCAGATTGTGGGATTCGGCAACTAAATTATACAAGCCCGTAGGTTATGAACTGGGCTCAACTTGTAGTCCAAAGAACCTCGGCCCATTGAGGCCCAAAATAGGAGGGCGGGCCATTGGAAATGGTTGTTTTCTTTAACCCAATTACACGGAACAATAGATCGAAAATTCAAACTTACCTAGGCAATTGGTTGACATGAGTGTGAGTGATAAGAAAGTGGTTGGGAATATTTTGCACATGATTTTGCTTACTATGTCCATATCAAAGACTGGCAATTTGTGTTCGCGTGTCGTGTTTGTGCTAACATATTTATAATATGACAAACACAACACGTTTAATAAACGTGCCTGAAATATAAACACGAACACGACACACCCTATTACACGTGTAATACGACATGATTAAAAAAATTTTAATATTTAATTTTTTTAGAACCAAAATACGTGTAACACGACGCGATTAAAAAAAATTAGTATTTAATTTTTAAATTTTTTTACTATATAATTATTTGTGTAAAAACATAATAATTTTTAATTATTAAATATTTTAAACTATATATTTATTTTTTTCCTCCAATTTATAAATTATTAAATATTTTAATTGTATTTTTTCCTCCAATCTTTAAATTTTTAAATAAGCAGATTAGAGAAAAATTGTTTTAAAGCCATAGACAGCTTATTGAGAATGCAGGTTTAACGTGAGAGAGGCATTATATAGAGGAGTTAAGAGAGACATCTCATTTCACTTTCCATATAGGACTTTTGAAGGTTTGAAAGTTTCAAAAGTATAAAATCATAATAAATATATTAAAAGCTATTATTGAATAGTAAATGACAATCCAACGAATCCAGCGTGGTGGTATCATAATAAATATATTAAAAGCTAGTATTGAATAGTAAATGACAATCCAACGAATCCAGCGTGATGGTGGCAAACACAAGAAATCCACCCTTGGATAGTAAATGACAATCCAACGAATCCAGCGTGATGGTGGCAAACACAAGAAATCCACCCTTGGATGCAAGGCTTGAGCAAAATTTTAAATTTTTTTTATTTTAAGTTTAAATGTGTTAACACGTTTAATTAAACATGTTAAAGCGTATTAAACATGCTAACACAAATTTAGCACGTTTATTTTCTTGGCTCTATACATATCTGTATATATCTAAGTTTATTCATTTTGTTGCTAACGGATGACATAGATAACGTTTACCAGTGGTGCTATATAATTTATTCATTTTGTTGCTAAAAGATGACATACATAACTTTTACCAGTAGTGCTATATAATACTTTTTCTTCTACTAAAGATGACATACATAACGTTTACCAGTAGTGCTATATAATACTTTTTCTTCTGCTACAATTCTAACGGGAGGTTTGACATCTGGGTTGGACCTATGAACCAATAAATAATGTAAAGTGTAAAAGAAAAAATTTTGCTACATAATGTTCATACATAATGTTTATACTGCAGTTTTCAAACCAACATCTCCTATCTCCTATCTGTATCTGGGTTCTGGGTCAAGACTTTTCTCTTTTCTTTTCTTTTCTTTTTTTTTAAGTTGTTTTCAACTTTTAACAGCGGATTTCAGAAAAGAAAAAAAAAATCCCTTTTCTCAATAATGGAGCTAACGAGAAATCGCCAGTAAACTATTGAGCTAATGGTAGAGAATTTATCCTTTTCTTTTAACTAAAAATTGAAAACACTCATAAATACAAACAAGCAGAGCAAAGCAACACAATCATAATTAAAAAAAGGTAAAAAACAAATATGAAATTAGCCATGAAATAACATATAAACCCACAAATCCTAGGATATGTGGTTTGTAGAATAATCCATGGCAGTCTTATTTTCAACAATACATTTGGCATAAAAACTAGACCCCTATTACAACCGCCCAAACATTTGTGCTAAAACATGTTCTTCCCATTATTTTATTCTTATTTTTATAGGGAGACCACAATTCGTTTGGTGTAGTTTTGGGCCTTTTGTGGTGATCAAATCCATCATTTGCCGCACGCGCAGCTTGAGCCACAGCTGCAGTTTGCGCCACACTTGCAGCCATCGTTCTCTGCTCCATAGCTCATCTCCGACTCCTCAAAGCAACTGCAATTAATATAATATTTAATAACAGCCAAATATTTTTTTTATTAATATAATAAATATATTATTACGAAGTTTGTTATGTATAACAATTAAGTTAACGTACGTCTTGGCTGGTGCAAACCCAGCAATGACAGAAACGGTGGTGCTCTCCTCGGAGATTCCAAGGTCAGGGTTCCTCTTGCCGCATCTGCATAAATAATAGATAAATTAATAATAATAATAATAAAATAAAATAAATAATAAAAGGAAATCGATTATTATAAAGAAACTGTGATAAGAAATTGTACAACAAAAATAGAGAGAGAGAATAAGTCGCAACTTACTTGCAGTCGCTGCCGCAGCCACAGTTGGATCCGCAGTTGCAAGACATTTTCTTCCTTGTTTTTTTCGGAGGAAAAAAGTAATACTCGAAGGTGCAATGGAATTCACAAAAAACTCTTGGACGAGTCCTTTGATGGGGAATTAACTGCTATTTATAGCGCAGGAGGGTTCAAGCAGTCGATAATCCACCGTACACGTGGGTGAATCTTGGATTTTGTATTTTATTCTTTTTTTATTATTTATGACAATTTTTTTGTGAAGGTCCGTGTTTGATGCGATTCTATTTATGCTTATGCTATAAATGTTTTTTTTTTTTGGTGCCAGAGACATGCAATAAAAACATATCTAGGTGAGGTGACCCGTGACCATAGAGAACCTGAGGTGACCCGTGACCATAGAGAACCTGGTCCACGATGAATTATTGCATTTCAAGTTTTTTCCTTTTTTACTTCTATGTTTTCCTTAGAGGCTAACGAGACATGAGGTTATTTTTTATTTATAGAATAAAAATATATTTTTAATTTATGTATATTTTTTATATGTCTTAATGTATATGTATTAAGATATTAATAACTTTAATAATAATATTGTTAGTTTTAATTTATTTTTTTAGAATAATGATGATATATGTATTTAAGATTTCAAATAGATTATAATGTTATAAAAAATCCTTGAAATTTTCGTATTTGTTGTTTAAATTAAAATTGACATATAAAATAACGATTTTAAACTTCCTTCAACTAAAAGATGGAATTTTTTTACCAACAAATTAAAATCATGATTTTATTGACAAATTGAAATTAAGGTGTTACAATTAAATTAATGATATAGTATTTATTAAGACTCTTTGTGTGTCTTACAGTTTATATAATTAATATATTATTAAGTTAATGATACGTAATGATAATGATATATAATTATAATTATTTTTAAGACTTTAAGTGAAAATGATATTTTTATTTTTTGTGATATGTAATTAAATTAATGATATAGTATTTATTAAGTTTTTTTGTGTATTACTCTATCATTAAGTTAATGATACATAATGATATTGATTCTTACTGACATTTATTTTTTAAAGCCTCAAGTAATAATGATATTTCCTATTTCGATTGTGCTAACATTATGAACTGGTAATTCAAACAATAATATTATTTTTTGTTTAAGTTACATTGTAATTAATTTAAGTGTGTCTATATTTCTTTAATGTCAATTTTTTTTTTCAACAACTCAAATATGAGAAAAATAAGGAGATTTGTAAATAAATAAATAAATCCATGATAAAGTCTATATAATTATTAAGACTTTTGTGTGTTTTACAGTTTATATAATTAATATATCATTAAATTAATGATACGTAATGATATTGATTCTTATTGAAATTTATTTTTTAAAACCTCAAGTAATAATGATATTTCCTATTTAGATTGTGCTAACATTATGAATTGGTAATTCAAACAAAAATATTATTTTTTGTTTAAGTTACATTGTAATTAATTTAAGTGTGTCTATATTTCTCTAATATCAATTTTTTTTCAACAACTCAAATATAAGAAAAACAAGGAGATTTGTAAATAAATAAATAAATACACGATAAAGTCTATATAATTATTAAGACTTTTTGTGTGTCTTACAGTTTATATAATTAATATATCATTAAGTTAATGATACGTAATGATATTGATTCTTACTGACATTTATTTTTTAAGACCTCAAGTAATAATGATATTTCTTGTTTGGATTGTGCTAACATTATGAATTGGTAATTTAAACAATAATATTATTTTTTTGTTTAAGTTACATTGTAATTAATTTAAGTGTGTCTATATTTCTCTAATATCAATTTTTTTTTCAACAACTCAAAAATGAGAAAAATAAGGAGATTTGTAAATAAATAAATAAATACATGATAAAGTCTACTTAGAGAGTATTTTTGAATTCTTAATATATGTAATTCAAAAAAAGGACATAGAAGTGATACTTGTAAAATGAAGACAAATTTTACTTTTCTTTTTAAAAAGGCTCACATCGTGTAATTTTTATTTACTTCCTTAAACTCCATTGACTTGGCCCAAGAAAGAAATTTGGATCATAAATAAGAGCTTTATTTTTTATGGGGGCATTTGAATTGCCTATTTAAATTGTGAGTTCAAACTAAAAACACGATAGCAGTATAAATTTTATTAAAAAAACACTCATAAAGTTTTAAAGATTTGTTTGGTGCCTCGGCTTGGAATAATATCGTTTAGAACTTTATGATTTAAATTATAGGTTCTAAGCTGTGTGATTTAAACAGTGGTTTTGAACTAGCGTTTGAAATGCAAAAGTTTAAAAACATCACTTCAAGTTTAAAATGAGAACTGATATTTAGAAAACTATGACTTATGAAGACAACGAGAATGATTTTCAATGTAGAAAATGGTTTAAAAAATATGAACTTGAGGGGCCAAAGTGGGCTACCAATTAAATTTTCTCAACTCTAACCAAATTATCAAATACCTTGTAAGACTTAAGAGAGAGGGATAGAGATAAGAGATAACTGAATGCAAAAGTCAACTGACCTAGGACTTACAAGCATTAAGCTGGTAATGAATGAAACTGAAATACATGAAAAAATATTTTTCTTTGTCTTTTTTTTTTCCACTTTTCGAATGAAGGTCTTTTATGTGGTGCTTGACAAATTCAGCTCTAACTTAAACAATATAAAGCTCTTACATACTACAACGTAAAGCAAACATATGCTACAATGTAAAGCTATTACATGTTACAGTACCTTTAGTTTTAACTCTCAGTTTCAACTCACTTCTCAAATACCCTATTAGTACATCTATTCATTATATCTCATAGGTGTTTGGTATGTAGTTTTAAAATCGTTTAGGTAGTTCAAACCATAAAAGCAGTTCAAATTGACGTTTGGTAGAGTAATAAATGAGGCCAGTTTAAACTGTAGAAAGGGTTGTAAATTGGCCAAAACCTCTGAAATCCAAACTTTACCCCCTCAAGTTCACAAACTATTTTCTACAGTAAAAACCAATTTCATTTTCTTTGTTTTTCTTTTATAAACCATAGTTTTTCAAACACCAGTTTTTATTTTAAACTTGACGTAATGTTTTATTCTCGTTTTAAACTTTTACGTTTCAAGTGCCTATTTAAACCACTGTTTAAACGATATATTTTAAAACTTACAGTTTAAACCATAAAGTTTAAAACTATAGCATTTCAAAACCACGCACAAAGGAACCATCAACCTTCCATAAATTATCAGGTTGTTAAAAAAAAAAGAATTTGAGATAGATGGCTGAGAGTACAAGCATCAAAAGCAAGTGGCGGACGTAGAAGTCATTTTCACTTGGTATGACTTTGTGGTGCAAACACATTATCCTTTAACCTCGAGCATATCGAGAGGCTTTGTATTGTAGGACCTTCGACAAGAAGAATTAATTATAGGATTGTTTAAAGGACAATGAATATATAAATAATCTTTGAACTAATTAACAATTAATTAAGTGGACAATTTGTTTTCAACTAGGATGTTTGGCAGGACGGTGAAAACCGTTGGTTAGAATTGTTTTTGTTGTACCATGTGAGAGCTTTATACTATAGTGATTTTTTTATTATTACTATAACATATGCGAGATTTATACTGTTTATAACTAAAAAGTAGTGTGAACCACTAACTATCAAACACCACATAAGTTTTGGTCAACTACAGCTAAAGGCGTGATGCATGCCTTTAACTACATACATAATAAACGAAAATATCAAAGAGAGTGTATAATATAACTATATAAGGATAGGTTATAAATTTATAATATCTGACTTTGTTCTTGTGGACATCGAAGTTTTTATTCCTTGGTAGTTTATGTTTGTTTTGTTTTTTTTTTTTTTTCACAAATGACCATTGATGTATTAATTATTGAGTGATCTCGAACTAAAACTGAAGGTATATGTTCTTTCCCCAATAGAGTAGGAAAATGGAATAACTACAGAGCCATTTCTATAAATTTTACTTATGAAATTGGCTTCCAAAGTTTTAACCATTTAGAAGAAAAGGTTTTTCTAGTACAATACTCTCAATCAATAAGTGGACTCAATATTCTTGCTTGGATATTTGCTTTAAGAATTAAAATAGTGGTGTTGATTCTTATTAAGCATAAACTCTCAGACAAGTACTTAATTCTTCTATCCGCTAGCGTTGTTAAAAAAAAATGAAAATCTAAAACCAACCGTAAAAAACCAACAACAGCGGTTTAAAAGTAAAAACCAACTGCCCATAAAAAGTTAGCGGTCGGTTTTTAGAAGAGTTTTTTTTTTTTTTTAAGTTGAAAACCAACTAACCAATTGTTTCAAAAGATTAATATTTTTATATCTTTTTTGTGTCTGACTACCAAACTTCATTGTAAAGATTAATTAATGCATGCATAAAAATAAATAAAAAGTATCACAACATGATAAAAGTTGCCAAGATTAACGTCAAGAATAATAGGGTTGCTTTACCTTGGTGCGGTGGCTCTTTGAAGCAGCAAGAACCATTGCTTGCGACTTTATGCCCCGCATGGTTGCAGGCTTCAGGTTGCAAAGAAGACAGACCTTACGGTTCTGCCAAAGAACACGTACAAGTTTTGGGTTCTTAATTTCAGATTTTTTTTAATTAAAGTTGAAGCCAATGAGATTATTTACTAGTTATGATACACAGTCCTTGAATATAATGATATGTACAGTTATTCCCAACTCTTCTTGCGGCCGTAGTGTACAGTATGTATGTATCGGTTTATACTTGAACATCAAAGAGAAAATATCATATATATATATTATATTAATATATGAATAAGAGGAAAAAATTTTACATCTAAATAAGTTTTGTTAGATTACTTAACTCATATATCATTGTTCTCATAATAGCATTTGAGACTTCTTTAATACATTATTTTGAACAAAATGAAAACCCAGTTATTCTCTTCAAATGCCGGATTACTTTCAATATCCTAGCTGGTTACTTATATCGAAAACTGACTGAAATTAACTGCTACAAAACTGACCATTTTTTTGTCCATTCGGTCAGCTTTCGATTTTGCTTTCTTAAAATTGACCGCCATAGGCTGAAAACCAACCAACCAAAAAGGACAAAAACCGACTGATGAATACGCTTACGGTCCACCATTACCTACCAATTTATAAGTTCTTTGAGAAATGGGTTTGAACAAAAGAGAAAAGAATTTATTTTGTAACAATTTAAATTTTGTAAAAAAAATATTATAACAAAATAAGTCGGAATCAAGATTTTCTGGTTCAAACTCATTTCGCTCTCGGATCCTAATATTCGAAAACATCTCTCCTCCAATTGAAAATATTATTCCAAATCTCATTTTCAAAGTGTCGACAGAACTACCATTTTCTGCTTTGTTATTTGCCAAAAGAGTGATATACATATATTGATTTGGGTTTGATGCTTCCTTGCCGTGGTATCCTTTTAAGCAACACAAAGAAATCTACTGAAACACTATTTTCATTCCCTTTCCCATTAAAAGAAAAAAGAAGAAGAATAAAAAAATTTAAAAAGGAAGAATCTGACTAAGAAAGGAAGGAGAAAATAGATGGATAGTATATGAGAACCATGATTCTCCATGATCAGTGTAGCCTCTTAATGGTGGGCCTCCAGTGACTTCCATCCCCTGATTGTGGAGTTGGGCTTTTTAGTCATGACTCAAAAAGTGATTATTCTCTTCCACTTCTTCAACTGCGTCCACTCTTTTTGAGCTTCCCTTTTTTAAAACAACACCAACCTCTGGATGGGTCCTATGTAGATAAGGCATAGATGTGTTTTCCAAGCATGTGCCGGTGTAAGCCAGAGTCCAGAGAGAGGAGGAGGAGAAGAAGAAGTTTGCTCTTCTCTAAGAATTTTTTTTTAAAGGGTTCCCTAAGAACTATTTGAAAACAGCAAAATCACTTGGACGAATAGAATATGCATTAAACTTAAAAAGTCCATGAGGTCCAAAAATGAGATTGTTTTTTGCTAATATCCAAAATCAGATAGTTAGCCTATGTAGTTTTAGACACTTTGCAAATTTTCTCACTATTTGATTCGTAATGGAAACAATACATTATCCGTAAAAGTTTCAAGTCTGTTGCTTCCTGTGTCTCTCCTCCTCTGGTTCCCACTTTCCCTGCTGAGCCTACATCGACGAGAATAACAATAAGATGACCTTCACAGATTTTGTTTTTCTTCACTCAATTTCACCAATCAGATGCGTTGTCGTTTCTCGCAGATTTTTGTGTTTTTCTGTTCGCATCATTTCAGGTTTATGCAGTGTTGGAGTGGATTTTGGAACATAAATCTTCTTCTACCTACTCCGTTGTAATCCTAGCTGCTCCTCCTTAGAGGTGCTAGATATTAGCCTGCAAAAGGTACTCTGACGCTCAAATTAGACAAACAATGATAAAGATGTTCAGAACAAGAGAAAAAGAATTCTAGAGTGAAAAAGTAAAAATAGGTAGAGAAAAAGAGATCTCTTTCTTGAGTTTTATGTCTTACCTATATTTGACGTGTCTTAATCAAATAATTGTCCCAACAAACACTTAATTTAAATACGTCATATTTTTTTAAAGTTTAGGGTTTTCTCTGATTTTCTTTTATGAGTAAAGCTAACGGAAATATTCTTTTTTTTTTCTTTTGTCATTTTCTTTGTAATCAATCTATATTCACGTGTTTCTTCTTGTTGTATGAGTAATTGGACACCCGTGTCGTTATTAGTGGTTTCCTAACACGTTGACACGCGTTTTGAGTCCCTAACGTCATTTTATGAACATATCGACAAGATTAATATCTCAATATGTTTGCAAGATATTAAGATGTGATCGATCTTTTAATTTGAGACGTCGGAGTTCTCTGGCTTTGACTATATAATCATTTAGATTCCCGACTTATTAAATTTGACTTGTAAACCTCGCCAAAAAGACATTGATTACTAAGATGACACGTGTCATCTTAGTATTCGTTGTGGAAAATCCCCCAACGGTATCGGTTTTTAGTTCTCGTTGTTTCTGCTTTTATTTATTTTTCTTTGTTAATGCCATTTTTCGTTGTTCTTCTTTTGAGGAATTTTCGGGTCTGTCGTCGTTTTCCTGAACATGTCGTTTTTATGAGTAAGCATGTGGTTTCTAAAAGTTGACGATGTTTTCATGTCGTTTGTTCTATGTTGATGTCCTTTTTTGGTTATCAAGTTACTTTTTTGTTACATCTACGTTTTTACATATATGTTGCTGTAATCTGTTGACGTTGCTTTATATTTGTTGTCCTTTACGATTTTTCTGTCATGACGTTACTTCAACATTGATAATTTGATATCATAACTGATTTTCTAGTTATTTTTCCAAGTTGGAGTCTTTAAAAAGAACGTTGTCATTTGTGAGTTTTTGCCATCGTGAAGGAGTTTGCTGTTATCTTTTTTTTCCCCCAAATTTACGCTTTTTTTTAAATGTTTTTATGTTGAGTTGTTCTATCTTTTGGTTTTAAATTTTGTCGTTTATGTCTGTTGGTTTTGAGTTAAAGTTTTAATGTTGTTTTTCTATGCTGCTGTTTCCTATAGTTCACGAGTTTGCTGCTTTTGTCGTTTTCATTTTGTTGTCGTTTCCTATTTTGACGTTCCGTTTCTTGTTTTATATATGTTGCTGACATTACTATTTGCTTTTTGTTTACGATTTAGGTTGATGGCGTTTTTATGTTGCTATTCCATGTTGAAGCAGACATGTGCATCCTGCTCATCACCAAAAACAAGAAGCAATTTACTTGCTTCCTCGTTAGCTTTAACAGAAAGAGACTGAAGTAAACATGGAAGTTTGGAAGAACACCTGGCGTAAACAAGAACGAAGGATAAGCATTTAAGTTTTAATGGCAAAATCACGTCCACCACAAACTTTCATCCATTTTGAGTCTACATGACATTCCACAAGTTCCTTAAGACCGACTTTCAGCTCCGGGATTCCCTCCTCCAAAACGGCACACACACGATAAATAGGAATGCCTTCAACCCTTGTTTTCAGTTCTTCGTATACTCCATCTGTCCCTTCTTCGTCAATTTTATTTGCCACTATTAAACATGGTCGCTCTGATAACCCTTCTTGATGGTACTCAAGCTCCAAGACCAGGTCCTTCAGTTGTTCCCATGGTGGAATTCCCTTTCTCCCAGCTAATGCAGCAGCCAAGTCCACCACAAAAGCTGCAACCTTTGTGCGTTCTATGTGGTGCACAAATGCATGTCCGAGGCCACGGTTTTCGTGAGCATGCCCTTGATAAGTCCTGGCATATCGGCCACCGTGATTGATAGGTCAACATAGTTTAGACTCCCACCTTCAGTCTCGGAGTTGTGAAGGCATAGTGGCCTACACAAGGCTTGGCCCTTGATATAGCACAGAGTAGTGTACTTTTACCGGCATTTGGCATCCCCACAAGGCTCACATCAACAATGTGATGGAATCAAGAGACCACCAATCCGAATCACTTATGTGAGGAGGAGGCAGAAAAATAAATCAGAGGCTGAGAAAAAAGGGCCTGAATTGGCTGAGGTGGAAATTAATCACTATGCTAAGATGGAAAAATTCAGTGGAGCTGTTATGGAGAAAGATACAGCAGAGGTGGCCCAAGAGCTGTTAAAGAAAGCTGGTCACGTGGTGGGAAGGCTCTCTGAAGATTGTGGAAGCAGTGGCATCAGCTAAATAAAAGGGAGGTTAGTTAGTTAGCATGCGGATTGGTGAGAGTTGGTTATAGGAATCGAATAAAGGTAGGGAAAGGGAAGAGTAAGGGGTATTGAGAATTCTGTCTAGAAAACTCTGAGTGAGAATAGGAGTGCAGGAGGTCTCTCGAAAACCTTCCTATCTTAAGCTTAGATTCAAATCACAGTGTAGCTACTGATCAATTTCTTTGCAATACATAAACATTCTCTATTGTTCTACGTTTTACAGCTTCAATACTAAGGGTGTACCTGGTAAGCAGAGCTGATCCTATCAAATTGGTATCAGAGCCGACCACGATTCCGCCATGACAACGAGGAAAATGGAGGAACGACGATTGGAAGAACGGATGGATCGAGTAGAAGCAGTGAAGGGAGAGCTGCAACGAGACCTGGGTACCATAAGCGGTGAGTTGGAAACAATACGACAAGAAATAAAGAAGTTACCAAGTCTGGAAAAAAGTTTTGATCAGATCCTCACCAGCCTTGAGGAGTTAAAGCAACATCAACGGAGCCATAATGATCAGGAGGTGACACCGATGAAGGTGGACATGACGACAGTCCAGTGGGCCCAATCACAAGGAAGCGAGGAGAGAAAGGATAATCGAAGACAAGGGGATTCAGAGACGGAAGGAGGCTTGCGTGAAATAAGACGTGAGCGCGAGGAAGGAGGTCGAACGGATTGCCGAACTCGCCGAATCGAGATGCCGGTTTTTGAAGGACAAAATCCTGATGGGTGGGTATTCAGAGTTGAGCGCTACTTTGCACTGAACAGGTTGAGTGATCATGAAAAATTAGAGGCTGCGATTGTTAGTCTCGATGGAGATGCCTTGGCTTGGTTCCAGTGGGAGGACGGCCGGCGTGCAATTCGAAGTTGGACTGAGCTCAAAACGATGGCGCTCGAACGCTTCCGACCTACGCAGGAAGGAAATCAGTATGAGGAGTTCTTAGCGCTCCGACAAGAGTCCACTGTACGAGAGTTCCGCCGACGATTCAAAGTGCTGGCAGCGCCGCTGAAAGAAGTCTCTGAGCAGGTGTTAGAAAGTACGTTCATCAACGGACTACGTTCTGAGGTTAGGGCAGAATTGAGGATGCTTAAGCCTCAGGGATTGGGCCGAATCATGGAGATGGCCCAACGAATTGAAGATAGGAACCTACAGTTAAGGCCCGGTAAACCGCAAAGCTATTCTAATCATGGGTCCAAATTCACTTCCTCAGGAATTTCTGCAAACCCGAATCAAACTATAACTGGGATGTATCGTTCTTCAACAATTCCTGAGAAATCAAAGTACTCTGCTCCGACGCCGTTCCGAAGGCTCACGGACGCAGAAGTTCAGGTGAAAAGGGAAAAAGGACTGTGCTACCGGTGTGATGGAAAGTACTCTTTTGGTCACCGTTGCCCAAACAAGGAATTGCAGATTCTTGTAATCAAAGAGGAAGAAGCACAAGAAGAAGTTACTGAAGAAATTGACGAGGAAAAGCTGGCTGAAGAGCTAGTAGAGGTGTCCTTGAACTCGGTGGTCGGTTTAACAACGCCACGGACAATGAAGCTCAAAGGAACGATTGGGCGTCAAGAGGTAACCGTTCTCATAGATAGTGGTGCTACACACAATTTTATTTCTGTTGAATTAGTGAAGAAATTGGAACTGCCACTGGATAAAACCGGTGGCTATGGGGTAATTATGGGAACAGGGATTTCAGTAAGAGGAGATGGTATTTGTCGTGGCGTGGGACTGTCTCTTCAAAATTTAGAAGTGATCGATGATTTTTTGCCAATAGAGCTAGGAAGTTCGGATGTTATCTTGGGTATGCAGTGGTTGGAGACCTTAGGTGCTATGCAGGTTAATTGGGGAACTTTGACCATGACATTTAAAATAGGAAATACACAAGTATGCTTGCAAGGAGATCCAAGTTTATGCCGTACTCCAATTTCATTAAAGTCAATGATGAAAGCGGTCCGCCGTGAGGGACAAGGGTTGCTTGTGGAAGTGGGTAATCAGTCGGTGGTGTCGGAGGTTAAGCAGGGAACGTCCTTAGAAGTTCCAGATTTCATTCGCAGAATGATATCTAAGTGGGCAGCAGTGTTTCAGCAGCCAACTGGGTTACCACCTTTTCGTGGAAAAGAGCATGCTATCGTGCTCAAGGGAGGTACTTCACCGGTTAATGTGCGGCCATACCAGTATCCACATATTCAGAAAACTGAGATTGAAAAACTGGTGGGGGAAATGTTAGTAGCAGGAATTATTCAGCCAAGTATAAGCCCGTTCTCAAGCCTAGTTCTTTTGGTTAAAAAAAAAGATGGCAGCTGGAGTTTTTGTGTTGACTATCGTGCTCTCAATCGGGAGACAATGCCAAACATGTTTCCAATACCGGTTGTAGATGAGCTCTTGGATGAGTTGCATGGTGCGACTGTATTCTCCAAGATTGATCTCAAGTCGGGATACCACCAAATCCGTGTACGGCCCGAGGATGTTCCTAAGACGGCCTTTCGGACCCACGATGGACACTTTGAATTTTTAGTCATGCCCTTTGGTCTCACCAATGCTCCGGCCACGTTCCAATCTCTTATGAATGAGATATTTCGTCTGTACCTCTGAAAATTTGTGCTGGTCTTCTTCGATGACATTCTAATTTACAGCCAAACGCAGGATGAGCATTTGGAGCATTTGGAGGCAGTTTTTCAGGTACTGCATCAGAACAGGTTGTATGCAAATGAAAAGAAATGCAGCTTTGGGCAACCGAGTATTGAATACTTGGGACATGTTATTTCGGGTCACGGGGTCGCTGTGGATAACTCAAAGATAGAAATTATGCTGAAATGGCCGACTCCAACAAACTTGCGGGAGCTGCGAGGTTTCCTTGGACTTACAGGATATTACCGCAAGTTCGTTGAAGGGTATGGAACTGTAGCCCTACCCTTAACTACTTTGTTGAAGAAAGACAATTTTAAATGGAGTCCTGAGGCTGAACAAGCATTTCTACATCTCAAGCAAAGAATGGTAGAGGTGCCGGTGCTAGCATTACCGGATTTCACTAAGGAATTTGTAGTCGAGGCTGATGCATCGGGAGTGGGAGTCGGAGCAGTGTTGATGCAGGAGCATCGACCAATTGCATATTTTAGTCAGGCTCTTTCCTCTCAAAATCGCTTGAAGTCCGTCTATGAACGTGAGCTAATGGCGATTGTATTGGCAGTACAAAAATGGAGGCATTACCTGTTGGGCCGAAGGTTTCTTATACGAACTGATCAGAAAAGTTTGAAGTTCTTACTTGAGCAGCGGGTGCTTAATGACAGTCACCAAAAATGGTTGTCCAAACTGCTGGGATTTGACTTCGAAATTCAGTATAAACCAGGATTGGAGAATAAGGCGGCTGACGCGTTGTCTCGGCTGCCCGCAAGCATCTATTTTAGGAGTTCTCACGGCTCCCATGATTCTTAATACCGAGGAACTCATGCACCAGGTAGAATTGGATGAACGTTTAGCTCGCATTAAGGACGAATTGCTCTAGGATCAGAAATCACACCCCGGGTTCAGCTTGGAACACGGGAGGTTGATGCATGAGGGGCGGTTAGTAGTGCCAAAGGATTCACCCTTGGTGGCTGAATTACTGCGGGTATACCATGATAGTGCTCTTGGGGGACATTCCGGAGTCTTAAAAACCTACCAACGCCTTGGCGGCTGAATGGTTTTGGCTGGGAATGAAATCCGATATAATGTCATATGTGGCCAGATGCGAGGTATGTCAGCGGAACAAGTATATGGCCTTAGCACCGGGGGGATTGCTACAACCCCTGCCGCTGCCAGATCAGGTGTGGGAGGATTTATCGATGGACTTCGTAGAAGGATTACCCAAATCGGAAGGTTTCAGCGTCATCTTGGTTGTAGTAGATCGACTTAGCAAGTATGCGCATTTTATTCCTCTAAGGCACCCTTTCACAGCAATAACAGTAGCTGCTGCCTTTGTCAAAGAAGTAGTTCGTCTACATGGGATTCCCCGGACTATAGTTTCCGACCGAGACCGAGTGTTCTTAAGCGTGTTTTGGACGGAGCTCTTTAAGCACCTAGGAACGGGCCTTACTCGTAGTACAGCATACCACCCACAAACTGATGGGCAAACAGAAGTGGTCAACCGATGCCTGGAGACATATCTGCGTTGCTATACTTCAGACTCGCCACATAAATGGGTGAAATGGATACCTTGGGCAGAATTCTGGTATAATACATCTTTTCATACGGCCGCTAAGACTACCCCGTTTCGCATCTTATATGGGAGGGATCCTCCGCCGTTGGTCCGATATGATGTGGGAGCATCACCAGTGGCGTCTGTAGATCAGGAGTTAGTGGAACGAGATGCAATGCTCGATCTGCTTAAGCAACATTTACTTCGGGCACAACAAAAGATGAAGGCCGTGGCCGATGGAAAAAGACGAGATGTGTTGTTTGCTATAGGAGATCTGGTGTACTTGAAAATACGGCCCTTCCGTCAACGTTCTCTGGCGCAACGCCGAAATGAGAAGTTGGCACCACGATATTATGGTCCATATGAAGTAGAGGCATGCATTGGTCCTGTCGCTTATCGTTTGAAACTGCCTTCTACAGCGGCAATTCACCCGGTGTTTCATGTTTCCCAGTTGCGAGCTGCAGTCGGCCCTACCACACCAGTGTTTGAATTACCATCACAACTTAATTCGGACGTAGAACTAATTGCGCATCCGAAGGCTGTTCGCGGTGTTCGTCAGACTACCCATGGAGGTAAATCAGAAATGGAAGTACTCATACATTGGGACAAACTTCCTAATCATGATGATACTTGGGAATTATATGATGTCGTTGCTGCTCATTTTCCTGACTTTCACCTTGAGGACAAGGTGTCTCTTTGGACGGGGGGTATTGATGGAATCAAGAGACCACCAATCCGAATCACTTATGTGAGGAGGAGGCAGAAAAATAAATCAGAGGCTGAGAAAAAAGGGCCCGAATTGGCTGAGGTGGAAATTAATCACTATACTAAGATGGAAAGATGCAGTGGAGCTGTTTTGAAGAAGGACACAGCAGAGGTGGCCCAAGAGCTGTGAAAGAAAGCTGGTCACGTGGTGGGAAGGCTCTCCGAAGATTGTGGGTTAGTGGCATCAGCTAAATAAAAGGGAGGTTAGTTAGTTAGCATGGGGATTGGTGAGAATTGGTTAGAGGAGTCAAATAAAGGTAAGGAAAGGGAAGAGAAAGGGGTATTGAGAATTCTGTCTAGAAAACTCTGAGTGAGAATAGGAGTGCAGGAGGTCTCTCGAAAACCTTCCTATCTTAAGCTTAGATTCAAATCACAGTGTAGCTACTGATCAATTTCTTTGCAATACATAAACATTCTCTATTGTTCTACGTTTTACAGCTTCAATACTAAGGGTGTACCTGGTAAGCAGAGCTGATCCTATCACAATGCCCTTGAGTTTTAATACAAAAACGACCTGAAATCGGGCAAGCTAGCACCAAGCAAAGACTGTTCAACTTCACTATTAGATACTTTTAGTTCAAAACGTTTTCTGTCAAACTTAGAATTTGTATGTTTGTGCTTCTTTGAGATTTTGAAAGTTGAGACATTGCCGCACCACCCTTCCCTCCACGAGCAACAGTTCTTTGTCGACCTCGTTTTGTTAATTCTGCTATATTGCATTTCATTTCTTGTTTTTGCTCTGTATCCTCTTCTGAGCAAGATTCAAAAGCTGAAAACTGAGAATGCAAGTTGGATGATGCAACTTGAGAGCTCTTATTCTCCACGCTTTCCAATTTCAGAAGGAAAAATGATAAGCTACTCATTTTCTCTACCATACTTGAGTCATTAAGGCCGGTTCCCTCATCTGATCTGGATACTTTATCGGTAAGTGTACCGAGAATCTCCCAAGGATCCAAGCCATTTGAAGAATGGCCTTTGGCTGCACAAGGAATTCCACCTCTTACAAGAAGAATTATAATGCCAACTGGTACTAGGACAACCTGCCAGACACCAGAATTTCTTAATTGACTGCCGCATTTAAGTGGCTGAACGCCAAACAACAGATCTATCATACAATCTCCAGGCAATCAGAAAGAATATCTAAGAAATAATAAACTTTATCAGCGTCTCTGGTTCCAATCCTATTCTTTGAGGTTCCATGATTTCCTCTGCCTGCAGTCTACAACACAAAATGACCGACAAAAAATTTTCTTGTGGAGTAAAATTGGTGTAAAAGAGAGTATTTCATACAACTTGGCAGAGAAAATATACTTTTCTGTGAACTATGAATTCTCAAACACGCTTCAGACACTCATGAACACCAAGAACAGCAAAGGAAACACAATTATTGAAGAAGGTACAAATCAAACATGGAATTAGCCATAAACATTCAAACCCACAAATCCTAGGATATGGGGTTATGTAGAATATTCCTTGGCAGTCTTATTTACAAATTGCAACAATACTCTTGCATAAAACCAGACCCCATTACACCCCCCATACATTTGTGCTGGAGCATATATTTCCCTTTATTTTTTCTTATTTTTATATAAACTCCTCTTATTTGGTGTTGTTTTGGGCCTTTTGTGGTGATCATCAAATCCTACTGATCCATCATTTCTTGCAGCCGGCTGAGCCACACTTGCTGCAGCCATCGTTCTCTGCTCCAGAGCTGACCTCCGACTCCTCAGAGCACCTGTTGCAAATAGTAATATTTAATACTAGCCAAATTTAAATTAATATAACAAATGTTTTGTTATAGAGTTTGTTATAATCAATAAACGTAAGTCTTGGCAGGTGCAAACCCAGCAATAACAGAAATATTAGACAAATTAACAACAGCAACAACAACAACATTAATAATAATATAAAAGGAAACAAGGATAATTATATTATATAGAAATTAATATATATGAGATAAAGAAAATAGAATTAGTTACACTTGCAGTCACTGCCGCAGCTACAGCTAGATCCACAATTACATCCAGGCATTTTTTTTTTCTGTTATTTAGAAAAATTGATACTTGCAAGTGCAATGAAATTCACTTGAAACTCTTGGATTTCTTTAATGGGGGGATTAACTGCCATTCATTTTGCAGCGGAGGGTTCAACTAGTAGACATCCACCATATCCTGGATTTTGTATCTTTATTTTTTATTATTTATGTCAATTTTCCGCTTGTGTGAGATATGATACATGTATGTATTTATTACTCCTCTCTGCTTATGATATAAACGGTTTTTCTTTTTCTTTTCTTTTCTTTTTTTAATTTATCTGCATCCTATAAAATATATGCAATTATAATATATCTATCTGAGGTGAGTTCTATGATTTAACAAGACCTAGTTTTCTTACTATAAAAGGACCTAATTTGCTAAACCTAGTCAATGATAAATCGTTGCAATTCGAGGGGTCAATTGGTTTGCAAGAGAAAGAATTACGGATCTTAACACAGAAGAGAGAGAGAGAGAGAATTGGATCCAAAAGTCAACTGACCTAAGACTAGTAAGCATTGAGAAGATATATGAAACTGAAATTCATGACAAAAGCTTTTTCCTTTTATTTTTCTAGTAATCATTGTAGAATCAGCCCACCAGCAACAACAACAATAAAAACTTGGGATAAACGAGCTAAGAGCACAATAATATAAAGCTAAGTGGATGACGAAGTGTGTTTAGCAACCTAGTTGAAACTCATATCAAACTATAAATAGTGTAAAGCTTTTACGTATTATAATAAATTTATGATTTTAATTTATAGTTCCAACTACATTCCTAAATGTGTCGAAGTCAATCTCTGTTGGCACGACCAGTGGTGCAAATACAGTATCCTTTAACTTCGACCATATCGGGAGGCTATAAGATGAGCAATTTTAGAAGACAATGAATATATATAAATACTCTCTGAACTAAGTAACAATTAATTAAGTGGACAATTTGTTTTCAACTAAATTGGCTAACAGCCGCTTAAGCGTGACGTAAGTACGCCTTTAAGTATGCATGTAAACGTAAATATTAAAAAGTGTGTGTATGATATATTTAATATAATATATAAATTTATAATATTATTTGACTATGTTGTAACGTCCCGAAATTTATTTAATGTTAATGTAATGTAAATGATGAATTAGTGTGCCATAATTAAAGTTTTAACTTTAATTAGATTATTTGGTTGGATTTTGAGTTTTTGGTTGTTTTGTTAAACTGATGCATTCAAATGATTTCTTATTGTTTTAAAATGATGTTTTGAGTTTTAAAACACAACAATTCGTATAATGTTAAAAATACTCTGTTTTGCAAAACCGTGGGCGGCACATGGTTTTCGCACAGTAAAATCACCCACCGATTTTCTCTATTTATTTCCCTCTTCTCTCTCTCTCCTCACTCTCCCGTGACATTTTCTCTCTCTCCTTCTCTCATCTCTCTCGGCAGCTCCCTCTCTCTCAATTCTCTCTCAAATTTTTGAAACCACATTCGAATCCAAGCTTCGGGACAGCAAGGAGGAAGCTCGGGGACGTGATTCGGCAACCGAGAACGCGGATTGAAGCTTTGATTCGAGGTTAGATTCGAAATTTTCTAAACTTTTTACAAAATTTTCAATTTTGTGTGTTTTTGAAATCTAAGTTTGTTTTAGCTTAGAAAACCGTGGATTTGTGTTAAATGAACTTAGAACAACTAGAATCTAAGCTTAGATTGAAGAAAAACGGATTGAATTCAAGATTTTTCATTTTTCTCCTCATTTTCGGATTTTTGAGGATTTTGAGTCTAAATCTTGTTTAAATGAGTCCAAACATGTTTTAGAATGTTTTTCTATCAACTATAATTGTTTTTCATGCCTGGGAATTGAGAAAAACAGGTTGGAACCAAGATTTGGATTTTGGGGATCGAGAAACCCGTGGCTGGGATTTCTGGGTTTTCCCAGTTCGGCAGGCCGAAGTTCATGTTCGGCAGGCCGGAGTGATGATCGGCAGGCCGGTGTTCTTCCGACCGGCAGGCCGAATCTGGGGAAATGTTCGGCCGACCGAACTTTGCTTCCGGCAGGCCGAACTGTGCAGTTCGGCAGGCCGAAGCAGGGCGTCCGGCAGGCCGACCGAGGCATGGAAAATTTTGTGATTTTTACCCGTTTTCACTGTTTTGAACCCTGATTTAAATCCCAACCTTATAGGATGATTTTAAAGGTACAAATGGCACACTAGGACATCATGAAATGATTTAGTAACATAGAATGTCTCGAACTAGATATTGATCAACTTAGTTTGTATCTAGGATCGTTCGTGGTTCCGTGGAGCTAACGTATAGCGGACCGGGATTACGGTGTGGGGCACCGGCACGAGTATTGAGGTAGGACTTCTATCCTATTTCTTTGGTAGCCTGGTTTTGAAATGATTTGGCTTTGAAAATGATTTCTATCAAAATGTTTTCAACGGTTGTTTGAAAATAGTTTTATCGGTTATATTTTAATATACCGTGATCTGAAATGAATTTCATAATAAATGTAATTGACAACACTCGGTAATTGGGTTTTGAATGATAATGATAATAAACACATGGGCATGATGCCATATCAGAGATCGGGTCGTGTAGCGATCGACCTTGGGGGCAGGTCCCGAAACCCAGCTGGGCCACTACGGTGGTGATATCATGGTTTGCCTAGGTAAAAGAATAATGGTGTTTTTGATTGTACGGGTAGACTGTTCTGTGTCAGAACGGCTCTACTCAAATTATGTATTTATTTATTTAAGTTTTCTTTTGAGTACTCCTAACAATGAACTGTTTCTTCAAATTAAATTATTTATAAAACATAGTCCTACTGAGCCTTTCGCTCACGTTTTATTGTTTTAAATTTCCCCCTTCTAGGTGGTTTCCCATTTAGGTTTGGAGAAGATTCTTCGGACCGAACTCAGGAGCAATAGGAGAGTTTATTTATATTCTGTATTATTAATCAAGGCATGTAAGACTTAACTTTATTTGTACTCGGACTGTAATTGTATTCATGATATTGTCAGAACCATGTGTGTGCACAAGTTGTGGGTTGTGGAACCCATATTCGCGGTTTTTAATTAATTATTATTATTTGCTTAATTTTTATAAATTCTTTTATAAAATGTGGTGGAAAATCTTCTTAATTTTTATTTAATTTGATTCTCAAACTCTCGATTTTTAATTAAATTCTCTTTTGATTAATCTAAATATTCCGCCACGTCACCTCCCGTACTCCGGGGCGTGACAGAATGGTATCAGAGCTCAAGGTTATGAACCTTGGGAATTGTGCACACATAGGTTTGACAATGAAATACCTCTGACAGTCCAAATTTTGTTTTCAGAAGTGAGAGAATGGCACCTAGACGTCGTTCGACAGCTGACGCCGAGTTCGGAAATGATGAGAGCATGATGAGGTCTATGTTTGCGGCTTTCCGACAGATGGCAGCCAGGGCTAGACCGGAAGACTCCAGTGTTGGTAGTCGGCATGCTTTCTTTAAGGAATTCCGGTGGGCGTCTATTCCAACTTTTGATGGCAATGGGGATCCGCAGTTAGCAGAGTATTGGTTGGATTCGATCTTGAAGCATCTGGATACTCTTGGTGTGCCTAAGGAGTATCGTGTGGTGTTTGCGGCGTATAAGCTCGAGGGTGGCGCCAACACCTGGTGGAAACAGACTAAGCGTCTGGAGCGCGGTGGTGATATCAGTTGGGACAAGTTCGAGGAGCTGTTCTATGATCGGTATTTTCCGCAGGGATATAGAGATCAGAAGGCAGCTGAGTTTTATAGATTGCAGCAGGGTGATCTTTCAGTCCGGGAGTATGATGCAAAGTTTAACGAGTTGGGTAGATTTGCTCCATCAGCGGTGGCATCGGAGCGTGAAAAGTGTATTAAGTTTCAGGAAGGACTCAAGGCTCCTATTCGGCGGCAGTTGGTTGCTCTACGGCTTAGGAGTTTCGGAGAGCTTGTGTCGTCGGCGATCTCCGTGGAGAATGATTATGTGCAGTATTGTGAGGACCGAGCCAAGGCTTCAGGAGGACCGTAAAGGAGTGGCAGGAAGAGCATTAGTAGTCGTCCAGCTCCGGGGAAAGGCAAGCAAGGCGGTGCGACCAGTGGTAGCAGCAGTTCATCTGGCAGCGGGCGCAGCAATCCCTACAGCTTTCATTGTCATTTCTGTCAGCAGCCCGGACACATCAAGAGGAATTGCCCAATCAGGAGTGCTCGTCTTGGATCGCAGACCGGGGAGGATGCCAGTCGTTCATCTCAGCCTCAGACCCTACCTCCGCCTCCGCAGTACCCGCAGTTGCAGTATCCGCAGTTTTCTCCTCAGCAATTCTCATATCCGGCACGGGGGCAGCAGCCGCAATATTTTCAGCGCAATGTTCCTCAGTATAGAGCGTCGAGTACAGGTAGCGTGCAGTCGTCTCCATCTCAGCAGCATCGGCCGAGTAATCCAGGACCCAGCAATGTCGGTAGAGGAAAAGGAAAGGCGCCAATGCAGGTTCATGCAATGGCATCTGGAGGGTCAGATTCTCAGACTGGTAACGCGGTTGTCGATGGTATGATTTTGGTTTCCAGATCTTTAGCTCGTGTTTTATTTGATACCGGTGCCTCTCATTCTCTCATTTCGAGTTCTTTTGTACGTGCCTTGGGATTAAAGATAGAAGAGTTTAATGAACCCCTAGTCATAACTTCTCCCTTGGGGCGGGTGTGTGTAAATTGTATGTGTAAATCATGTAAAATAAAGCTTGGGGATGAGATTTTGAAAAGTGATTTGATTATACTCCCCATGAGTTCCTATGATGTGATTTTAGGGATGGACTGGTTGTCCAGATATAGTGCAGTCGTGGACTGCCAACTTAGAAAAGTGACCCTAGTGTCTGATAGGGGGACGGTAATCGCTTACCAGGGTGGTGGTGATTGGTCAATGAGTGAGCGTCTTATAAAGTCGTGTCTAGGAGGGCGAAGGAATATAGATTGTTTTGCTTTTCTTGCCAATCTAGATTGTGAGCCCTATGTTTCGAAAGGTAGTGCAGTGATTCCGGTGGTTGATGAGTTCGAGGATGTTTTCCCCGATGAGTTATTAGGGTTACCACCGCATCGGGAGATTGAGTTTGGTATCGAGTTGTTTCCAGGGACATCACCAATTTCTATGGCACCTTATCGGATGGCGCCAGCAGAAATGAAGGAATTGAGGAAGCAACTTCAGGAGCTTGCTGATAAAGGGTATATTCAGAATAGCACATCTCCGTGGGGAGCACCAGTTTTGTTCACTAAGAAGCACAATGGGACTCTCAGGTTATGTGTGGATTATCGGCAGCTAAATCGTGTTACGGTGAAGAACAAGTATCCTTTGCCTAGGATTGATGAGCTATTTGATCAGTTGGGAGGTTCGCGATACTTCTCGAAGATTGATTTGCGTTCAGGTTATCATCAGCTCAGGATCAAGGAAGAGGATATTCCCAAGACAGCTTTTAGGACTCGATATGGGCACTTCGAGTTTCTGGTCATGTCTTTTGGGTTGACGAATGCTCCGGCAGCTTTTATGGATCTGATGAACAGGGTATTTAGGCCGTATCTGGATCAGTTCGTGATAGTGTTCATCGATGATATTCTTGTGTATTCTAAGACTTGGGAGGAGCATGAGCAGCATCTTCGGATCGTGCTTCAGACTCTGCGGGAGCACCAGTTGTATGCTAAGAGGGAAAAGTGTGAGTTCTGGTTGACTGAGGTCAAATTTCTGGGTCATGTCATCTCGGAGCATGGTATTTCAGTGGATCCATCCAAGATTGAAGCTATATTGGAGTGGGAACGACCAAGGAATGTAGCGGAGATTCGCAGCTTCTTAGGTCTTTCTGGATATTACAAGAAATTTGTAAAGGACTTTTTGAAGATCGCAGCTCCGTTGACGAGATTGATCAAGAAAAATGTCAGGTTTGAGTGGGATGAAGATTGTGAGCTTGCTTTTCAGGAATTGAAGAACCGGTTGACTTTCAGCTCCAGTGTTGGTTATTCCTAGTAGTGATGAGCCGTATGAGGTTTATGCGGATGCTTCAGGGTGCGGACTTGGATGCGTGTTGATGCAGCATGGACGTGTGGTTGCGTACGGATCGAGACAGCTGCGACCTCACGAGCAGAATTATCCTACTCACGATTTAGAGCTTGCGACGGTGATTTACGCGCTGAAGATTTGGAGATGTTATTTGTATGGAGCGTCGTTTCAGGTCTTCTCCGATCACAAGAGTTTGAGGCATTTGTTCACTCAGAGGGATCTCAACTTGAGGCAGCGCAGATGGGTAGAGTACATGGAGGATTATGATTTCGCGTTGCAGTATCATCCCGGGAAGGCTAATGTGGTCGCGGACGCGCTTAGCAGGAAGTCTTCAGGGATTCTCACTTGTTTGATTTTTGAGGACTGGAGCAGGGATACGATAGTGAGTGAGTATCGGCTATTGTATCGTGAAGATGGTGATCGAGTTTTGTTATATCATGTGGAAGCGACTCCAGCTCTTGTTCGGATGGTGAAGCAAAGTCAGTGGCAAGATCGACATTTGCAGGGGATTTGGTCGCGGATTCAGAACGGGGAGCAGTTTGAAGAATGGAGCGTGCATGCAGATGGATCGTTGTACTTCCGGGAGCGTCTTGCAGTTCCAGTTATCGCCGAGGTGACGAAAGCCGTTCTAGACGAAGCTCATAGGTCTCAGTTTGCTATTCATCCGGGGAGCACCAAGATGTATCGTGATTTGAAGAGGCAGTATTGGTGGAGAGGCATGAAGAAAGATGTTCGCAAGTACGTGGCCAAGTGTTCGACGTGTCTTCAGGTGAAAGCCGAGCATCAGAAGCCTGCAGGTCAGCTTCAGCCGCTTCCTATTCCAGGGTGGAAATGGGAGCATGTGACGATGGATTTCCTCACAGGTTTGCCGAGGACGGAGCAGCGGCATGATGCAATTTGGGTTGTGGTCGACAGGTTGACGAAATCGGTGCATTTCATTCCGTTTAGGTCGACGTGTTCGAGGAAGATTCTTGGGGAGTTGTATATGCAGAACATTGTGAGGTTGCATCGAGTTCCTTTGTCCATCACCTCTAATCGAGACACCGGGTTTAATGTTAAGTACTAGAGGAGGTTTCAGGAGGCTTTGGGTACAGATTTGAACTTCAGTATGGTGTTTCATCCTCAGACTGATGGACAGTCTGAGCGGGTTATTCAGGTTCTTGAGGATATGTTGCGTGCTTGTGCGTTGGACTTCGGCAGGAATTGGAAGCAATGTTTGCATTTGGCGGAGTTCGCGTACAATAACAGTTATCAGGCGAGTATCGGTATGGCACCATTTGAGGCATTGTATGGACGACCGTGTCGGTCACCTGTGTGTTGGGCCGAGCCAGAAGATAGAGTTATTCTTGGGCCGGAAGAGATTCGTGATAGCAACGAGAAAGTCGCGGTGATTCGGGATCGGTTGAGAGCAGCTCAGAGTCGGCAGAAGAGCTACGCGGAGAGGAGACTTAGACCCTTAGAGTTCGCGGTTGGAGATTTTGTTCTCTTGAGGGTGTCGCCTCGTAAGGGAACTATGCGGTTCGGAGTGAGTGGGAAGCTCACGCCGAGGTATATTGGGCCGTTCGAGATCACTCAGCGTGTTGGTGTGGTCGCTTATCGGCTTGATCTTCCGCCCAAACTTTCTCATGTGCACGATGTGTTTCATGTGTCGATGCTTAGGAAATGTCCACCTGGGCAGGATAAGATAGTTTCGTTTCGCGATGTATAGGTTCAGGAGGATACGACGTACGAAGAAGTGCCGATTCAGATTATCGACCGGAAAGTGATTAGCTTGCGTCGTCGTGAGATACCGTTGGTAAAGGTCGTGTGGCAGCATCACGGGGTTGATGAAGCCACTTGGGAATTAGAGTCGAGTATGCGGGAATTGTATCCGCATTTGTTTTGTTTTTGAGATGAGTTGTAAATTTCGAGGACGAAATTTCTTTTAGGGGTGGAGAGCTGTAACGTCCCGAAATTTATTTAATGTTAATGTAATGTAAATGATGAATTAGTGTGCCATAATTAAAGTTTTAACTTTAATTAGATTATTTGGTTGGATTTTGAGTTTTTGGTTGTTTTGTTAAACTGATGCATTCAAATGATTTCTTATTGTTTTAAAATGATGTTTTGAGTTTTAAAACACAACAATTTGTAAAATGTTAAAAATACTCTGTTTTGCAAAACCGTGGGCGGCACATGGTTTTCGCACAGTAAAACCGTCCACCGATTTTCTCTATTTATTTCCCTCTTCTCTCTCTCTCTCCTCACTCTCCCGTGACATTTTCTCTCTCTCCTTCTCTCATCTCTCTCGGCAGCTCCCTCTCTCTCAATTCTCTCTCAAATTTTTGAAACCACATTCGAATCCAAGCTTCGGGACAGCAAGGAGGAAGCTCGGGGACGTGATTCGGCAACCGAGAACGCGGATTGAAGCTTCGATTCGAGGTTAGATTCAAAATTTTCTAAACTTTTTACAAAATTTTCAATTTTGTGTGTTTTTGAAATCTAAGTTTGTTTTAGCTTAGAAAACCGTGGATTTGTGTTAAATGAACTTAGAACAACTAGAATCTAAGCTTAGATTGAAGAAAAACGGATTGAATTCAAGATTTTTCATTTTTCTCCTCATTTTCTCATTTTCGGATTTTTGAGGATTTTGAGTCTAAATCTTGTTTAAATGAGTCCAAACATGTTTTAGAATGTTTTTCTATCAACTATAATTGTTTTTCATGCCTGAGAATTGAGAAAAATAGGTTGGAACCAAGATTTGGATTTTGGGGATCGAGAAACTCGTGGCTGGGATTTCTGGGTTTCCCAGTTCGGCAGGCCGAAGTTCATGTTCGGCAGGCCGGAGTGATGATCGGCAGGCCGGTGTTCTTCCGACCGGCAGGCCGAATCTGGGGAAATGTTCGGCCGACCGAACTTTGCTTCCGGCAGGCCGAACTGTGCAGTTCGGCAGGCCGAAGCAGGGCGTCCGGCAGGCCGACCGAGGCATGGAAAATTTTGTGATTTTTACCCGTTTTCACTGTTTTGAACCCTGATTTAAATCCCAACCTTATAGGATGATTTTAAAGGTACAAATGGCACACTAGGACATCATGAAATGATTTAGTAACATAGAATGTCTCGAACTAGATATTGATCGACTTAGTTTGTATCTAGGATCGTTCGTGGTTCCGTGGAGCTAACGTATAGCGGACCGGGATTACGGTGTGGGGCACCGGCACGAGTATTGAGGTAGGACTTCTATCCTATTTCTTTGGTAGCCTGGTTTTGAAATGATTTGGCTTTGAAAATGATTTCTATCAAAATGTTTTGAACGGTTGTTTGAAAATAGTTTTATCGGTTATATTTTAATATATCGTGATCTGAAATGAATTTCATAATAAATGTAATTGACAACACTCGGTAATTGGGTTTTGAATGATAATGATAATAAACACATGGGCATGATGCCATATCAGAGATCGGGTCGTGTAGCGATCGACCTTGGGGGCAGGTCCCGAAACCCAGATGGGCCACTACGGTGGTGATATCATGGTTTGCCTAGGTAAAAGAATAATGGTGTTTTTGATTGTACGGGTAGACTGTTCTGTGTCAGAACGGTTCTACTCAAATTATGTATTTATTTATTTAATTTTTCTTTTGAGTACTCCTAACAATGAACTGTTTCTTCAAATTAAATTATTTATAAAACATAGTCCTACTGAGCCTTTAGCTCACGTTTTATTGTTTTAAATTTCTCCCTTCTAGGTGGTTTCCCATTTAGGTTTGGAGAAGATTCTTCGGACCGAACTCATGAGCAATAGGAGAGTTTATTTATATTCTGTATTATTAATCAAGGCATGTAAGACTTAACTTTATTTGTACTCGGACTGTAATTGTATTCATGATATTGTCAGAACCATGTGTGTGCACAAGTTGTGGGTTGTGGAACCCATATTCGCGGTTTTTAATTAATTATTATTATTTGCTTAATTTTTATAAATTCTTTTATAAAATGTGGTGGAAAATCTTCTTAATTTTTATTTAATTTGATTCTCAAACTCTCGATTTTTAATTAAATTCTCTTTTGATTAATCTAAATATTCCGCCACGTCACCTCCCGTACTCCGGGGCGTGACAATGTTCTTGTGGACATCGAAGTTTCTACTCCTTAGTAGTTTTTTCTTTTTCTTTTTTTTTTTTTAAGTAACCATTGATATATTAATCATTAAGTGATCTCCAATTAACTGAAGGTACACGTTCTTTTTCCCCTAATAGAAGAGGAAAATGGGATAACTTAAAAGCGATTTCCACAAAGAATACTCTCAATCAATAAGTGACGTAATATATATGGAATTTATTGTTTAGTCACTGCCACTTACGTTACATATCAAATTATGGATACTGAGAAATCTAGCAATTTACTTTAACAGGGTGTTTGGCATGGTGATTAGATTAATTAGTTAAAACTGTAAATATTATAGTATGTGAGAGCTTTATACTGTAACAACTTTTTTACTTTTGCTGTAATATGTGAGAGTTTTACACTGTTTTTAACTGAAAAGTTAGTTAGAACTAACTAATGCTAAACATGTTATTATTTTGCTTGTTTTGTGATTTAAGAAAATAATAAGGGTGCTAATCTTCATAAAGCATAAACTCTAAGACGAGTCAATTCTCTTATCCTCCATTACCTATTACTAACTTATACATACTCCAATACATCTCTTCTCCAAGTATTATTCCAAAACTCATTTTCAAAGCGGTCAAATAGGATTGACCATTTTCTGCTTTGTTATTTTGCAAAAAGAGTAGTATACAAATATCGACGGCGATTTGAGTTTGATGCTTCCTTGCCGCGTTATCCTTTTAAGCAACGTAAAGACTAATATCTCCCGAAACACTATTTTCATTCCCTTTCCCATAAAAAGAAAAGAGTAGAAGAATAAAAAATTTAAAAAGGCCGAATCTGACAAAGAAAGGAAAAATTAAAAAAAGATGAGTAATATATGAGAACCAGAATTCTCCATAACTAATGTAACCTCTTAATGGTGGGCCTCTAGTGGCTCCTATCCCCTGATTGTGGAGTTCGGCTTTTTAGCTATGACTCTAAAGTGATTATTCTCATCCATTTCTTTAACGTTCAATCATGCTTGAGTATAACATATCTTTGTTAAATCTTTTTCTTCTCTTTAATCTTTTATTTTCTTATTTAATGTTCTATACATATAACATATAAAACTGGAGAGTATAACATATCATTTGTTTTTATATATTAAAAAGATTCAATAAGAAATATATTAATCAATAATCATAGACCAATGTCCCATATTTCAAAATCATTATGTAGTTTGCGCGTGTATGTATGTATGTACGTAATTGCTTACGAGTATAAGCGCAAAAAAAATATATATATACCTTTAAAACCTTTTAGAAAATTACATATTCATTTGCATAAAATGAGAATTTTTTTTTTTTTGTTAATATCCAAAGTGAGACTGTTAATCTATGAACTTTCCAAATTTGCTTGCTCTTTGATTCGTAATAGAATTCGGGCTCGTTTGATTCGAGTATTTGAATAGAGTATTTAAATAAAGATTTAAATTTTTGTGAGAGAAAATACTATAGCAAAATGATCCATAGTAGTTTCATGTCTGTCTTCTCATTTGTCTCTCTTCCTCTGCTCCGCACCTCTCCTTCTTAGGCGACATCGACGAGAACAACAATAACATAACCTTTGCGGTTTTTATTTTCTTTACTCAATTTCACCACTCAGAAGTGTTGTCGTTTCTCTCAGATTTTCGTCTTTTTCTGTTCCGTATCTTTTCTGGGTTTATGCTCTTCGTCAGTTTTAGCTCTCGTTGTTTCTTTTGCTCTTATTTATTTTCTTTGTTGATGTCATTTTTGTGTTAATGTCCGCTTCAAAAAAAAAAAAAAAAAACTGTTGTCATTTGTAAGTTTTTGCCCCTTTTTTTCCAAATTGAAGTTCCTTTTTTTATGTTTTTATATTGAGATTGTTTTCCCTGATATTATCATTTCGTTTTAAATTTTGTTGTTTATTAGTTTTCTGCTGTTTTTAAAGTTACTGATGTTTTAATCATGTTTTTCCATGCTGGTATCGTTTTCCTTGCTATGTTTGCTATCGTGTACAAGTTTTTGTCGTTTGTTGCTTTTATCGTTTTTCCATTTGACGTATTTCTTCTCATTTTATGTTGATTGTTGCTATTATATGCCGATGTCGTTTTGAACTTTCTGGGCTTTATAATTGACGCTATTTACTTTATCATGCCCTTTTTTTTAGCTGCCGTCGTTTCTTACATTGTCTGGACGTTTTTTACGTCAGTTATAAATTCACTGTCGCTTTTTTACTCCTCTTCTTCTTCTTCTTCTCTTTTTTAATTTTTTTTTAATTTTTAAGTCCGCTATCCTTTTTCCAACCAACGTTATACCTGCTTTTATTTTCATTTAATGTTAATGTCGTTTTATTTTGCTGTCCTTTGCAGGTTTGCTGTAGTTTTTAGGATCCTATGACACTTCCATGTTATGGCAAGTGGTAATTGCGTGCCAATAACAATCAAAAAAGGCTTGCCCCACTTTCCAGGCACGGCTCAATTGATAAGAGACTTCACACTAGAATAAAAAAAAAAAAAAGAAATTGGGATTGACCATGTTTTTCGACACCTAAAACTGTATTGGCTAGATAAAATGCAAAGAAGTGAAAAAAATTGTAAGGTGGAAACATTCGTGGACGTCCTTGCTCGTCGCCAAAATCACGAAGCAGCTTATTTACTTTCACATTGGCTCAAACAAAAAGAACCCGGAGTAAAATGATGGGGGTAATCCAGAAGCTGAAACCCAACAACTAGCAACAATGACAGAGTCCATGCACGCAACCAGCTAGTTTGCTCGTTTCATATTTTGGTGCTCCACAGAGAAGGGAAAGCTTTATGGTTCCAATGGCAATAAATAATCACATCCACAAACTTTAATCAACCCTAATTTTATCTATTCCGAGTCTACATGACATTCCACCATCCACTAGTTTCTTAAGGCCGGCTTTTAGCTCCGGGATTCCCTCCTCCAAAACGGCACAGATAGGATAAATAGGAACACCTTCAACCCTTGTTTTCAGTTCTTCGTATACTCCATCTGCCCCTTCTTCATCAATTTTATTCGCCACTATCAAACATGGTCGCTCTGATAAACCTTCTTGATGGTACTCAAGCTCCAATACTAGGTCCCTCAGTTGTTCCCATGGTGGAATTCCCTTTCTCCCATCTAATGCAGCAGCCAAGTCCACCACATAAGCTAGAACCTTTGTGCGTTCTATGTGACGCAAAAATGCATGTCCGAGGCCACGGTTTTCATGAGCACCCTTGATAAGTCCTGGAATATCGGCCACTGTAATTGATAGGTCATCATAGTTTAGATTTCCCAAGTTCGGTCTCAGAGTCGTGAAGGCATAGTGGCCTACACAAGGCTTGGCCCTTGATATAGCACCGAGTAGTGTACTTTTACCGGCATTTGGCATCCCCACAAGGCTCACATCTGCAATGCTCTTAAGTTCTAACACAAAAATGGCCTCTGAACCAGGCAGGCCAGCAGTTAGCAAAGACTGGTCACCATCGGATACTTTAAGTTCAATTGTTTTATCTCTGTCGAACTCAGAATTTGTATATTTATGCTTCTTTGAGACTTTGGAAGTTGAGACATTACCCAAACCGCCCTCCCCTCCGCAAGCAACAATAATTCGTTGACCTTGTTTTGTTAACTCTGCTACATTGCATTTCATTTCTTCTTGTTCTTCCGTCTCCTCTTCTGAGCAAGATTTAAAAGCTGAAAACTGAGAATGCAAGTCGGTCAGAGCAACTTGAGAGCTCTTATCCATGCTTGCCAATTCCTTTATGCTTCTTTCAGTAGCAAAGGATGAACTCCCCACTTTCGCTGCCATATTTGAGTCATTAATGCCGGTTCCCTTGTCTGATCTGGATACTTCATCAGTAAGTGTACCGGGAATCTCCCATGGATCCAATCCTTTTGAAGAGTGGTCTTCAGCTGCACTAGGAATTTCACCTCTTATGAGATGAATTACAGTGCCAACTGGTATTTGGACAACCTACCAGACACCAGAATTTTAGAACGAACTGCTGCATCTGATTCGCTTAAGTTACTGAACAACAAACAACATTATCTATCATACAATGTCCACGCAATCAGAAAGAACATCTTAGAAATGATAAACCTTATCAGCGCCTCTGGTTCCAATCCTATTCTTCGAGGTTCCATGTCCTCCTCTACCTGCAGTCTACAAGACAAAATAACCATTAACAAAAAATTTGCCAATTTTCAACTATCAAGCTATTTTTTGTTCAGTAAAATTGGGGTAAAAAAGGATACCACATACAACGTGGTGCTGCAAACCACCGAAGTCCCAAACTGCTGGGGAACATTCCAATATAACATCACCACCTCGTCCACCATTCCCACCTAAAATAATGGCACAGGAGTTCGATAACAAAGACCAACAATGCAACGGATGCTTCATAAATAGATTTCGCAAGAGGTTAAGATGACTCGGTTAAATTGACTAGAAACACACATCACTATAATAAAACGTGGTGATTACACAGATAGTTGACTACTTTAAAGAAGAGAACCCACCATCAGGTTTGCCGCGGCGATCTTGGATACTACGGCGAATGCTGGAGCAACCATTTCCACCATCACCTCCTTTAGCATGTAACTTAAACCTGTCTATCATTCTCCTCTCCTGGAAAATAAAAAAATGAAATGCAAATAGATTAAATATAAAGCTATTTGCGGATGTGGACATTGCTCTTAGAGAGAGAGAGTAGTAAAACCTGAAGAGGGGCATGCTTCAACTTCTTTGGAAGGTTGTCTGAGTAAGGAGAATGAAGCAGAAAGTTCCATGGAGATCTAAAGGATTGCCTCAATACTTTTAAGTGCTGAAGGGATTTTGCACATGGTACTAACATCTGTTTCACTATTTTTATTCCTCGAAATTTCTACTCTGGTTCAACAAATACACGCCTATACTAGTAATTTTGAATAAGCTATCCCTTTGCTTTCTGCTAAACCTCAAACCCTGTAAACCCGCACAAAAAAGAGAAAAAATTATTGGTATCATTATATTGTACCGTTTTGTAGGGACACACAAAATCATGGACATTATTAAATTATATATGAACACATATAATAGTCTCTAACTCGTCCTCTTTATCTTTTGGGTTTATACTCAGCTAGAACTAAAAATTATTTTCCAAATTTTGATGTATTCTTTTCATCAACCAGAAAACTCTGCAGTCTCATTGTTTCACTAGAAACTGACATTGATATCGCCAGCTTACAGAAAACCAATTTAAGATACTGTTTAACCTAACAACAACTCATTAGCATAAAAAATAAAAATAGATAAAAAGACATAGTCCAAGAAGAATACGAACGAAACAATGTTCTCCATATAAAGTCAGATTATCACAAAGAATAGAAACCCATGCATAAATAATCAATCTCTATGTTCATAATCAAGAGTGAAATTTTTGAGCCTTTTTAGCTCATCGAAAACCTAGCCTGCAGTTATGGTCGTCAATCCCAAAATGTTTCTTAGGTTTAAAATGATTCAGAAACAGCAATTTCCCAGCAACCAAACGGCACTAAACTGGAAAGCAGAGAAGACGATGATGAGGCAAAAGGAAACAGATAAGACGCTAAAGTAGTTCAAAATTTGATGAACTCTCAGGCTCCTGCTGAGCTTTGTACTGTCTCTAATAAAAGTAAAGCACAAACATTGAAGCTAGGGGTGCATGGCAGGTGGCTTAAATGATTATTGGGCGGTTTCATATCATAGCGGTTTGTGAACATAGCAACCATACTGCCCAAAGTTTAGGCAGCTTAGGCAGTTTGCTCAGCAGGCAGCTTGGTTTTTTGTACCTATCTTATTTATAGACTACAACTAAATTTTCAAATCACTTGCCATAAACAATAAAAATTAAACATGGTCATTGATAAACACAACTCAGACTAAGCATATCAATGAAAAATTGAAGTCCAAAATCATCACCATAATTCAAAACTACAATCTCATACATAATCCAATATCAAAAAGTCCAAATACAATAATGAAACATCCAAAATCCAAACTTTAGCATCCAAATTTCAAAATTTAGTATCCAAATTCTAATAAACAAACATCCAAATTCCAAAATCCAATGTCCAAATGCTAAAGGAACATTCAGAATCACCACCCGTAATCCTAGTAAAATGTTTCCAAAATTTCTGACATCATCGGTCACCCTAGCTTTTCCCCCCTTCTCTCTAGTTTCTGAAGCATCAGTTTCAATTAGCTCACTTTCTCCTTCCTTAATTGGAGCATTATTCCCTCCCTCCTTCTCTTTTGTTAAATCATTTACATTCATTTCAGTCTCAACCATGTATTTCCTTCATATAGACAAATAGCAAAAAAATCTAGATACTTCTTTCATAGCATAAATATGTAATTGAAAAATAAATTGCAAATTATTCACCAGAGCCAAAAAAAAAAAAAACCATACGCTAAAATCAGTTGTCAAATATCAATGGAAAAAAAAAAAAACATAACAAAAAAGCAGCAGCATCTTCTCAACTGAGTCATCACTGGCCAAAAGCAAAAAAAATAAATAAACAAATAATAAAATAAAATCAGAGATGTTCAAATACCTGCTCAACCTCAACGGTTGAACTCGTGCAACGATGACGGTGAGCGTGGCTGACTGTACCGGAGACGGTGGGCGAGTACTCGACGGCGACGGAAGAGAGACTAAGGGTGGCGCGGAGCTGACGGTGGCATGGAGAAGAAAGAGGAAGGAAGGAGTTCAGCTTCTAGTGTTTGGCTTTGGGTTGTGTAATAGCTTAGGGGGAAAACTAAACGACAGCGCGTTTAGTTCAATTCAGTTTAGTTTTTATTAAATTTTGGTTAAATTGTTATTTTTATTTTTATTTTTTAATATAAAAATTATGTAATTTAATTATAAAAGTTGTATCTGATTTTAAATTTTTTATTGCATCGATTAAAAATCGAGTCCTATTTCGTCAAATAAATATTGCAATAAACAATAGGATATTAGGACTTTTTTATTGACAGCAGGTAAAAAAAAAAAAAAAAAAAAAAGTTGTCATGCATGCGAGTATAACTTCTTGATATTTTCTTTCTTTCTTTCTTTCTTTCTTCTAAATATCAGACAACAAGGATATAAAGATCTCATCACCATGATGTATGAATTTTTTATTTTACGCTTATCACTTTTTCTTTCTCCTTTGGGATGTTTTACGTTTTTCAATTTTTACTATTCAATTTTTTCTTTGGGTTAGAAAAGATAAACGCAACAATCACCACTGCCCTTTTAGAGCTATTACAAAAATAGAGTGATATAAATAAACAACAAAATACACCTAAATTTAGGTAAAAATTTAAGACGAAAATAAAAACAACTAGTAGAGGAGAAGAAAATTATTAAACTTGAAAAGGATTACAAGGCAATAACGATCAAGAGGCTTAAATGATAATTCCAAACCTTAATACAATACATCATATATATATACACACACACACAAACAAACCCCTAATATGTGATATGACCTAATGGGCCTAAAACATAAACTAAACGGTTCAAAATGCAAATATTTGTACTGCAGGGGCGGAGCCCTCGTACCCCCATTGAGTTCATCACAATTGTCATACCGTGAGCTCTTCAGGTTAGGCCAAACTGAATTCGGGCCATCAAACTTGAACACAGCCTAAATCTAAATCTGGAAGTCATATTTCACAGTAGTTCATATACACAAGGACTTGCAAAAAAGAATTTACAATGAACCTTTTATGTCCACTAAATTGGAATATTTAGCTAGTTAATGCTTTTTAAGTTTAAAGAAAACGGATGATTCTAAGTTCTAACACGGAAAAGAGTCCCAGTTTTACGAGCTATATATAACATACACACTAAAACAAAATTTCATGGACATACATAAATACACACAAATATATTCCATGAAAAAAAAAAAAAATCAAACAAACAAAATTTTTTTCTCAAGAGCATAAAACTTCATCCAACAATTGATCAAAGAGGACATCCTCTAGCTCAAGCGCCACCATTTCCATTTCCCATTCCAAATCCATCCAACCATCATTTCTGGCCAAGTCTCTGGCCACAACATCATCAAGCGACTTGTCAAGCTCTGGCCTCAAGCTCAAGTACTTGCTCATCCTTTTCCAAACCTCCTTTAGAAGACAATCTCCTTTCGGCATTGGACAGACAAGGCGACCCCCCAAGCCCAAGGAAAACTCCTTTGGAAAGTATGTGTATGATTTCTCATTCATCTCCACAAGTGTCTCGTTAACCAAGTCAAACAGAAGCTGGTGATTGCAGATATTTTCTAAAATCTCGATTTCATGGTGAAACATGTCCTCTAGTTCTTTGAACACTGAAGGGCTCAGAGGTTGGTAAAGTGAGTGCCATGTTGTGGTTTCCTCGGCGTCAATGAAGCCTGAGAGTTCTAGCAACTCTCTGACGAAGTTGAAGTCTGCATGTTCTGTTGTGTTGGGTTGGTTTTCCAAGCTTCGGTTTCTATCTTCGGTTTTGTCCTGGTTTAGAGCTTTGGTGTTCCTGTTTTCTTGGAGCATAGAAGATTCTGGCTCATCCAAACCTGGAACGCAAGTTAGCTAAAACAGTTGACATCGAAGCAACTTAATTAAAGCAACACATACAGTTTTGGGATTGTAAAAGGTGCGTTTCTAAGAATCTATAATTACCTGCTGACAAATGGTCTGAAAAACAAGTTTCTATAACTGATCCTTGACTTGGTTGTGGAAGTTCTAATTGTAGATATTTTGTGACACAGATCTCTCCTTCTGGGCAAGAACAATTATCCCCCTTCCCGGGCTCGTTTACATCCTCGAGGATGTCATCAGTCCCAGGAATTCCCTCTTCATTTTTATCCACCGTTAAATCAGCTGAATACTCGATGTTTTCACCGCTATCACTTCTTTCCACAATGCTATCTAACAGCTCAGAGTCATCCATGTTTAAAGCAATGTTCGATGACTCTGGTTCAGTATTCTGATTATCTCTATTTTTATTTGCGCTATGATCCACAACAGTCTTGATTGGCATCTCTAAGCGAAAAGAACCACGGGATGTGCCATTCGAAAGGGATGCGAGAAATTCAAGATCGGGAAGAGATAAATTTCTCCTGCAGGATTTTCGCGCTTGAGAAGGAACCTTTTCTTCACTAGTCACTCTTAAGCTCCTAGAGTGACTGCACTTGTTCTCCTTACCAGAAGTATTCTCAAACAACTTAGCATATCTATCTAGTGACTCGTTTAGAGAAGCTGTTCTTCTCATACGTTCGAGTCTTCTCTTTCTTAAATCGTCGTTGTCCAAACCATCGTTTTTTTTACCATCATGGCCAATAGTAATCTCCAGCCTATCAAAGGAAGTCCTCCCTCTAAAGGGGGCTTTCTGCCACTCTGCTTCTACAGTTGTGTGGCCATTTTCACTTTTGCTCTCCTTTAGTGCATGCTTTATTTTCTGCTTGATATTGCTCCACCGATTTACGACCAATTGACTCCATCCATGGTTTTTGGCACTGCCTGACGTATCACTATCAGCTATCATGGAATTCCCATGATGATGATTCTTTTGGAATTTGGATTGTTCTCTATTGAGGAAGAGCGATACTTCATTCTGCTTGTGTTGGAGCGTGCTAGACCTGATGTTTCTAGCTTGTGATGAATTGGGTAAAGGGAATGAACTTGACTTGGTTAATCTAACCTTGATGTTGGAATTCCTCAGACCATGAATGTGGTTCTTACAAGCATCCGGATCTTGCAGGATCTTCAAGAAAAACTCCTTGTTGACCTTGAATATCTCCAGAATGTCAACGCAATCATCGAGTTGTTGATCAGAAACATCCCTATTCCGCTGAGGGATCTCATCAGTATCCATTTGACCTGAGTAATTATCTGAAGCCTCTAGATTTACTGGATTTGTTCTATGCAACCATGACTGCAAAGGAATACTTAGAATCGACCTTCTGCGGTGCTCTTCCCGCTCTTTTGCCCTTGGCAACTGAGATTTTGTGTGCTTTTTTCCAGATCTTTTGCTTACAGGAATGGAGTCTGCGCTCTGTTGATTGACCAAATTTTTATTAACATTTAGATACTGTCAATTTATGTTCACATAATTGATGAACACTGCTTTTTATATTTTTCTGCAATCACAACTAGCAGTTCAGTACGTCTTGTGTGCTGCTAAAAATCAACTGTGACATGAACTTACCAGCGACGGTTCCACATCCATAAACACTTTGCCCAAATCACGGTTATTCAATTTTGATTTTGGACTTTTGTTCCCTACAATTGCAATTCTCCTGGTGAGTTTGCATAGAGCTAGAAAATGAAATAGCAACAATAAAGACTCAATAGCCAAAATTAGAACTCTTTAACTTTGTTGTGCCACACCGAAACTTATTCTAGTGATAGAATTTTGACATTGATTAAGCTCATTGGATCAAATAATCCCTTGATAATTTTCCTAATCTCTTAAACATAAGAATAGTACAAATTCAACTGAATAAATTATATATGTTCTGGTAACTTATGACACTTCAACCTCTTTGGAGTTTTGCATCAAATACTCAGACTTGAAATAAAGTATTAGAAGAGATTTAATAAAGGAAATGAGATAGAACAGCTTACATCTAACACGTCGTCGTTTTGCCCCTCGCTTTTTGTGTGGGAGCAAATTTTTGAAACTTTGCCAATGATGATAATCAAGAATATGAAGTATGCCACACATACAGCCATGGTAGTTTCCCCCAACACCTATCGAGTCATTGCGCTGCAAATTTCTCTCCATTTTTTTTTTATATTTTTACTGCAATGGAGACTACTTTATGTGCAGTCCTTTTGAGCTTGAGAAATGAGAATTCAGTTTGATCTTAACTTTGTATACTGCCAATTTCTTCCACATGCCTGAAATAACAAGATTTGTAATTTAAGCCACTTGTTTAAGGAGTACTTTGTGAAGTAATTATTTGATTTTGAAACGCAGGCTAAATTTTGAAAGGATTCAAACAGAGAACACGTTGTTAAAAAAGTACAAAATTCCCACATATGAAAAAGGCTTATAGCTTTAACTGTCTGCTATTTTAAGTTTTTTTTTTTTTTTGTTTCTTTTGCTCAGTTTTAAGCCAGAAACTGTAACTAGAACTCATAAAAATAGGTGTCTATACACTTACATGATACACATGAGGAAATCCTCTAATTTTACTAAAATTGGAAAGAAAGGAAAGATATTTGCAGAGGAACCCATCAAAATTCTATCAGAGTCCTTCAATAAACAAAGCATACACAGTCCACTAACAATAACCAAAAGCATAATATAAAACAAGGGAAGAGAACAGAACAAAACATCATCAAAAGATGGTGTTGTATAATTCTAACCTTGCTCAAGATGAATAAAACAGAAGCTTTGTGACTTCTATGACTAGCATGCAACAATTTCCAGAACTATGGCGGCTTTGATAAATAAAAAAGGTAAGGAATCTGAAAGACTCAGATATATAAATGATAGTAAACTAAAAATAAAAAAATAAAAAAGTATAAAATATGCTTGAAATTTGAATGAATCAAAAGTGAATTGTATGTGACGCACACGAGAAGAAGAACAAGGAGAAGAAAGGTAGTTTGTCTACCTTCTACATAGGACCCGGGTAGTTAATGTAAGCGCCAAAACTATAAAAGCTATTTGCCGTTCACTTAATCGCAAAGTGGGGTCCACTTTTCTCTCTCGACTAACATTTGGTCCAAATCCACAAGCCAAATTCTGTGGATTTAATGTAATGGGGTTTATGGGTTAGAATTGGATGACCGTGCCTTAATGAAAGAATAGAGATGGGAAAGAGACTCAGCTAGGACCTTGTTAAATTACAAAAATGACCCTAACTTTGTCTTTAATACTAATATATATTCCGACTTTTCCATTACCCACATCTTGAAGTCTTTATGTTTGTTTGTCCCAAAAAAAAAAGGAAGAAGAAGAAAGTAGGGAGAATTCTTGGTCTAGTTTGGAGGGTTGTCGGCAGATTTGAAAAAGCAGGGCCATGTTGACGCTAATAAAATAGTCCGTTTGATAATCTTAATTTCAACCAAAAAAAAATTTTGATTATTATTATATAAAGCTCTTATATACTATAATATTTTTTATCTAAATTGATTTAAATTATATTTTTTAAACACACTAGAAAACAACGAGATGGCTTTTTTTAGTGTGTCCCTTGATTAATTCTCGAATTAAAAACCTAGGGTTTTTAATTTTTCAGGACAAAATTAGAGGCTAGTTGATAAGAAGTTAGATGATGTGACATGAGGATATATGTCAACCTTGAAATTAAGGTGTTTTGAAGGTATTGGTTATGGTTTGGTAGAATTTGATCTAACTTTGCCTAATAATTGGTGTAATTAAGATTTGGTTGAAATGTCGTTCAACGACGATCCAAAATAGCCAACTAACATTTCAAGGTGTGAGCTGCTACCTTTGTCTTTTTTGTATAGATCTTTTTGGCTCTTTAACATCAAAGACACTTGTTTTTATGTTTTAGTTAGAGACATAAGGAGCAATTTCGGTTAAGCATACCTACTCTTTGAGAAAAGGACAACATACAAAAGAGGATCATATGGAGATTACTCTGTTCAGCTGAGGTATCTCTGTTGCAAATCCCTCCTAAAAAGAAGAAAGGAGAGAAGACAGATGAAGAAAGCCATAATACTTAATCTAGAAATTAGGGAATTTTTTATAGTAACAATTATTATTTACCGGCCTTTTTTACGATTAGTAGAAATGTTATTTTAACCGTTCGGTTAATTTTTACTAGTTGGGACTATGCTTACTATTTTAACGTGTCGTGTCCGTGTCAGTCTCTTAGGCTCCGTCCATTTGACGTCTTTAATTGATAGTGGTTGCATGTCTACCTACTATAAATTTTAAGTTCTAAAAAATAAATAAGAAAGCCATAATTGATCATATTAAAAAAAATCAATTAATAAAACCATCCTCCTTTTACACTTGATACACAACATTAATCTAAATATTTTGTTCTTGTTCTTCCAATTTACGTTCTTATGTGTTTTTTTGACGCTTTCAATCTATTTACAATTGAATATATATAAAAGCTTGTAACAATCGTCATAGGTCAAGTCTGCGGACTTCCAGACATAGTCATACAGCAGCCACTAGCCAACAAGCTGCTTCTAGAAAAGCATTTTTCTCTAACAAGAGTTTTTCAGAGTTGGAGAAAATTGAATGATAAACTTCTAATATTATAGTGTTTGATAAATTCAGTTTCAATTTAAACAATATAAAATTCTTATATGTTATATTGTAAGGTAAAATGATGCTAAAGTATAAAGCTCTTATATGCAATAATACTTTTAGTTATAATGCTTTCATATGTTACTTTCAATTCTAGCTCTAATTTACTTTTTCCAAATGAAAGTATTTGTTTGTGTTTATTCTAAAGTTGGTCCATAAATAGTCCGTTGAAAACTTGAATTATTAGTGCGGCCAAAATTACTCGTTTAACACGCATAAAGGAAAGGTGTTAGGCGAAAACATTCATTTTACTCCTCATCTCATTCGCAATTCACATTTGAGGAAAGTCAGTGCGCAAAAAGTTGACTCCTGAAAAATTTACCATTCATTGAACAATCTTTCGACGAACTCGTGTTATTTGGAACTAAATTGCAATTAACGGCAATATAGTTGACGCTCTCCTGTCCTTGACTTCATGTGAGAGCTTTATACTAACTATAACAACTTTTTATTTTTTTATTATAATTATTAAGAGTTTTATATTGTTCATATTTAAAATTTGTTGGGGAATTAGTGACTCCTAATTCCAAGGATCGCAAGAACGAACAATTGCAGAAAATAAATAGGAGAAAAGAAGAAAAAGAGACACCAAATTTTTATACAGGTTCGTCCAAATTTGAGACTACGTCCTGTTTCTGCCGCTTGCAGATTCCACTATGATGAAGGAGATTACAGATTACAAGAGCAGTTTCTCACACACTCACAAACTGTGCTTACCAAAACTCTCTTCTATCTAACACCCAATGGGAATTTTTCTCTCTCAATGATGAAGCTCTCAAGAATATTGCCTCTCACAAAATTATGCCACTCACAATTTTCACACACAGTTTTCACACACGCAACCCTAGCCACCTTGTGTCTATTTATAACCAAAGGAGGAGAAAATAACAACTAATGGGAAACCCTAGTGGTTTCCCGTTTTTGGGACCTTTGAATTCAACTTTGATTCAAAACACATTGCGCAGCACAGCGCGTCAGCGGCGCGGCGCTCGAGCGCTGCGGCGCTCCCCTGCGGCCTAGGCGCTCTTCTCCTGGCGCCTAGGCGCCATCCTCATTCGGCCTAGGCGTTTAGCCCTTGGCGCCTAGGCGCTTGCCACATAGCTCCTAGGCGCTCTTGTCCTGGCGCCTAGGCGCTCTTCACCTGGCGCCTAGGCGCCTTCGCCCCAGCGCTGCGGCTCTCTTCTGCCAGAGCCGCGGCACTTGCTCCCTGCCTTCGAGGACGCGTTTTTCTCCCTTTTTCTTCCTTTTGCTGGGTTGTCAACTTGATTTGGCTCCACATATGCAACAATCTCCCACTTGGAGACTAATCAATTCACCATGTCTCCCACTGCAGCGGCAACGACTTCTCACGCCTCTTGGAGAAGTCCAACTGAAGTTGCGCACAACTTCAGTTTCTCAATCGGATCCATCTTGGCGAGCATATCTCTAGATCCTTTTACCACCCACCTTGCCTTATACCGTTTGCTGCCAGCACTTTTATTTTTTACCTGGTATACCCTTTTGTTGTGCAAGGACTTTTTACCCTGTGGTAACTTTGCCAGTTGCCATGTCCGATCCAACTCGTCCCTCATGGCTAACTCCCACTGGACCGAATCTCCAGCCTCCACGGCTTCATCAAAGCTCTCTGGCTTACCTTTGTCGGTCAACAAGATGTAATGAAGAGTTGGGGAGTATCTCTGCGGTGGTCTGATTGTCCTGCTAGACCTCCTGACTGGTGTGGCAGGAGTCCTCTGGCTTCCTTCTGGAGCTATGTTTTCCTGGTCTTCAACCTCTGGATTTTGCACCTCAACTTCAGGAAGATCCTTCAATGGAATCACCTCAGGCTTCTTATCTTCAGAACCTGAACCCTTGGAGTCCGTGCTGTCTCTGTCCTTGTACAGAACACCTTCGTTGAAGATCACATCCTTGCTCCTGATAATCTTCCGGCTTTGGTCATCCCAGAGACGATAACCAAACTCAAGTCCGCCATAGCCAACCAGAAAGCACTTCTTTGACTTGGCATCCAGTTTACTTCTAGCAGTAGAATCAATATGTGCATAGGAAACACAACCAAACACTCTCAAGTAAGAGAGATCAACCTGTTTATGGCTCCAGACTTCTTCCGGTAGCTTGAACTTCAGCGGTGTGGATGGACTTCTGTTGATCAGATGAGCGGCTGTGTTAATTGCCTCAGCCCAAAACATCTTTGGCAGCCCCGCATGCAACCTCATGCTCCTAGCACGCTCGTTTAAAGTCCTGTTCATCCTTTCAGCTACCCCATTCTGTTGTGGTTTCTCTGGAATGGTCTTCCTCATCTTTATCCCATTCTCAGCACAGTACCACCTGAACTCTTCACCTAGGTACTCTCCCCCATTGTCAGACTGCAAGCACTTCACCTTCAAATCTGTCTCGTTCTCCACCATGGCTTTCCATCTCTTGAAAGCATCGAACACATCAGATTTGTTTTTCAGAAAGTAAACCCATACCTTCCTGCTTGAGTCATCAATGAACGTCACATAGTAGTTTACGCCACCAAGAGAAGTCACCGGCGCAGGCCCCCACACATCTGTGTGAACAAGCTCCAATCTCCTGGACTTAGGCTCTCTACCCATCTTTGAGAAACTCACTCTCTTCTGTTTACCAAAGATGCAGGCTTCACACAAACTGTGATCAACAGTTTTCAAACCCGGCAGTTTTCCTTTGCAGTGAAGCACCTTCATACCCTTCTCACTCATGTGACCGAGCCTGTAATGCCATAGCTCAGTATTGACAGCAGAATCAGCAACTGCTAGTGTAACACCCCTATGTGGGGGTTAACAGTTTTAAATAAATAAAAATAATTTTAAATTTTATATTATTTAAATCAATTAAACAATGCCCATGGGTCTTTAAACAACAAGAAAAATAAAAATAAACGTTTTAAATACAAACCACAGTTTTTAGTGTAGCACCAAATATATATAATTACAGTCATCATCACCATAGTACAATTCCCAAATAACTTAACACAGCCATAAAAAAATAATACAACTCTTACATGTTGTAGATAAGTTGTAATTAAACAGGGTCTTCTAACACGAAAACAGCAAGATTATTTTCGCTTATTCCTCTTCAAATATGTTGCACTGAGTTCCACCTGAGATATGAAGATATGATAGGGATGAGCATCGACATGCCCAGTAGGGAAATCATGACTCACCTTATGGTTTATCCATTACCACATTAAAAACTGCATGGTTAGTAGGTTACATCATATTCCAGATTATGAGGTTTATTATGATCACATCTTATGGATACCGTAGTTAATCATTACCAAGTGTCATAATTACACATTTATACAAATATTACCAATCATCATTGTTCCTAGGTATCCATGTTAAATTGAGTATCACTCAACTCATCGAAACCCAAATGGGCGTACTTGATCACCCTATAAACATTTCAAGGGTGTTCCGGTGAGGGGACATCAAGCCCCGAGTCCTCACCAAATCGATTCCTGTACAGTGTGTTCTGGGACTTTCAACCCAAGGAAGCGTCATCACCTTCCCCCTATTTTTCCTTTTAGGGTATTCGTGCCCAAGGACGTAACCGTCGCCCTTTTTACATCTCACTATTCCTTTGTATTCAATTTATATTTATAGAGTCAATTTCCTAACCATGCTTCTCAATTTATAACATATGTCAAATCATTATATTTATCGCTATACAATATACATATTTTACAATATAAAACAATCAAATTTAATTTACCAAAACCTCACAAAAGATGAGTAATAGAATCCCTACCTTCAAAGCTTAACAACAAACTTTTATTCTCGGAATTAATCAACGTTAGCTCCACACATCCTTGACCCTAAGGCATGCATAAGGACAATTAAAACTAAAGCACAACGTATAATCACATTCATAAGTGAATTATGTGTAAACCCGTCTACTAGTGCCATTAAAGTATTTTTATGCAATTGTTCTTTAAATACCAAGTAAACAATTTTTATCTTAAACGCAATATAAAATACATACAAGCAATTTTTATGTTTTAGTCTCTAATAAGAATTCATAAATCATTTAGGGTAGTATTGGAAAGGTTGTAAGACATTAAGAGACTAGAAGGTGAGCAAAATTGGGTTTTTGGTTCAAGTTAACAGCTAGTATACCATGGCAACTTGGTGGTATACTTTTGTAAAAAGGCGGGTTCACTATCTACAATTAACACACGGGTTAACAGGTGGTTTACTTAAGATAGACGGGTGGTTTATTACCACTGGCAGGTTTACTAGTTTCTAATCCGAAAATTGAAAAATTCATAGAAATTAAAATACAACTCCGATTTAGGGTCATGATAGCTCATTGGAAAGCTTAGGATGTCTACTTTTTAAATATGCAAACCAATTTACAAAATTCATTTTCATTTAACTCCAGAATTTTAAGAAATAGCCACTGCCCATAGAGGTATTATAAAGTTTATGGGATGTCAAATTTTTCTTTAACTTAAAGCATATTATCCTTGTTTAAAATCTCAAAACCATTCCAAAATATGCAACATGCATTATATAATCAGAATAAACATATTCTCATGAGTTTTATACCAAAATCATTATCAAATTATATCTCTAGCCTTTCTTGTAAATAATGATGAAAACATGCTTAAATTTGCTCTTTAAGCTCAAAACATTAGAACATCAATCTTAAAGTTATGGAAACCGGTTTTAAACATTCCTAACATGTTTCTAACATTGTCATCAAACCAAAATAAAAGTTGGTTGTGGGTTGTAACTCAAGACTCAAGTTTTTGTTCATAAATGTTTAAGGATGCATGTTAACTTAACTAGAAATTTGCATGAATTTTGAACACGAAAATTATGCATTAAACATGGAGAAAATACATACTAAAAACTAAGTTTAGATTAAAGAAAACCTACCTCAAAACTTCTTTGAAAAGCACCAAAGTTCGGGTTAACAATCAAGCTTGAATTAACTCTAAAACCGCCTCGATCATGGTTGGGAATTATAATTGTCTTGGCCACAAAGAGAGCTTTGTGCTCTATGTCTTTAGTTAGAAATTTGAAGTGAGAAAGGGAGAGAATGAGAACTAGAGAAGAAGGTGGTGATAGTTAAATAAAAAGATATCAAAATGCTTAAGAGGAATGGGATGTTTACGGGGGAAAGTTGTAAGAAGAAACAAAAGAGTCTTAAAGGAAAATATCATCTTGTCTCCCATGAAGATTTTTAGCAAATCATGCTAACATAATTGAGGGGACAATTGGAGTGAATTATAGAAGAAGATAAGGAAATAATTAAAGAGGTGGTTGAGAAAATATCTCCATGTCTTTTATGAATTGAGGGAAAATAATTCAATGTCCCCTTCGGATACCTTTAGCAAAATAAGAAGAAGGCTATATAATTGAGCAATAATTTAGGGAGACAAGATTGGTAGAAGTGTTGGTAAATTTTGAATGTTTCTTAGGAAGACTTGGTAAGAAAATACTAAAGTGGTATTTTTTTTTTAATGATCGTAAACAACTTAGTAATTTTAAATAGTCACATTTTATTCATTAAATTTTACAAAATCATGCCCGTTAAAAATACGGGTGTTACAGCTCTCCCCTCCTATAAAAAAATTTCGTCCTCGAAATTTCTTACACTGATTACAATGTTAAAACAAATGTGGATACTTTTCTCTCATTTCAGATTCAAGTTCCCATGTGGCTTCCTCCACATCATGGTGTTGCCACATCACTTTCACCAGAGGAATTTCACGACGACGTAATATTTTTATTTCATGATCCAGTATTTGAACTGGAATTTCTTCATAATTCGTATCTCCTTGAATCGGCACATCTGTCCACATGATCACATGTGAAGGGTCGGGTTCATACTTTCTCAACATCGATACATGAAACACATTATGTACATGAGACAATTGTGGTGGTAGGTCTAAACGGTATGCCAACGTTCCAATGCGTTCCACAATCTCAAACGGTCCTGTATACCTTGGTGCTAACTTTCCTTTAACACCAAATCGAGATACACCTCGTTTTGGTTTCACTTTTAAGAACACAAAGTCTCCAATCATGAACTCTAAAGGTCGCCTCCTCTTATCTGCATAACTCTTTTGTCGACTTTGAGCTGTCTGAAGACGTTCACGAATAATCTGGATCTTGTCCGTTGTTTCTCTGATAAACTGAGGCCCAAGTTCAAGACGCTCTTCCTTTTCAGCCCAACACAATGGAGATCTACAAGGTCTACCATATAAGGCCTCATATGGAGCCATTCTAATACTTGCTTGGTAACTGTTGTTATATGCGAATTCAACATATGGCAGCTGTGCAGCCCAATTTGTTCCAAAGTCCAGCACACAAGCCCGAAGCATATCCTCGAGAATCTGAATGACACGTTCAGATTGTCCATCTGTTTGAGGATGAAAAGCTGTACTAAAATTCAATTGAGTTCCCAAGGCCCTCTGCAATCCTCTCCAAAATTTCGACGTGAAACGTGTATCTCTATCGGAAACTATTGACATTGGCACTCCATGCAATGTCACTACCTTTTCCACGTATAATTGACATAATTTTGAGACACTATAACTAGTTCTGATTGGGATGAAGTGGGCTGTCTTAGTTAAACGATCTACAATTACCCAAACGGCTTCATGCCCTATTTGAGTCTTAGGAAATCCAGTAACAAAGTCCATTGTCACATGATCCCACTTCCATTCTGGAATAGGTAAGCTCCTCAACTCGCCTCCAGGCTTTTGATGTTCCGCTTTAACCTGTTGGCACGTCATGCACTTAGAGACAAAGGTTGCTACATCTCGTTTCATTCCTCGCCACCAGTATTGTCGTTTTAGATCCATATACATTTTTGTGCTTCCAGGATGAATAGCAAACTTTGAACGGTGAGCCTCATCTAGCACCGCATGCCTGAGATATGGATCCTCTGGAACAACTAATCTTCCTTTGTAAAGTAAAAATCCTTCTGGCTCAATCTGCCATCCATCCAGTTGTTCTCCATTTTGTATTTGCTCCCAAACCCTACGTAATCCTTCATCGTGCCATTGTCCTTGTTTTACTTTCTGAATTAACGTAGGAGTTGCTATCACATTGAATAGGAAAGCTCTCTCGTCATCTTCATAATATTGCAAGTTGAAGTCGGCGATGGTGACTCGTCTCCAATCTTCCAATGCTAAACTGGCTATACGTCCGTTGTTCTTACGACTTAGAGCATCTGCCACGGCATTTGCTTTTCCAGGATGATATTGGATACTAAAGTCATAGTCCACCATGTACTCAGTCCATCTTCGTTGCCTTAGATTGAGATCCTTTTGAGTAAACAAATATTTCAGACTTTGATGATCTGAATATAGCTCGAACTTTGCGCCATATAGATAACATCTCCAAATTTTGAGTGCGAAAACCACAGCAGCTAGCTCAAGATCATGTGTGGGGTAGTTCCTCTCATGGGGTTTCAATTGGCGTGAGGCGTAGGCAACTACTCGTCCATGCTGCATTAACACACAACCCAAACCGTTTCCTGAGGCATCAGTGTATACTGTGTAAGGCTCCTCGTTGTTAGGTATGATTAGCACAGGTGCACTAGTGAGTCTTTGCTTCAGTTCCTCAAATGCTTCTTCACATTTATCATCCCACACGAATTTGACATTCTTCCTTGTGAGTTTTGTTAATGGAGAAGCAATCTTTGAAAAATTCTCTACGAAGCGTCGATAGTATCCAGCTAGTCCGAGGAAACTTCGAATCTCCGACACGTTCTTTGGTCGTTCCCAATTTAGCACTGCTTCAATTTTGGAGGGGTCCACTGAGATGCCTTCTTCAGAGACAACGTGTCCAAGGAACTTGACCTTCGTCATCCAGAAATCACATTTTTCTCTTTTTGCATAAAGACCATGTTCTCTCAACGTTTGTAGAGCGATCCTCAAATGCTCAGCATGTTCTTCTTCGTTTTTAGAATAGATCAAGATATCATCTATGAAGACAATGATAAATTGATCTAAGTACGGTCGAAAGACACGGTTCATCAAGTCCATGAAAGCCGCTGGTGCATTAGTCAACCCGAAAGGCATGACAAGAAACTCAAAATGACCGTAGCGAGTCCGAAAAGCTGTCTTTGGAATGTCCTCTTCTCTTATCTTCAGTTGGTGATATCCGGATCGTAAGTCAATCTTTGAGAAATAGCAAGATCCTCCTAACTGATCGAACAACTCATCAATTCGGGGTAGAGGGTACTTGTTCTTGATAGTCAATCGATTAAGCTGGCGATAATCGACACAGAGCCTCAACGATCCGTCATGTTTCTTCACAAAAAGTACTGGAGCTCCCCAAGGTGATGTACTTGGTCGAATAAATCCTTTTTCCAGTAATTCGTCCAACTGCTTCCTCAATTCCACTTTCTCAGCAGGTGCCATTCGATATGGAGCGATAGAAACAGGCGTTGCTCCTTGAGTTAGGTCAATGACAAACTCAATTTCTCTATTAGGCGGAAGTCCGGGCAATTCATCTGGAAAAACATCTGAAAATTCGTCCACCACAGGAGTGTGAGAGGATAGGTCACTCTTCTTTAGTTCTCCATTTGAAGCAAAGATCGTCCCAAGATTGGTGAAATTCCTTCGTCCTCCAATACAAGCCTTTAGCACCGGGGCTGGTGTCACTGTTCCTGTTTTTGCCTGAAATTCGACGACTTGTCCATTCTTGGTGAATAAAGAGACACGTTTCCTATGACAATCTACTATTGCCTGGTATTTAGTTAGCCAATCCATTCCTAAGATTACATCAAACTCTGTCATAGTTATTACATATAGGTCAGCCGATAGTTTATGTTCTCCTATAACAATACACACTGATTTACAAATTATGGATACTTCAGCTATCCCGCCCATTGGTGTACTAAGGGTTAATGATGAACTACATGTCTCAGTTTCTAATTGTAGTACGGAAGCAAATAACATAGATATAAATGAATGAGTGGCACCAGTGTCAAATAATACATGAGCCCAAGAATGAGACACGTGAATCATACCGTCTACAACTGAGTGATCAGCCTGTTTTGCTTGTCCAGCTGTAGCCGTAATTGCATAAGCTTGTGCTGGTGCTTTTCCTTTATCACTTTTTCCTCGGTTTCCTTGGCTACTACTAGCCTTATTATTATTTCTCCCAGAAAAATTTGGCCTTTGATTCATTGAGCCTTGTGGAGTCGGTTGGAAGTTCTGATTAGCATAAAAATTGGAACCCTGTGGCCGCTGTTGATAGTTGTACTGAGGCTGGAACCCTCGAGGTTGAGTTACTGAGACTTGGGAAGCTGGAGTGTTTTGCTGAGGCGCTCCACGATTTTGACTCCCTCCCCAAACAGTGGAGCCAAAATGACTTCCTTGTGGCCTTGGTGCAAAGGATGATTGTGTAGGGTGGTTAGGGCAATTTCTCCTCAGATGTCCCACTTGTCCACAGTTATGACAAGCATACGGTTGGAAACGACCACTACCAGAAGATCCACCACCAATAGTCACTCCACTATGCTGAATGACTTGCCCTTGTGACTTCTCTTTCTTACTTATTTTCCTTTGACGCCCACCAGAACCCTTATACTCTCCATAGGAGTTATTTAGTTCTGTCTCTGCCCGCTGTGCCGCAGCTACAAGATCAAGAAAATCTGTTGATGGAACAGCAGCTATCATTTGTCTGATTTTCGGCCTCAGGTTATTTCTAAATTTTTCGCATCTCGCCATTGGATCCGATACAGCCCCGGGATTGTAGCGAGACAATTCTATAAATCGAGCATGGTATTCAGCAACTGTTGTATCTCCCTGCACCAGGTTTTCAAATTCTCGCATCATTGCTTGCCTATGGCTCTGAGGAATATAGGTGTTGCGAAAAATGGTTTCGAACTGCTCCCATGTAAGATTCGGCACGTCATAGTCGTCTTTCTGAAGATCCCACCATTCTTCGGCTTTACCCTCAAATATATATGTTGAAAAGCTAACCCAATACTCCCGTGGAATCCTCAAGGTGTCCAACTTCTTTTTGACTGCCTTTAGCCATTGTTCTGCTATGACCGGGTTAGGTTCTCCACTAAATGTGGGTGGTTTCTGCTTCATAAACTCCTTCAACAGAGTTAGATGTCGTTGTTCGGGATCACGAACCTCCACAGGTCTTTGCACATTTTGTAATGCTTGAAGAATTTGTCCTAAATTATTTACTTCTGGTGCAGCTGGCGGGGATTGTGTTGCATGTTGTAGTTGCTCATCTTCTTGAGCTTGTTCCATCGGTTCCGGTTGCTCAACTTCTTGAGCATGTTCAACCGGTTGTGACAGCTCAGACGATTGCATTTGACGTCTTGGTGGCATAGTTTCTACTGGCTGCGAAAATTTAACTAGGATCAGTACCAAATGATGATGACATTAACACCTAACTTTAAAACCATTCCCAAAGATTAATTTTTAAGGTGGTGCTATACCCCCTAGGTTAATCGAACCTAGGCTCTGATACCAAAAATTCTGTAACACCCCTATGTGGGGGTTAACAGTTTTAAATAAATAAAAATAATTTTAAATTTTATATTATTTAAATCAATTAAACAATGCCCATGGGTCTTTAAACAACAAGAAAAATAAAAATAAACGTTTTAAATACAAACCACAGTTTTTAGTGTAGCACCAAATATATATAATTACAGTCATCATCACCATAGTACAATTCCCAAATAACTTAACACAGCCATAAAAAAATAATACAACTCTTACATGTTGTAGATAAGTTGTAATTAAACAGGGTCTTCTAACACGAAAACAGCAAGATTATTTTCGCTTATTCCTCTTCAAATATGTTGCACTGAGTTCCACCTGAGATATGAAGATATGATAGGGATGAGCATCGACATGCCCAGTAGGGAAATCATGACTCACCTTATGGTTTATCCATTACCACATTAAAAACTGCATGGTTAGTAGGTTACATCATATTCCAGATTATGAGGTTTATTATGATCACATCTTATGGATACCGTAGTTAATCATTACCAAGTGTCATAATTACACATTTATACAAATATTACCAATCATCATTGTTCCTAGGTATCCATGTTAAATTGAGTATCACTCAACTCATCGAAACCCAAATGGGCGTACTTGATCACCCTATAAACATTTCAAGGGTGTTCCGGTGAGGGGACATCAAGCCCCGAGTCCTCACCAAATCGATTCCTGTACAGTGTGTTCTGGGACTTTCAACCCAAGGAAGCGTCATCACCTTCCCCCTATTTTTCCTTTTAGGGTATTCGTGCCCAAGGACGTAACCGTCGCCCTTTTTACATCTCACTATTCCTTTGTATTCAATTTATATTTATAGAGTCAATTTCCTAACCATGCTTCTCAATTTATAACATATGTCAAATCATTATATTTATCGCTATACAATATACATATTTTACAATATAAAACAATCAAATTTAATTTACCAAAACCTCACAAAAGATGAGTAATAGAATCCCTACCTTCAAAGCTTAACAACAAACTTTTATTCTCGGAATTAATCAACGTTAGCTCCACACATCCTTGACCCTAAGGCATGCATAAGGACAATTAAAACTAAAGCACAACGTATAATCACATTCATAAGTGAATTATGTGTAAACCCGTCTACTAGTGCCATTAAAGTATTTTTATGCAATTGTTCTTTAAATACCAAGTAAACAATTTTTATCTTAAACGCAATATAAAATACATACAAGCAATTTTTATGTTTTAGTCTCTAATAAGAATTCATAAATCATTTAGGGTAGTATTGGAAAGGTTGTAAGACATTAAGAGACTAGAAGGTGAGCAAAATTGGGTTTTTGGTTCAAGTTAACAGCTAGTATACCATGGCAACTTGGTGGTATACTTTTGTAAAAAGGCGGGTTCACTATCTACAATTAACACACGGGTTAACAGGTGGTTTACTTAAGATAGACGGGTGGTTTATTACCACTGGCAGGTTTACTAGTTTCTAATCCGAAAATTGAAAAATTCATAGAAATTAAAATACAACTCCGATTTAGGGTCATGATAGCTCATTGGAAAGCTTAGGATGTCTACTTTTTAAATATGCAAACCAATTTACAAAATTCATTTTCATTTAACTCCAGAATTTTAAGAAATAGCCACTGCCCATAGAGGTATTATAAAGTTTATGGGATGTCAAATTTTTCTTTAACTTAAAGCATATTATCCTTGTTTAAAATCTCAAAACCATTCCAAAATATGCAACATGCATTATATAATCAGAATAAACATATTCTCATGAGTTTTATACCAAAATCATTATCAAATTATATCTCTAGCCTTTCTTGTAAATAATGATGAAAACATGCTTAAATTTGCTCTTTAAGCTCAAAACATTAGAACATCAATCTTAAAGTTATGGAAACCGGTTTTAAACATTCCTAACATGTTTCTAACATTGTCATCAAACCAAAATAAAAGTTGGTTGTGGGTTGTAACTCAAGACTCAAGTTTTTGTTCATAAATGTTTAAGGATGCATGTTAACTTAACTAGAAATTTGCATGAATTTTGAACACGAAAATTATGCATTAAACATGGAGAAAATACATACTAAAAACTAAGTTTAGATTAAAGAAAACCTACCTCAAAACTTCTTTGAAAAGCACCAAAGTTCGGGTTAACAATCAAGCTTGAATTAACTCTAAAACCGCCTCGATCATGGTTGGGAATTATAATTGTCTTGGCCACAAAGAGAGCTTTGTGCTCTATGTCTTTAGTTAGAAATTTGAAGTGAGAAAGGGAGAGAATGAGAACTAGAGAAGAAGGTGGTGATAGTTAAATAAAAAGATATCAAAATGCTTAAGAGGAATGGGATGTTTACGGGGGAAAGTTGTAAGAAGAAACAAAAGAGTCTTAAAGGAAAATATCATCTTGTCTCCCATGAAGATTTTTAGCAAATCATGCTAACATAATTGAGGGGACAATTGGAGTGAATTATAGAAGAAGATAAGGAAATAATTAAAGAGGTGGTTGAGAAAATATCTCCATGTCTTTTATGAATTGAGGGAAAATAATTCAATGTCCCCTTCGGATACCTTTAGCAAAATAAGAAGAAGGCTATATAATTGAGCAATAATTTAGGGAGACAAGATTGGTAGAAGTGTTGGTAAATTTTGAATGTTTCTTAGGAAGACTTGGTAAGAAAATACTAAAGTGGTATTTTTTTTTTAATGATCGTAAACAACTTAGTAATTTTAAATAGTCACATTTTATTCATTAAATTTTACAAAATCATGCCCGTTAAAAATACGGGTGTTACAGCTAGGGTATCTCTGCAACTAGAGTTCATGTAGAGAGTTCCAGCCTTGCGTCCCCGAGCAATAACCATCGCTCCTTTCGTGACTTTCCAACCTCCACAATTGAAGGTTACTTTATGTCCATCATCATCCAGTTGCCCCACCGAAATCAAGTTGCGCATTAATTTAGGAACATGTCTCACCTTATGAATCTTCCATACCGACCCATTAGGCATTTTTAAACTGACATCTCCAATGCCAACTATATCCAAAGGTTCTCCATCAGCAAGATAAACCTTACCATGATTTCCAGCAACGTAGTTCTCCAGGACATGACGGTGTGCTGTGGTGTGGAATGATGCTCCTGAGTCTATCACCCACGAATCAAAAGAACTGTCGACAGACAAGATTAAGGCATCCTGTTGCTCTTCAGTGGCGGCGTTAGCTTCATCATTAGTCTTGTCTTCATTCTTCCTTGGAGCCCTGCAGCTCTTTTTCAAGTGGCCCGTCTTCCCACAGTTCCAACACTCCATGGTCCTACCATTCCTTGAATTGCTTCTCCCATTTCTCGACTTGCCTCTCCTGCCATTATCCTTGTTGGATTGCCTGTCAAGTTTCCTGCCCCTATTATCAACATTAAGGGCCGAGTTCGACGAAGAGGCTTCTCCTGAGTCCTTCCTGCGAACTTCTTCCGCCAGAATGGAGTTTCTGACATCAACAAACTTCAGTTTGGCATTCCCAAGTGAATTTGTAATGGCCACCCTCATGGGTTCCCAGCTATTCGATAACGAGGCCAAGAGGATTAGAGCATTGATCTCATCATCGAATTTAATCTCTACCGAGACCAATTGGTTTAGGACGGAGTTGAAACTGTTCAGGTGCTCTACCACCGAGGCACCTTCAGACATATTTAAATTAAAGAGCTTCTTCATGAGATGTACCTTGTTATTGGCTGAGGGCTTCTCATACATCTCTGACAGAGCCTTCATCATCCCTGCTGTAGTAGTCTCCTTCGCAACGTTGTGGGCAACGTTCTTTGACAAAGTCAAACGGATCACACCGAGTACCTGTCTATCAAGGAGACTTCACTCCTCATTCTTCATGCCTTCGGGCTTACTACCCAAGGGCAAGTGCAGTTTCCTGCTGTACATGTAGTCTTCTACTTGCATCCTCCAATAGGAAAAATCTGAACCATCAAATTTGGTGATGCCGGCTGCCATACCTTCTTCTCCAGTCATCGTTCTTGATCAAAACCTCCGCTCTGATACCAGTTGTTGGGGAATTAGGCCACTCCTAATTCCAAGGATCGCAAGAACGAACAATTGCAGAAAATAATAGGAGAAAAGAAGAAAAAGAGACACCAAATTTTTATACAGGTTCGTCCAAAATTGAGACTACGTCCTGTTTCTGTCGCTTGCAGATTCCACTATGATGAAGGAGATTACAGATTACAAGAGCAGTTTCTCACACACTCACAAACTGTGCTTACCAAAACTCTCTTCTATCTAACACCCAATGGGAATTTTTCTCTCTCAAGGATGAAGCTCTCAAGAATTTTGCCTCTCACAAAATTATGCCACTCACAATTTTCACACACAGTTTTCACACACGCAACCCTAGCCACCTTGTGTCTATTTATAACCAAAGGCGGAGAAAATAACAACTAATGGGAAACCCTAGTGGTTTCCCGTTTTTGGGACCTTTGAATTCGACTTTGATTCAAAACACATTGCGCAGCACAGCGCGTCAGCGCCGCGGCGCTCCCCTGCGGCCTAGGCGCTCTTCTCCTGGCGCCTAGGCGCCATCCTCATTCGGCCTAGGCGTTTAGCCCTTGGCGCCTAGGCGCTTGCCACATAGCGCCTAGGCGCTCTTGTCCTGGCGCCTAGGCGCTCTTCACCTGGCGCCTTCGCCCCAGCGCCGCGGCGCTCTTCTGCCAGAGCCGCGACGCTTGCTCCCTGCCTTCGATGACGCGTTTTTCTCCCTTTTTCTTCCTTTTGCTGGGTTGTCAACTTGATTTGGCTCCACATATGCAACAAAATTAATCCGTTAAAACTAAAGTGTCAAATTGTCCTTTATCCCTATGTCTTGTAACACTGGCTAAAATGCAAATGGGGTTCTAGATTTTTTTTTTTAGAAGTAAAAAATTGGGTTCCAGAGTTTGAAAGTCTCGCGAATTTTTATAGACCGAATCAAACCTGTAATAGCGTACTACATATTAGTAGTTTGGATTTGCGTAGTTATTATATGGCACAATAAAGAGGACTGCATAAAGAATAAATATTGATAAACCCAATAATAATCCGCTTTATATTAATAAGATCTCAACTGTGTTGGGTAGCAGGTGTCATGTACAGAAATTTCGACCGAGCACGACATGAAGGTTATTTTGGACAAGATCGAGCGTAACACGAGATGTTAGGTTATGTATGGAACTTTCTTTATTATTATTATTATTATTATTACTACCTTACAGTGGACTAGCTAGCATGATATATAAGACACAAGCATGATTTAATTAAGTAGGACCTTTTCAGACACATTGAGCAAATATGACTAGCACGATTATATTAATGTTTGCTGGATTTTGTATTATACTTATCCAGTCATCCTATCTTATTTTGCACATTTTTCATTTACTTTGAATTTTACAATTATAACAAAATCAAATTTCAACATTAAAAGTCAATTAAAACAAAAAACCTTAGAAGCACGATGCAAACAAGAATACAATACGAGAGTAAGTTTTTGAGTTGGGTCAAGCATGACACGACAACAGAGATTTTGTAGACAGGACCAAACAAAGAGCAAGGTAAGACTGGTTGATATCTCAAATGAGTACCTAAGGTATCTTTTCCATACCCAAAAAACATTGAAGTTATTGGATAAACGTTAAAAAAAAAAATCATTTTTGAATTTGTGTCAAAGATATTACAGCTTCAAATTGCTACATAAATAAACTAGTCAAATGTCACAAAATATAACATAAGTCCGAATAACAAAGAAGTTAAGGGCAAATTTAAAATACATATAAATGTTGTAGCAATATCCACTTTCACACAACTGCATTATGTTCCTAGCCAAATTACACAACTTGCACTTGCTTTCTGTAGCGCCATTATTCAACTCCAAGTCTTTCCCTTTATCTGGGCGATATGCATATGCATTATGCAGAAAGAAAGGTTGTTCTTTTGTTTGTCTCGCATAAGGAATATATTAGGCAGACTTAAAAGCAACACAATTCACCCGGCGTATAACAACAGCGAATCCTTTTCCCCATTTTTATATTTCTTCCCACTGATCGGTTTCCCCTTTCACCCTGAGATAAAAAGAATACAAAAAGAACTTTACAATCCAGTGCACAGGGAAACAAAAGGTAACAAAAGAGCTGCCCCTTTTGTACAATTTGAGAAGGGATTTTGGCTTCTTTTTTTTTTTTGTTGAATAAAAAATAGTATCGGGTGGATACATTGGTAGTTTCTGGGGCCATAAAAGAGTGGAAGTGGCCGACCAAGTTTCTACATGGGAGACCTTAAAAGTCCCCTAGTGTTCACAACATAAGGCCCAAATACTCAATCTTAGCCCCTGGCATACCAGTGGTAACTAAGGCATAAGTGAGTCAGACAAAGAATCGAACATGTATTGAGAGCATAGAGAGCGTTGACTGATATCTCTTAACTACTACACCACAACTCTCGGTGGTGGAAGGGGTTTTAATTGATAAAAAGAAGAATGTACTTTAACTTATATGCCTTTAGGCACAACCATAAATAACATAGAAATCACAAAAGAGGGAAAATCTTCTATATTACTTTTGGGGACGCCAGTTTTGATACCTTAAAATTGTTTAGCAACATTTGAAAAGTAGGAAATGTTAGGGTGAGCCAGAAAAATTTAGATAGAGCCAAATCTAAATGTGAAGTATCAAATGCCTATTTATATCTTATAAATATTATATATAACTCATTTTCGTTAAAAAAAAAAAAAACCAGGCTTATAAAAGAATTACTATCAAGCTTTTGATATTAGATTGCCATATGTTTGTATATGAGGAAAAACAATGACAGACACAATTGAAGGCATGCTTACATGTAAAATTTGGCATAATTTCATTACTATGGATATTTTTACTGTAGAATTGTGTCTTAAAAAAAGTTACCGTAAAGTCCCATTTATTGAGAATTTTTTCATTCAAGGGAAATCCCTGTGACTTTAATTTTTCTGACCAAAAAAAAAAAAAAAAACTCAAAGATACCCTCCAAAAGCCCCATTCAAAGATGACCAAGAAACAAGAAATAAAAGCCAACAAAATGCCGCAGCTGCCCAAGCTTTTTTGCTTGCAAACAAATGCTCTAGAGGCTAGGCTATTCTTTGTGGACGCGAATATCAGACATAACGATCTCTTTGCACGGGGAAATTTTTGCCGGTTTCATAAATTTAGACGGTGGATTTTATCGTATCTACTGTCCAGGGGCTACTCTAGCTCGTACTGTATCAGGACCCACGTTTGTTTCACGAACGTACTCTGATCTTTACTCTTGTCTTGTCTATTTTGTATATAACCCCGCGTTTACGGGGGAAGGCAGTTAATTTAAGACACCGAATTATCAAAGCCAAAAAAAAAAAAGTTCCGAAGAAGGAGAGAATTCTTTCATGAGGAATGAAAACTAAACCGGTGAGACACAGTTCTTAAAAATAATTTTCATATTGAAATTTGTTCAATGATTAATTCTTTTCATGATATAATTCTAATCTAATCCAACATCATCAGTAAAATATGAAAACTCGCAAGATTCTTGACAGAAGAAACATGATAGTTTGTTTAAGAAATTCGTTCAAAGCAAAAGTTTTAACTGTAATAGTATAAAGTAACATACTATTGTATACAGTTTTCACATACTATAATATTTTCGTTTCTTTTATGGTCGTTGACAAATTGGTTAGAACTAAATTTTTAAGTTTAAGAACTGTAGCATGTGAGAGCTTTACACTGTTGTAATTTTTTTGTTTTTTATTGTAATTGTTGAGAGTTTTACATTGTATTTAATTAGAACTAATTAGTTTCAACTAACCTTCTAAACATATGGTTAGTTCTAATTTTCTAAACAAACTAAAAAAAAAATGACTTTACAAGGGTTATAGTCCCCTAATGAAAAACACAAACCCTATTACCCAACAAATTGAACACTAGGAAAAGAAGTATATGGATTAGATTATTTTGTGACGATTAATTTGTTATTATATTATAAAATTGTAATTTTGTTTTTCATCAAAACAGGAAATGTTAAAGAAACACTACTCCATCAATTATTCAACCGAAGTAATTTCACAAGTAATTATAAACTTGTAATTTTGCTTTTAATCAAAACAGGAAATATTAAACAAACACTACTCCATCAATTAGTCAACAGAGGTAATAAATTTGACAAGTAACATAGAAAAGACAAATCAATATGGCATGTCGCAGTCCTTTCAACTCTTTTCAGTGCTATTGCGAAAGTCCAGTGATTCCTGAATCAATCCCACCACCTTCTTTTGTGGGCATGCATGTGAATTGTCCTGAGTCTTGGCCTTACACTCGAAAGCACGAAGCAAGTTTGGCAGATGAAGAAACATCCTTGGCCCAGCAACCTTGTTCCATTTGGGTTAGTTAAAAACGTGAGTGCTGGCGACCATATTCTTTTAGATGGGCTGGCTTCAAAAGGAATTGACCCATACAGTGTAAAACCCGAAGGATTGGGAATAAAAATAAATGGAAAAAAGACATCAAAATGATAAGCTTTAGAAAACAACACAATTAGGAAAAGGATAACCTTATGATTTTGTGTCAATTAGGTTGTTTACTATTTTGAATTCTGCTTATTCCTTTTTTTGACTCTGATGTAAAAGGTGGAGTTGATTTTTTCACAGAAAGGATATGTTGATATTTGCAAATTGTTTAATTTAGATAATGAAACGTGAAATAAACAGAAGTTTACCTTTTTTAGGCCCAAGTAATGTAATACCGAGTGTTATCACGGGGGATCATCAGCTCATCTGTGGGACTTTTACGCCTGATGAGTTTTGTTGAACACTAAGCACCTCTTATGTTCCCTCATTTTTGGCCTTTTCCTAACCACGTGGAAGGCTGACAGAGCGAGTGCCGTCATTTAAAGCATCCACCGCAAGTGGGACGACAAAGGCTCCCACACTCTATTGTGTTCCACTCCACCCACATCACTGGTTCATCGTCCTCATTATTCCCCATCCATCATAAACTCTCTTTCACTCCTCCACTCGCTCCCTCACTCGCTCATTCACTATCCTTTTAGTCCCTCCTAACAGAAGGAAAGAAAGAAATATTAATCACTGTCACTCTGCACTTACATTACACACGCTCTCTCTCGCTCTCTCTCCACTCTCTGCAAAGAGAGAGGAGGAACAAAAATGGCCAACTCCTCACATAATTCCCTTTTTGCCCCTACGTTTCTACCCTGTTTTCTCCTCCTCTTCTTCTCCACTTCTCCCATTCCCACTACTTTGGCCCTCAACATCAGCGCCCTTCTCTCCTCTTTCCCTGACCTCTCCGACTTCACCTCACTCCTCCTCTCCTCCGCCCCCTCCCTAGCCGCCGACCTCTCCCACCGCTCCTCCCTCACCCTCCTCGCCGTCCCCAACCCTTATTTCTCCCCCTCCTCCGACCTCACGCGCCGTCTCTCCTCCTCCTCACGCGCTGACGTCCTCCGCTACCACGTCCTCCTAGAGTACCTCTCCGAGTCCGACCTCCGCCGGATCCCTCCCTCGGGGAAGATCGTCACCACCCTCCTCCAGACCACCGGCCGCGCCCCCAGTAACTTCGGCTCCGTGAACATCACGCGCGACACTTCCACCGGCGCCGTGTCGGTCCGCTCCCCCGCGCCCTACTCCCCTTCCAACGCCACCATCCTCAGCCTCATCAAGACGCTTCCGTACAATGTCAGCGTCTTCGCCGTCGATTCCTTACTCGTCCCGTACGGCTTCGATCTGATGGAGTCGGAGACGCGGCCGCCGCTGGGGCTCAACATCACGAAGGCGCTGATCGACGGCCACAACTTCAACGTCGCGGCGTCGATGCTGTCGTCCTCGGGAGTAGTCGAGGAGTTCGAGGCGGACGAGGGCGGCGCAGGGATCACACTCTTCGTCCCCGTTGACACCGCCTTCGCCGACCTCCCATCCACCGTCAGGCTCCAATCTCTCCCCGCCGATAGGAAGGCCGTGGTGCTCAAATTCCACGTCCTCCATTCCTATTACCCGCTGGGCTCTCTCCAGTCAATTGTGAATCCCGTACAGCCCACATTGGCGACGGAGGACATGGGAGCCGGGAGCTTCACGCTCAACATTTCGAGGGTTAACGGATCGGTCGGGATCGACACGGGCATCGTCCAGGCGTCGGTGACGCAGACGGTGTTCGATCAGAATCCTGTCGCCATTTTCGGGGTTTCTGAGGTTTTATTGCCAAGGGAGATCTTTGGGAAGAATCCGATAATGACGACCAAGCCAGGAGCTCCTTTGGTAGGCGGAGGCGCTCAGCCACCGGATATCTCTCTTTCGCCGGAGAACTCGCCGGGATTTGACGGGCCTTCATCTCACCTATCGTCTCCACCAGGTTTTCGCGGAGAAATCCGAGCGGAAGCGGCCATTAAAGGCGTCGGCAGCTTGGGGCTTGCTCTGGTGTGTTGTATAGAACTGTATCTATTGCTGGTATGAGATCTTTTTTTATTTGTTTTTGCCTCGAGATTAGATTTTTTTTCCTTCGATTTCTCTACTTTTTTTTACACGGTGAATTGAATTTGGCTACAAATGGCCTAATTTTTCTATTTTTTTCCTTTTTCTCTTGAAAGCTCAAAATTGAATGTTAATTTGTGTCATGTTTCAATAATTTATATATATATATATATTAGAGAGCACAATTTTTTTTCCCCACTGTAAAGCATTGAATTTTGTTATCTATAGTTTATTTGTACCAAACGTAGCTTACTTTCAAATCCAAGCACTTTTTTTCCTTTGATTTTTTTGCGATGTAGAAACTTATTGCAGACTTCTGAGAATAGTGTTTAAGCATTTCTAATTCGCATTTCATTTCTCGTATGTGGAGTGGAAAACTGAAAGCTGAGTTCTCATGGAGCATATGGGATTCAGAAATTAGTTTCCTTTGGAATCGGAATGATCTAGGAAAAAGAAAATCGGCTATTGGGAAAATAAAAAAGGTCGTATAATACAAATGTCTTGCTTTTCGTATAAAGTTGTAAAGACAGCGCTCCTTTTTACAAAATATCCCACCAGAGCCTTCTTACGGACCACAAATTTCACTCTATTTATTTATTCTTTTTTTTAATTGCGTTTTTCCCCCCTAGGAACAGTTAGATTATTGTAGGAAATTAGTAATACGGTGGATACGATAAAATATGTTATGAATAAAAAAATTCTCATAAATTTAACTTCTTTCTTTCTTTTTTGTTTTTTTTTTTGCCTGTTTCCGTAGGCTCGAATGCAGCCTTGTGCTCGTGTTGTCCGAAATAGCCAAGCCGTTGTTAGGAACTGTTATTATCAAATAAAAATAAGATTATGATCTGATAGAGAACTTTTTTTTTTTTTAAAAAAGGAGGTATTAAATTAAATATTAGAAAAATAGAAGGATGCGTCAGAGGATCAGAGAATCCTGCCCCCGCATATTTACTGGCAAAGTCTTGGATGGATAGATTTTAATGTGGTTGGGTTTCAGACCAAAAGGGTTTGAAATTGCTGTTTGGACTTGGGAGGTGTCTGTGGAGGCCAATAAGTGAGCAAAGTGGATGACAGAAGGCAAACTCCGGGCCCCACATTCGAAAGGCTTTGATCGAAAGGCGCAGGGGGGAACTCTCCTGTGATGCACTCATTTTTATGCGGGCCGGATGTTGATTGGGGCTGGCAAAGAACAGTGTACGGCCAGATCTAGTGAGACTCGTTGGGAAGGCGGGGGAAAATCTACTTGTGGTCTACGCAGATGCTTCTTCTGAGCTAAGGGGAGTGCTATGATGACGCCATCCTTTTCCCTCATCAATCGGATCAACTCCGAGGTCCTACTATAGATTCACGGTGTTAAAGACGTGTGAATTTTGTACGGTATTACCGTACATAGCTTGCATATGTTATCTAGAATAAAAATATGCTCTAATTTAAAGTTTTATATTACATTATGTGAGTTTGGTTTTGGAGCAAATTTATTAGTGAAACACTATATTGGAGTCTAAACAAGCGTGAGCTCTGGTGTGAAGGTTGAATACCACTAGTTTAAACAATGTTATCATGCTCTTGCCCGTAATGCATGTTTTTATATATTAAATTAGATCAAAATTAATAAGTAAAATTAATAGAATTTAAGGCAAATATAACATTTTGATTGCGTTTTTTTCCTATATTATTATACAATTCTCTATCTTATTAAATGTTAGTGATGCTTAGAAAATGGAATCTTAACTCATACAAAATATAGAGATTAGAGAATGTTAGGAACCAAGTTAAAACTTAAATATTATAATATATAAAAGCTTTACATTATAATATATTTTTACTTTACGTTATAGCATATGAGAGTTTTACATTAAAGTAGTTAGAACTTAATTCCAATACACTCTAGTAAGGTGTTTGTAAGAAGAGTTCAAACTTTATATTATAGTATGCGAGAGCTTTACATTGTAACAAATTTTTATCTTATATTAACATACGAGAGTTTTACATTATTCGCGGTTGAAATTTTAGAGTTTAAATCACTCTCCCAAACACGACTATAGCCTCCATAGTCTACATGTGAACTGTGCTGTCGAAACTATTGGTATTTGCTTTTGTGAAAACTCACCCGACATATCACAAACTAATATGAATAAATACTTTGCCGATAGCCTGTACCACTTATTTACAGGAATTGGTGAGTTTTCTTAAGCATTTTTTTTCCCGGTTCTGTAATTTTTGCTTGGGGCTTGGATATTATGTTTGAAAATATAGTTATAATTAATAAATTGGAACCAAAATATGTAGCGTGTGAGAGCTTTACATTATAGCATTTTTTTGTTTTATATTATAGCATATAAGAGCTTTACACTACAGCAGTTAAAACTAACAATTTTCAAAATAACGTTGCCGAACAAAGCTGAAATATTTGACAGGGATAGACCCGCTTTCAAAAGAGTTTATTTTTGTTCCTTCTCTCTCTGTTGCCAAAAGCTTAAAAAGATAAAATTAAGAACGAAACCAAAAAGCCGGCCTGCGAATAAAGAGCATGATTACTAATGATCCAAGCTCATCGGCTGTGCCTATTTTTTTTTTTTTTTAAGAAAATGCTCATCGTCCAAAAATTTGTTTTCTTACTTTACCCTTGCTATCTTTTGGGAGGGAAAGGGTTTTGATATTTTTAAAGGTTGTAAAATGATCATGGTAGGTCTATTGAATTCTTTTTCCTTTTTGTTTTTTGGGCCTAACAGGTTGTCACAATTGGGCTTTTACTCATCTTTTGCTGTCTGCTGAGCATCAAATTCTAACCTACAAAATTTGCTCTTCAGAGTAGCCATTTTCTTTCTAAATCTATCGGAAAAAAGACAAATCTGTAAATCTGCTTGATTTGAGAAAAGAATCAAACAAATCTTGTTTTACAGGGAAAAAAAAAAAAGAAGAAGAAAGAAACAAAGATAGAAAAAGAGAGCAGAGCTTGACTGATAATAGTGGTTACAATTATTTCGTAGGTTTCAAAAATTATCACCATTCATCAGGAAATTAACAGCCATATGCCCTTTAAGCTACGGGCCTGACCTTTGCATGTTGTCACTGACTCTAGCCCATCAATGCTGTACCTCAATTTTCACCTCCGAGTTGAGTTGAGTCGGATCCTTTATATACTTTATTAACGGGTCTCTCGACAGGGAATGAAGGAATGATATTGATGATTCCTTTTTCCCAGAAAAAAAAAAAATCCCACTAAAATTAAATACTTATAAGAAATCTGTTCTTAGTATTATATATATATATTTTAGAAAAGACGTGACAATATTTTAACGCCCAAAAGAAAACATATATTCATCTAAATACGAACTAATATGAAGAATTGCTCGAGGTCGTTATAAGCTCTTTATATTAAGATTAAGACTTATATTTTTGACACATTTCTTTTTTTCAGTTTGCTAAAACTGAATCCGAAAGTCATGGTGTTGAAACTTGAAAGTTGATCGACAGCTAAACCAATTGGAGTCAGGTTTGAATACAGGTGTGTCTTCTAGAAATGAATCATAACTGATAATGGTAGAAAAATGCATACGCCATATGCCAATCGATTTGACCGAAACGTGTGGAAATCGAGTATGAAGTATTGAATTTGATCGCTTCAAATTTCAACAGTTTCCGTTATGGCCACAGATGAAGATTTAAGTTACACGACATTGGTTTAAGAAGCAAAGAGAGTCATTCATTGACAAAATCTTTAATAGAGATATCTTTTCTTGGTTGAAATTGACCATATCGTATGCAATGTTACTCATCAAACATGCAATGCACCTAGAAATTTAAGGAAAAATATGGTGTCATCTATTTCTCTTTTTCTAATGGAAAGAGCTTTTACATTTGGCCTAAGTTCAACAAATTAACTTGTACTAGAGAGAATTAAGAAGTATAATATATACATATATATATATATGTGTGAAATCATACCAAAAAAAAAAAACCATTGTCAAAAAAAGGGGAATATAAGGACAAAATGTGGAAGGCAAACATTGGAGGAAGGAGACAATAATCTCTAATAGTGGTAGCTAGTGGGCAACTAATGACATTGACCATGGTGGGCATGAAAAATTCTCCTTTTGGGTCAAACAAAATCTGGATTGTGTTTGCTCAATGGCTGGCATTTTCTCTTCCTTACAAATATCTTTTCGCCCTCGTTTACTTACACTTTCGTTTACATTTCTAGCATATTTTTCTCATTTCCTTTCCTCTTCTTTTTCTCCTTTATATATTCTTGCAAGTTAAGTTTTTCCTTGACTTTCTCAAGATTCAACATTCTATATGCAGCCCCTATATGTAAAGAAGAAGTTTTAAAAGAGTTCCTTTCCCCTACTCATGTGTCTAAATTTGTTTGTGTCTGAACAAATATGAAACCAAAGTCCAAAACCTGCTAATTGAAGTCGTGATCAGAAAAAGATGTTTTAACCCATTTCGTTATAATTTTTTTTTTTTTTTCGTCATGGACCGTGGTTAGCAGCCAGACAGTGCAGAGTTGGAAAATGTCAGATAACATTCCGAAAGCTTGCAAGTTGAAAGTATTTAATTTTAATTAGGACTTTGGATTTATTGCAAAAGTTCCCCTTGAACTATAGTCTTTATAATATTTTGGCCCCCAAACTTTAAAATGTAAAATCTATTCTCCTTGAAGCATGGCATGTTAATAAAAATAGTCTTTCTATTAGAATTTTAAAGGCAAATTGACAAATAATTTTGAAATTTGTGATATTGTGGTAATCATAATTATAAAAACAACAAAAAATTAAAACTATAATAAAAATAGTCTTTATTGATGATTAAAAACAAAAAAAAATCAATTAAAAACATATCATGATATGTTAATAAAAATAGTCTTTTTGTTAGAATTTTTTAGACAAATTGACAAATAAAATAGTCTCCCTAAAGCATGACATGTTAATAAAAATAGTCTTTCTGTTAGCATTTTAAAGACAAATTGACAAATAATTTTAAAATTTGTGATATTGTGGTAATCATAATTATAAAAACAACAAAAAATTAAAATATAATAAAAATAGTGTTATTGATGATTAAAAAAAATCAATTAAAAACATACTACTATCTGGATCCCTCTTTTTTCAATATGTTGAATTTTTCTTTAAAATTGTAGTAACTTTTTTTCACAATCAAAATGAGTTTTAAAACTTTAAAGAATATAAATACTAATAAAAACTTTAAAAATATGAAAGAAGTTTTATTAATACTGTTAGAGATTTTTTTTCCTTTGAAAATTTTATGTCATATTTTTTGTTATATTAAATATATTTATGTTATATTCTTTTTCATTTCACTATATATAACTTTTAAAATTTCAAAATGCTTTTTAGGTGTGAAAAATAAAATAAAATCTTGATATATCGAAAAAGAAAGATTCCAATAGTGTAATGGTTTTAATTTTTTTTGTTTTTAATTATCAATAAATACTATTTTTTTATTATAGTTTTAATTTTTATAGATATTTTTATAATCAGGTTATCAAAACGCCCTTAACTTTTAATCATGTGTCAATTTTTTTAAAATTCTAATAGAATGATCATTTTTGTTAACAGTTCATACTTCAGGGGAAACGGATGTCATGTTTTGAAGTTCAGAGGATAAAGTGTTACAACGACTATATTTCGAAAGAATTTTTATAATTAATCCTATGACTTTTACTCTAGGGTTTCTCCAAAGTCTAAATTATTTTATTTATAATATAGCCAATGCATAAATTTGGACTGCTGGGGAAGGGTCAGCTTAAAATGTATATATATAATTTCCAAGAAATATATGAATACTTGAACAAAAACACGTCATCTTACAAAACTTACTTGGATAATGGTGAATAATTGGCATTGATTTTTTTTTTTTGAAGAATATAACGTTTTAAAAAAACAAATTCAAAATATTATTTTAAAGCAGTGGCCCAATGGGTAAAAATATTACCTAGTTCTTTGATTTTGATGGACAAATTTCAAAATTTTCTGTTGAACTTACGAATAACAATGTAGCTCCAGACTATAGATGTAAATCCATTTTTTCCCAGACCATAATCTAAGGTGATTGGAAGCATTAACTAGAATCAATAGTTAGAACTACTTTTAGTTGAAAACACTATAGCATGTGAGAGCTTTACATTGTAGCATACTTTTTTCTTAACACTGTAGCATGTGAGGGCTTAACATTGTAGCAACTAAAAGTTTTGGTTCTAACTCATATTGTCAAACACTACAAAATTGTAATACTCAATTTATAATTCTATTGGTTTCTTCAACGGAAATGACGTCTCTCTCATATAATAGTAATTTTATTGTTAGCTTAGTAAATTAACGTTGTAGACATAATTAACTCAATTAGGCACTCAAAATATTTCCATCCTAGCAAAAACCCTAATTAAATAAGTTTTTCTCTTTTTCTTTAATTTTTTTGAGGAATCTTTTTCTTTAATTTCAACACACAAAGAAAGAACCGGGCTTTTTTGAAGAAGAAAACTTGATGCCATCCTTGACAAGTGCTCGAGACTTTTCTTTGTCAAGAATTAGAAACTCTAGTTTTACAGAAAGTGTAAATTAAAATAAACAAAGAATGAAACACACAAAATTCATCTTTAATGTGAGAGTCACATCTATTTTTAGACGTTGCAGAAAACTTTGCTGTTGAGAGGTAAGCTCGGCGCCACCGCCGAGGACACTAACTTCGGTGGTGGGCTAATAAGCTCGGCAGACGACCGAAAAGCTTGCTATCGGCCCCCGATGCTTTGTACTTCTCTTCGAGGTGCCTCTCAGGCATTCAAGGCTACGCCCTAAGAAGGCCGTCACCTCGTCAAAGTACAGTAGCTCGGGTCGGACCTACCTTTCTCGAAAGCAGGCTGCTACTTGCCATTATAGGCCAACACAAGGCAGATACTTTGCCGTCTGATAGAGTCCAATCCATTGGGCGATGGGCGCGACACTTGTTACCTACTGTATGACACCTTGATGTGACACCCGAGTTGTGGACATAAACCCAGCTTACACCCGATCCAAGTGGTGGCCTATAAATAGGATGCATTTATGGCATTCTAGAGAGAGACTTCTTCTACACACCTAACTAGCTGTCGACCTCTGCCGAGCAATACCTGCCTTGAGCATCGGAGAGCCCTTGTCTGTTGACTAACCTTTCTATCTTCTCCGAAGCGTCCCTCCTCTTGCAGGTGTGCACGTCCGGGCAGAGGCGAGTCCAAGGAGAGGTCAGACCGTGCGCAGCCGCACGTGGGTGTTGATCCGACGTCGGATCACGGTAAGCATCAACATTTGCTATGATAAAAAAGAACTTTACAAGAAAAAAATCACAACCATTTAACATTTTGTGTTTTTCCTTGATTTCTCTATCAAACCCAATACGACACTCTCTTTATATATAAAAAAAAAATTGGAACAACTGAATTTTACTAGTTTGAAATTTATAAACCACACTTTAATGAAATTTCGGTCTATGCGCTTATTGAGGAAGTGGATAAGCATTAAATTAGACTTCTTAATTTATCATATTTTTTTCTCAACCAACCAACCACGCTTCTAATGCTCTATCTCTCTCTACTTTTCTCTCTCTGTAAAACTGTGATCACTTTCTAATTTCTATCCACCCGGTGGAAGTTAAAAATGCTTTCAAGATTTTTATGTTTTTTTCCCCATAAAATTTAAAGTTTAGGTGCGTATCCACTGAAGCTTTGTGCTGTCATTGGTTGATTGGCTTATGCTTGGTTACTCGGAAATTAACTGAAATCCACATAAAAAGCTGCGTTTTAGGCGAAAGAAAATTGACTTCAATGGTCAGAACAAATGCCACGTGTTAAAATTTCAGGTATACATTGTTATTTAGGTCAATGTTAGAGAAAATGTTTTAGATTTTTCATTATTTGTCCAGTGCCACTTAGAAGCTCTTATGGGTGGATATGTACTTTAGTTTTATCAAAATCTTACTATTTTAACCATTGAATTAATCTTATTAATAGTTTGTTAAAAATTTACGACACATGATATATAATTGTCGTTAATCATAAATCAAAACGTTAAAAAATTAATCTAATGTTCAAAAAAACAACACCTATTTTACTGCAAATTTTACGCTTGTAAAATGTGTCAAACACGATAAAACTTAAGCAACTTGGTAGTTTATTTAGACCGATTAGGCTATATGGCTTAGTACAAAATCAAATCGTTGGTCAAGACTTGAGAAAGATGATTCTCCGAGCAACCCAAACAATGGCTTGGGTTAATCATCCTTTGATAATTATGGGATTCTCCAAATATCTAAGCTGTTCTTCGCTATAAATATAAAAATATATATTTACTAATAATATGAGTAATAATAGTAATGATAGTCTCGTGTTCTTCTTACATAATTTCATTTAGTATATTCATCATTAGCTAAGTTTGATGTAATTATAAATTAACCAATGCCAGGGATTGATGCCCATCACGAGATTATTAATTAATTCACATCATTGGCCCTTTCCCCTTAATTCCTTAAACAAAGGTTTTATCTGAAGTGGACGGCATTATAACTCACTTTGTCAGCAAACACGGTTCAATCAAAATCCAAAAGGTCCACAAGGGTAATAAGTAAAAACCCACTAAAACGATCAGAAAAATCACGACGCCCACAATGGATGGAAGGAAGGCGAAGAGTACAAAACAATACACCTCTTAATATACATAAATATATTTAGCGTTTTTTCACATGTCCTTCCAAAAAGACTGTCCCTCAAATGTAACACATAGGAGAAAAAATATAACAAAATGGTCATTGAATTTTAGAGCATCTTCAATGTAATATTAATTAATATGTAAATGATAAATTTAACATTTGAGAAAACACTCTCCGATGTAATGTTATTTTTAATGTTAAATTTGTTGTAACTAGATTTTGTAGTAAATTTACCACAAAGTTTAGCATAAAACAAATTTGACATTTGATTTATATTGATTGATAGATTGACTTTTTTGCTTTTATAATTACAACATTTTTACGACAAAAGGTTTAATAGTTATGATAAAAGACAAGTATGATATTTCAAATAGCATTATGTATTAGAGCATAAAATAAAATAATACGTCAACTACGCTATTTTCACATTTTTATGGCAAATATAAGATTGGCATTGACATTTGCATTGTCGATTGTCTATATCGAAGTTGAAGCTGCATAATATAGTTTTTTTTACACCGATTCAAAATCGGTGAACATTGAAGATTTGTCACATAATTTTTAGATAACTAATTTTTTTTCCTTTTGTTACATCATTCAAAATTGAATGTTACGTTTAATAACTATGGTGTTATGTTTTATTTTATTTTTTTATTATTATTATTATTTTTACATATTACAGTAGAGGGAACTCCCAATAAAAGGATAATATAAAAGTCATATGTATATATAATTTGATAGTAAGAAAAAGAATTAAAAGAAAAGTTTATTTACGGATCCAAAGCAAAATTATTTTATACTACAAGTTGATGAGTAAATGCACCTAGCCATCATAACTTACTTCTAGAGGTGATTAAAAAGCCAAAGTAATTGTGCTCCTAAAAGAATAATTTTGTGCGTGTTAAGTCATTATTTAAATACACGCAAGTCATGTTTTCCTGTGTTTAAAATATCATCTTGATTAGCCATTGAAATTGAGTCCAAGGTGTCCTTTTGATCTAATGTGAAACAAATATACCCTAATATAGGGTGTCAATTAGCAAAGTAAAATCTAATGAACAAATAATCCAATAAATAACTCGGTACTTATACGTGGTTGGATGTAAATTTTATATGTAGTTACCTTTTTGTCAACTCTTTTTTTTTTAAAGCTCGAAAACATGTATGAGAAGTATTAGCTATACTCTTTTTCTTACTTTGTTTTACGCTCTCTTGATTTGTTGCTTGACACGTTGACTCCATTATTTTATGCGTAAGGCATGGATTAAAACAAAGTGTACAAGGGAGTGAAAAACAAAGTGTTGCTGTCATTCCTGAACATGTATATATAACGAAAACTCCTCGCACGGCAGCATTCACATGGTTTTGTAATTAGCATGTAATATTCACGTTGATACTTTTTTTTAAAGCGCAAAAAAGCACATAAATTAGTATCTAATTGATATTAGGTTACAATAGTTTATCATGCTGGTTTGAAGTTTTGCTAAAAGAGACAAAGTTTGGGAGGTGGGGGAGATCGGATAGTGGGTGGATTAAGCAAGTGGGTGTGGAGATGGTGGCTTAGCAAGGTTTCTCCACTTGCAATATTTAATGATGATGATTTTGAATTCTAAGATGGGATATATATTTTTATATGAGACCAAAAAAAATGTGAAGTTTCATATTTTTTAATTAATAGCTAAAATAAACTAAAAATCATAAGTTTCATTTATAGGGTGTTTGACACGATAATTAGAACCATTTATTAAAACTGTTAACACTATAATATAAAAAACTTTATATTATAATAATTTTTTTACTTATACTATAACGTATAAAAATTTTATATTATTTTTAATTAAAAAATTAGTTAAAATCGATGAATAAATACCAAAGAAGCTATTAGTATCTTAACATATATTTATTTGTACATGAGAAGGGGATCATCCCCACCCATCCATTCTCTTTTGTGGTGTCGGATGCAATCATGTACCCAAAAAATCATTTACCTGTTTCTCATGATTTTGCCGCTGTTATTTTTATTGCCACTTGTCCATACAAAGGGCTTTGGATGGGAAAATGCTAAACTGGATTTGTTGCATCAACGGATATATCATATATATGCCTGGATACTAATTCTTTTGTTCTTAGAATCTCTGTACCGTATCTCTTCCGAGAGAAGAAAAAGTTATTACTCTGTTTGTCTATTTCGGTTCAAACTAAAATTTTCGATTGTTATAATATAAAATTTTTACATGTTAAATCATTAAAAAAATAAGTTATAATATAAGCTCTCATATATTATAATGTTTGAACCAAAAGTTTTGGTTCAAACCACAATTCTCAAACACATAAAATAAAAAATAGAGTTTCGCTTCCACAGGTATTTTGTTCATGGCCTTCTTCCATTTTTATTTGATATTCTTGTTCAATTAATAAAGGGATGAAAAAAAGAAGAAACAAATGAAGTTCATTTTCGTATGCCACGGACCCGCGAAAGCAGTACTTCCGCCCTTTATTGTATCGGGATTGATTTTAAAAACAAACTCAGTTTAATCGTATCGCCATGCAAAGCCCCCTAAGACACATGGCAATTCCATCCTTGAAATTAAGGAAAAGACCTTATTTATTATAGCTTTCCAGTTGAGGCGAATACAAAATATGACTTGAAATTTGGGCGACATTGTCCCAAAATTTTAGGGAAAAGTGAACCTGGGTGTATTTATTGTAGTGATATATAGAACTTTGTTTGAGCTCAAAGAAGAGAAGAATCAGCCAAAGATTAAAAAGTTATAAAAGGAAAAAAAAAAAAAAAAAAAAGGACATCAATCACTTTGTTGGAGGAGCCTGAGATGCTGCAAAATCTTCAAATGGGGAATGATAATTCAATATTTTTGGTAGATAAAAATGTTTGCTTACTTTTAATAAAGTGTAAATTGCATCCATCCATTTAGCTTCTTTTTTTTCTAACCCCAAAGTTTCAACTTTTGCTCTTAAAACTTCCAATATGAAGTTTCTTTGTTATTTTTCTTTAATTAAAACGCAACCTAAGTAATAACGAACACCAGTTAGCGAATATCAACTAGATTACAAAATGGAAACAGTTACAAAATAAGAGAATTTAGAAAGAGAAAGTAGAGAGAGAAAGATATTAATCTCTTAATTTCAGATACCATATGAATCTCTTAATTTTAGATATCCAAAAATGAGTAAGAGAATGGGGTATTTATAGGAAAATTTTCGTATACTACAGTACTTGCTACAGTAATCATAATTGTTATAGTGTCGTAGATTGCTACAGTAATCACGACTAACCATTGCTATAGTAATTTGTCGGATTTGACTGTACTATTTACGTTGATATCAATGCTTATTTAAGCAAGAGATACACAAATTTAATCTTGAATACTGATTTTTGATAAACAAACACAATTGATTATTCATAACAAGTGTACATTTATGCATAAATCAGAATTTTTATCCATTAGTTAATGTTCATCAACTAATAGATCATATTTGTAAAAGATTTTCAAAGTTAGGGTCCCATTGGGCAAAAGTAAAAAAATTAATATCTAATTTTCCAAAGTCCAATAAATTGAGAGTGCATCAATACCCGGTAACCTTTAGTTAAATTAAAGCTGAAGAGATACACCAGTTTTGTCCTAAAAATAAAAACAACTTTTTGCTCATTGGTTTGAAAATCTGGAATCGCATCATTCCTCATCCACTATCTCCTTTTCTAATAGGCAACGTAATTATAATCTAAAAGTCAACAAAAAGACAAGTCCATATCGGTCAAGCTTTCATAAAACTCCCAAATCCCTTCCCCCCCCCCATCTCTAGTTAATGCGGCATAATTAGTAATCCACAACCACCCCACCACCACCACACCACACCAAAATCGTTAATAACATAAAACGAAAAATTCCAAATAAAATCACATAAGCAAACTAGTAATAAATAACATTTTTTATTTTTAATTAATAATAAAAGGTTTCATAACTGGTTTAGCATAATATTTTTAACCATTAATTTAGAGCTTTTAATAGTTTTATTTATGATTATTTGTATTAAAAATTTATAAAACATAATAAAAAATTACTTCTAGTCGAAAATCAAATCTTTAAAAATTAATCAAAAACACCTCTGTTCTGCTCGCAAGGTAAAATAATCTCCACCCTGCAAGAATTTTTTTAAAAATAATTAAAAATTATTTTGGGTGGGGGGTGGGAGAGAGATTATTGGAGATACAAAGTCAAGCCCAGCTGCGGCGAGAGTACTCGGGAAACCTCGAGTTGACAAACCACATTTGCGGGGAGCAATAATGCTCTGCCAAGTGTCAGTCAACGTTTACTCTAATCATCCAGCGGTGGACATTGCACGCTTTTCCAAACACATATTTATTGGCCTTTGTTTTGTCTTCTCTTTAATTTTGTTTCTCCTCTTTTGACTTTTTGATCCCTACCAGAATTTATGACCTCCTTCCTAATTTTACCGCTCCCAAGCGAGCGTGCGCAAAAACACGAAATCCTCTGCTGAAAGCCCAAGATCGTCACCTGTTGACCAATAGCAACAGGGCGTGGATACCACGGCTCTCAGAGAAGGTAATACGTTGTATCATCAGAAACACTTAATCTAAAACCTAAATTCAGGAGTTTACTTGAACCCCTATCGTTAGTCAACGCCCCACACGGCAAAGAAAATATAAATATATAATAAAGAAAAAGAAAGCAAAAGGAAAGCAATACACATTTTGTTTTGTACAATTAAAAAACTGGGAAAAAAAAATGTGTTTTCCTCATTCAAAACATCCACCCAAAAGTCAACGCCTTTCTCTTTCTCTCTCTCTCTCTCTCTATACCTCTCCTCCTACTCCTCCTCCTCCTCCTTCTTCATCTCTTTTCTGTTTTCTAACTTTTGTTATTCTCTCCGAAGGAAAAAGAATAGGCCATGAGATTTCAATCCCAGTGATCTTCACTGGTGAGTAAATTCTCCATTACAAATTCCAAAATTCTTTTACTCATTTTTTTCTTCTATTGGTTTTCCATATGGGAAACGGCTTTGGCAAGCTGACCGTGTGCTTCACTGGCGGCGGCGGAGAAGCTCGCCGGCGGCACGACATATCTCTCTACGTCCCGGACCCTCTCGACGAGGGCCTGGGCCACTCCTTCTGCTACGTACGGCCCGACCATACCCGATTGTCCTCCTCCAAGGTCCACTCGGAGGAAACGACGACGTTCAAGACCATCTCGGGAGCCTCCGTCAGCGCCAACACGTCGACGCCGCTTTCGACGGCGCTGGTCGATCTCTACTCCTACAACAGCATCGACCGCGCCGCCGCCTTCGAGAGCTCCACCTCGTTTGCCTCCATCCCTCTGCAACCGATCCCGAGGAATTTTATCGGCTCCGGCCCAATATCCGGCCCCTGTGGCATCCCAAGCTCGGGCCCGCTGGAACGGGGCTTCATGTCCGGCCCGATTGAGCGCGGCTTCATGTCGGGCCCGCTCGACCGCGGGCTGTTCTCCGGTCCGATGGATAAGCCTGGTCACGACACGAATAACCAGTTCCAGAGGAGCTTCTCCCAGGGAGGTTTCGCTTTCAGACCTAGATCGGGGAAGGGAAAGCTGATTAGAGTGCTGAGAAGGGCGATTTCGAAGACGATCAATCGGGGCCAGAATTCGATCGTCACTCCGATCAAAGGTCTGAGCTTGTCGTCGGTGAAAGAGCCCGATTGGAATTTCGGACCGGAGAAGCACAGCCACCACCGCAACGAGAATCTGACAGTTAGTAGTCTCAATTTGAGCAGCGAGGGGAGTTTGGAAGATGACGATTCGTTTGAAAGTCAGAATCTTCAATGGGCTCAGGGGAAAGCAGGGGAGGATCGGGTTCACGTCGTCGTATCGGAGGAGCACGGCTGGGTATTCGTCGGGATTTACGATGGATTCAACGGTCCCGATGCGCCGGATTACCTCCTCTCCAATCTCTACACGGCTGTGCACAAGGAGCTCAAGGGTTTGCTATGGGATGAGAAATTTGAGCCTACTGCTGCCGGGGCGAATTCGAATTCGGAGGCGGCGGATCAAGATTCGGTCCCGAGTGTTGCTGACGGCGATTTGGGAGCGAATCAAGTGGGGGACGATCCTTGTTCCCAGTGTTTTGAGCAAGAGAATAATCTCCCCTGCGCAAGTGGCGGCGATTTGAAGAATTTCGATTCGAATTGGAGGCGGAAAAAGGGCCGGAGCGGCTCCAAAAGCAAGTACCGAGGGGTGGGCAAGAAGTGGGAGGATAATCAGAAGCGATGGAGGTGCGAATGGGACAGGGAGAGGCTGGAGCTCGATCGGAAATTAAAGGAGCAGCTGAATCGATCTGACTCCGACGCCATCAGGGCGATCAATCACTCCGACGTGTTGAAAGCTCTTTCCCAGGCGTTGAGGAAGACGGAGGAGGCCTACTTGGATATCGCAGACAAGATGCTTGTGGAAAATCCAGAGTTGGCTTTGATGGGTTCTTGTGTCCTTGTTATGCTTATGAAGGGAGAGGATGTGTATGTCATGAATGTGGGTGACAGTCGGGCCGTGTTGGCGCAGAAGTCCGAACCCGATTATTGGCTCGGGAAGATTCGACAGGACTTGGAGAGAATCAATGAAGAGACTTTGCACGATCTTGAATCCTCGGAAGGCGATAGAACCAACATGATTCCCAGTTTAACTGCTCTTCAGCTTACTAAGGATCACGCCACCAGTGTGGAAGAGGTGGAACTTCTCAGCTTAAAAATCAATTTGTTTTCTGTTCTTTTGACTTATATTTGAGCTTGGGCTTATAGATGGTTGTGTTTAACGTTCTCAGGAAGTTCAAAGAATTAGGGAGGAACACCCAGATGATTCCTGTGCTGTGATCAATGACCGAGTCAAAGGATCATTGAAGGTCACTCGAGCTTTTGGTGCTGGTTTTCTCAAACAGGTGCTTAGTGCTTATCCATTCTACAGTTGTTAGTAATTGACTTTTCTTCACATTATAAACTGAACTAGTCTTCTGCTTGTGAATTGAGATTTGATCATACAGTATGACTAGGATAATATTGAAACAAAATATTCTTAGGATGAACATTAAGCAGAACTCGGCTGCAAAGTCAGAACTTGATTCTTTAACTTTGGTTAGCAGAATGTTGTTTGTTTATTTTTGCCTAATCTATGTCTAAAATATCTGCAGCCCAAATGGAACAATGCCCTCTTGGAAATGTTCAGAATAGACTATATAGGGACTTCCCCTTACATCACTTGTTTCCCATTTCTCCATCACCAGAGTTTAGGCCCAAAAGACAGGTTTCTGATATTGTCTTCTGATGGATTATACCAATACTTTACAAACGAAGAAGCTGTTTCAGAAGTTGAACTGTTCATCACATTGCAACCCGAAGGAGATCCTGCGCAACATCTCGTTGAAGAAGTTCTCTTCCGCGCAGCAAAGAAAGCTGGTAAAAATATACTATGTGCTTGATCTTCAAACCGAAGAAACGAATGAAAAAATATTTGATTCCAAGACCTTATGGTGTTTCTCATTTCATAAAACTAACGTCATTGTTAATTTGAATTACAGGAATGGACTTCCATGAATTGCTTGAAATACCACAAGGGGACCGAAGGCGGTACCATGACGATGTTTCAATCATTGTTATTTCTTTAGAAGGAAGGATATGGAGATCATGTGTATAAACATATTAAAATCACAGGTAGAGGATTATAGTGATATCCGCAAAAAAAAAAAAAAAAAAATTCAGGCATTTCCCTTTTTCTTTTTTTTTTTGTCCTCAGTTTTTTTTCCTGGTCACCTTTGTAACATTCCAATTAAGCTTCAGGGGAGTGCCTGAGGAACTTGGTTGTGCAGCTTACTGGGGTGGTGAGGACTGTAAAGTTGTAAAAGCTGGTTGTTGAATGAGTATAAGCTGTCATAGAAAAAATTGTAATTTTCTAATAAATGACATTCCTTTTTGAAAAAAGAAAAAAGGGTTTTGTTCGGCATTATCACTACCGTCCCTTTCTGCAATTGTTTTATTCACAAACTATGTACAGTTGTCAACGCTTGTCATCTCACTCAGCATCTGCATCTTTCTATGGCCTCTCCCTTTTGCAAACACGATTCGATAATCGGTTTCCCAAACATTATGCCTTCGGAGAGAAATACTAGGTTTGTGTACACGCATAATATAGTAAACCTTTTCCCTTTTCGGTATTATGACAAACTCTCTGTTGTTGGGCAAAAAAGCTGAGAGCACTTTTCGATTCCGCCTTGCCTGTTCTAAGATCAAATAGTAAAGAAAGTTCTCTTTGTGCAAAGAGGGAAGAAAAGAAAAGAAAAAACTTGGAAGGGTTGTCGCTAAAAACTGGTCTCAAGGTCTGTTCTTTAGTATTGATGTTCAGCCGAGATATTCCAAGCTCAATTCCTTCTTCGGATCATTGGTTTGAACTGAATAACTGGTGAACCAAATGCATGCTTAGTTATTGAGCCACGCAATTTTGAGAATGGCCATTACGTCTGAGATGACGATATCAGTTGCAAAACTGTTCAATGTTAAATGAAAAAAAAAAAAAAGAAGACATTGGGAAGCTAAAAGCATGCATAGATTTCAAAACCACCTCCTTTTTTTTTTTTTTTTCACACGCTCTTTCTTTCTTTTTTTCAGTAATTGGTTAAATTTTCCCCTTTCACTCCATCTGGGCAAAAATTTCATGTGTATTTAACAGTCAATAATTGAAGAAGTCAAGTGAGCAAGAGTCATAAATAAGTACTGGTGTTTATCATAAAAATAGGAACATCCTCATTGAAAGCAAGGTTACTACTAGTCCTTCTCATTGCCTTAAAAACAACGGAACCTACTGCGGAAACCCAATTTATATGGCATTGTACATGCATCTAATGCATTTTCCCTCATGCCAAGGGAGAAGGGCCTTTTTTCTTTGCAGGGTCTTTGGTTGGGGGATTTAATGATAATTCTCTCAACTGCCATCTACTTTCTGAAAATTCATAGTAAATGCAAGGCAGTTGGTTGAGGTGGATATCAAGCTCATAAATATTGAAAGAAGAGCTGTCATGACAAATATTGAATCTGAATCCCATTGTCTCCGATTTTGTTCTGCTATATGGACTAGCCTTTCCCAAGCAATGAAGGAATTGTTTAGGAAAAAGAATACTTCTATTAGATGCAAATTTTGGGCAGCCAATTAAAGTGTTATTGACCCTCTGAGAAGGCAAAGGTTTCAACTTTTAAGCATTGCTAATTACATCTAATTCCGTTTTTAGAAATTGGAAAAAAGGAAATAAGAAACAAAACAAAACATTTTTTGGGGAAGTTTGATTGAGTTCCAAGTTCTAATATAGCATGTATATTTCCCCCCTTTTATGGGATAAATTTTGTACACTCATGCCATGTACCCCTAACTAGTACGACTATTGTGCCAGCTCTTACTCTCTTTTTTCTACTTTCTCATCCCCCAGTAAATATTATGTCTTCTCAATTAAAATACTACATAAATTAGACAATATATAATTTTTGAAGTCTAGTTAATTGTCTGTATTTATGTAAAAATTAAGCTTTTTTTTTTTTAGAAAATAGTATATTTGAATTCCAACTCTATAGAAGTTATTCCATGCCACCAAATAATGAAAGACAAAACTCGGCCTCCTAAATGTTGGGGGTTATTCAACGGCGAACGTTATTCATTTTGCTTACTGGGCCTAGGGTCCAGTAATCTTTCATTGGGCCCAAAAGTGAGAGGTTGGGTTAAGGTGGGTTAATGGCCCATGTAGATGACTAACATGTTTGGTAACTACATCCTTGACTAGTTAAAGACCAATTCTATTTAACTTATGAGATTGTAACTCTGCTATTTATATAATAATAGGTTTTAGTTTAAAAAATATATTATATACTAGATTATGACTTACGGTTTTTTGAGTTTAACATGATGGAGATAAAAAAGATTTTTCTTTTTATACCTAAATGAATAGCCTGGGTTTAATTCTTTTTTAATCTGATTAAATGACAAGCAGCTCTAATTTCTCTTCAATCCAAAGGCCATTAGAAGTATAAGTTTAACCATCCAGCAAAGATGAGTATTAAGTTAATAATCTCTTGAATCTGAGGATTCTAGAAGCATATAATGTTGACTTTAAGATTTGTATTCTTGTTCTTACTTTTTTTTTTTTTCAGTTTATTAAAGAAAGCCGCGTTAATAAAATTCATGACTCGTGCTTCTAGACAAGAGACGTGGACAACGATGCACCACCGACGAATTCATGACCTTATTGACTTCTTCTTCTTCCTGTTGTTTGGTGCTAATAAGAATCAATAAACAAGGTTTGGTCGTAGATTAATACGTAAGTGAATATTGGCGGTTTGTCAAAAGAAAGCTTTAAAATTTTGTGTTTCATTCATAAATGACTGCTTGGAAGGTTATATTTAATATTTTCGTGTTTATTACGTATTAGGATAGTTGCTGCTCTCAACGTCCTCATACGCAGTGTGCCTAATCAATGCTAATATTATGTTCGTAATTTGCTGATAATATAGGCAAGTAATATGTTAATATTTGAAGGGTGTTTGAAACTTTAGTTCTAATCCATCAATTACAACTACTAGTCGTGTATAACTCTTAGCAGCTATTGTAAAAAGTAAAAGTTTGCTACAGTGTAAAACTCTCACATACTACAGTTTTTAAACTTAAAAAGTCAGTTACAACTGAAGTTCCAAACGTACATATCCTGATAGTAGGAAGAGATAAATCAACGTACATATCCTGATAGTAGGAAGAGATAAATCAACATACATATCCTGATAGTAGGAAGAGATAAATCAACAACATCCAATTCATAGGTTAATACGAGAAAGAAATCAAAAAACGTACATATGGCTAATATTCTCACAAATGTACTGTTTAGATCAAGATTGAAACTTACATAATACTTTCTAACCGGCTAGAAACTCCTTTTGGTATAAAAGACACTTGAAGTTTGTGTTTACTTTATTATGTTTGGTAGTAATTTTTTATGTACTATTATTGTACTTGGTTTGTAATGACTATGTAAAATAATATTATAATCATAATTAGTGTATATAATGACGGTAGTTTTTTTATTATAAGCAATATCACTTTCATATTAGACCAAAATGTATTGTTTATGTTATTATCTTGATTCAAATTAAGTAATATGGATTATTTTAACATTATGTAAGGTTGTAAGAAAAATTACACATTTTTCTCAAGATATCTATTTTTTTTTCTCAAATATCCATCGATATTGATAAAATCCACAAAAACATTCATAAATCAAAACCTCGACAATCTTTAACGCATCAACATTTTCGTCCAAGTGTACGTGCAAAATTGTTGTGGCTTCCCAATATGATAATTTTACCCAACTGCTAGATTTACTCTAGCATATCATGATGATGATCATCATCATGATTGTTACAAGGGACAATTTTTTTATTATTCTCAGAATTGTGGAGGACTCTTTCTAAAGCCTATGTGTAATTAAAAAAACCTCTTGTCGAGTTGACTTAGATTTATCTAAAAGAAATATATATATATATATATATACATACACATATTTTGTAAATTTTGTTCATTGATTTTTTTTTTCAAATTAGTGATTTAATCTAAGTATTTGTTCAATTAACTCATTTTAATAAAATATGAGAGCGGATTGGACATCAGAGTATCACTTCTTGTCTCTTTGGAAAATAGATAGTCATATATGATCGTAATAAACATTGTACATAGTCATTGTGCTTGATCAATCATTGAAACGACATTCATGTGCATGGGCACGTGTCTTCACTGGCAGTTTTTAAATTTTATTTTATTTTTATTCCTATTTTTGGGAAAAAAATGTAGTTATACCCTCACTTTCAAAGAAAAATTAAAATATATAATTTAATATTCATACTAAATTATTTAAATTTATAATGATGTTCTTTATAAAAGGAAAAAAAATGTTCACTAATTTTTTCAGTTTCCCGACTCAAAATATTTTGCGCCTCATTGGGTGCTATAAAGAATCTAATGGAATTCAATTAAAGATTTTAGTTCGTTAAACACTTTTTTAAGAAGGGTTTAAACAATCATCAAACAATTGGGTTTCTCCACTCCCTCCAATTTTAAATTATAAAAGCTGCCTATTGGACTCCATAATCAAGAATGTGGGTTTGGAATAATTTAAAATGTGCTGGAGTTAAAACTCCCATAAGCTGCTGTTTTTGACAAATTTGCACTCTCATTATATGTGATTAGTTGGTTTTAATCAATTATTTCAGTTAGGAACCGTACATGCTACAGTAAAAGTAAAAAGTTACTACAGTGTAAAAACTCTTATATACTACAGTGTTTATATTTCTAACCAATAATTCTAACCACCGTGCTAAGCACGTTTTTATGACTTCTCTTCATGAACCCTAACAAACTCCCCTTGGAATTATCAACAAACAATCAATTTCAAATTTCAAACCAATACACTGGCTGTGGGCGGGCGTCTGCTGAAGTCTAGCAATGTAGATATGTTGACTTGAAAACCTCTACTTCTCTACCCCTTTTTTTAAAATACAATTTTACAACTTCAATGACTAATACACAAACTTTAATTTCAAGTTGGAATTTTGAAATCCCTCACTCAATTCTATTATATTCTCACATTGAAATCTTCTACTCTCAAAACATTTTAGGTTGACTCTCACTTTTTTCTTCCTTCTGGTAAGTATGCGTATAACCAAAAGTCTGTTAGATAAATGTTGAGCTTTGCTGTTTCATTCGCTTTGTGATGAACCCTTTGTGCCAAATCTTCTGATCTTCCTTCTTATTTTGTCCTTCTCATTTCAGAAATGTCTACCTTAAGCAAAAACAACTGTGAAAATTCCACACCTTTCTTCCATGAATTCAAGAAACAAGCTTCTTTCTTCCTTAAGGAGAAGATCAAGACTGCTAGGTTGGCCCTCACAGATGTCACACCTGCAGAGTTGTGAGTTTGTTTTCTCTACGTGTATATATATATATATATATATATATATATATATATTATATATATATAAATATTCATAAATCATGGTTTTTTTACCCAATATATATTTGATCATTTTTTTGGTTGTTCTTCCCTGTCTGAAAAGATTGACTGAAGAAGCCACAAGTGGAAATCCATGGGCACCAGACACTCGGACCTTGGCTTCTATATCACGATCTGCCTTTGAGATTGATGATTATATGAGAATTGTGGAGATTCTGCACAAAAGGTCCTTAATACTCTGTCTCTCTCTCTCTCTTTTTTTTTTTTTTTCTTTGAATGATATGTCCTTACATATTTTGAAACTATAATAATCAAGTACTTATCTGATACAAGATTTCATAACCGGGTTATATCAGATTGCTCAAGTTTGAGAAGAAAAACTGGAGGCTTTGTTACAACTCTCTGATTGTTCTTGAGCACTTGTTGACTCATGGACCTGAGAGTGTTGCAGATGAATTTCACTGTGACAAAGATGTCATCAGACAGATGGAAAGCTTTCAGCACATAGGCGAAAAAGGGTATGCACATAAGAAATCACATCTTCTTTTTTCTTTTTTACAATTTATTTTTACCAATAAATGAATTTCTAGAACATATTGACTGATATGTACAAAACACAGATTCAATTGGGGCCTTGCTGTGAGAAAGAAATCCGAGAGAGTAGTGAAACTATTAGAGAAAGGTCCCCTCCTTAAAGAAGAGAGAGAAAGGTCTAGGAAGCTCACCAGAGGGATTCAAGGATTTGGAAGCTTCACACAAAGGTCATCATCATCCACTTCAGCACAAGGCATTCTTAGGGAGAATACATCATTGGGAAAATATGGAAGGTCTCTTTCTCAATTCAGCAGCCATGAGAATCAGCAAGAGGTTCTCTTCATCAAGGATGAGGGATCAAATCCAAGCAAAGGAATTGATATTTTTGTGTCTGTCAAGAGAAGTGAGAGTTTAAGTTCTGAAAAAACTGAAACGAGTGTTAAAGAAAACACGGCTCCTGATGAGAAAGAGTTGCATCGGTGGGACCGGATCGGAGAGTCGAACAACCCACTTTTAGATGGTAAGACTAGTACAGGTGAGTCTGGATTTGGAAATTCAGCGGAAGATGATCATCCTTTCGGCCACACAGACACTCAAAGTACTGCCTCCTTGCTTTCTGCAGTGCAATGAAGTTAAAGGATTTTTTGTAAAGAGAGTTGCATTTCCCTGGCAGGACTACACGGCGGTTATAGGCCTTTATTTTTTTTTTGTGGATTTGTTATGTAGAATTCATTTTTACCACGTTACAGATTCTGTTATCTGCAGAATGTTGTGCCTGTTCCTTGCTATCTAATATATCTGGATTCAAAATATCATAGCATCGATCGGACAACTGAATTGACAAATTTGCTGCTACCATATAGCTTTGTATAAATTAAGTCCGTGAGTTGGAGGTAAGCAGAATTGAACTGACATCCACCCGCAACAGGGTAAACCACTTCCAACGGAACATGATTTCTGAAGGGCAACTTTTCTACCAAAATGCACCATCTCAATCATGAGTGGAAGTCTCATATAGTGATTTTGGTTGCCTCCCCATTTGTTAAAAAGCAACTAGCAAGGTAGAAGTCCTTTGGACATAGATCAACTAAACTTTGTCACCACTAGAGAAAAGGCGAAAAGGGTTGAAAGGGGAAAAAAAAAAACAAAACAAAGGACGTCTATTATGAATTTTAGAGGACAGCATAAACTACACTTGTTATTTTGTAATGATAATAATAAACGAGTCAATATGTGGCCAAATAGTTTCACCAAAAGGTCTTAACAAATCGTGTCAATTTTGAGAGTCGCCATTATGACATAAAACCCACAGCCTTATACGTCAATCGCTACCTGATTAGCGGGGGAAAAAAAGTGACGACCCTCTCAACGAGTAAACATAGCTGTTTTCTTTGGATTTTGATGATTTCTTCAGATTTGTTTGGTTATTCCTGTAGTATCTCCACTTTCAATTGCTTACTTCTGTTTCAACGTACAATGTTAGTTGCACCGATGTCGTTGAGTGGTATACTTTTACAATAATATACAGAATAAATTTTGGCACATTCTAAATTCAGAATAAGGCAAACTAACAGACCCCCTATATACTTGCAAAATACTGAATGAAGAGACTGATAATTAACTAACTAACTAATACATCATAATTCATTGAACAAGCATTGTACACGTGGCTATACTATGTGAAACACAACTACATATAAGAGGTTTGGCTGAGATGGTGAAATGTTTTTTCTTCATGCCTTGCACAGCCAGTCCTGGATGGCAAGCCTTATAGCATGGTTGGGAGTAAGATGCGGGTGACTTAGCCTCAAATTGGTCATCGGAGAAGTTTCTTTACCGTTTTCCAACCATCCTCGCATGGCTTCGCCTTCATAAGTAAATCCGTCAGCTGCCACTTGAGGGTCATGCATTATTTCCTGAAACCAACCCAAAGATGCCCATGAGAAAAGAGGATAACAAATAATAACATAGAGAAGGCCAAGCAAAGCCCAGCTCAAGGTTTTCAACCTTGAACCAATTGTTTAAAGCTTGGACCTTGTTTAGTGTAGTCTTTACAAATTTCAATCTTTCTTCAATGAGTATCCTCACCTGGAGGATGGGGCACAAGAAGAAGGAAGGCACTGGTCGCTCTTCAGAGACATGCAACTGCTCGAGTTCTCTCACAAGAGAAGGCGTTAGATCAGGCCTATCGCGGCCATTAAGCTCGCAACATTGCAGCCCAATTTCTACCAATCGCCTCACCACAAGCATTGGCCATTCGCCAGCTGAGGAATCCAAGATTGATGCCAAGTTTCCAGATGAAAGCGCCTTGCGGACCTCACCGACTAAACCAACTGGAGACCTTCCGGTGAGTAACTGCAGAATTATAAGCCCAAAGGAGTAAGCATCAGACTTGGGTGTTAGGATTCCAATCCTCGGAAAGTCCGGATCTGTGTAAGGGAAAGTGCCCTTTGGTCTGCTGTTCCACCTTAAACTTGGACAATGTAGGTTGTCCTCAGTTATCAGCCTGCAAATCCCGAAATCACAAATCTTGCAGCTGAGCTCGGAATCCAAAAGTATTTTCCGAGGTGTCAAATCGCCATGGACAATTTTTTCAGGCTTAGAAGAATGCAAGAAGCAAAGCACACTAGCGATTTCTGCGACAATCCGTACTCGGATCTTCCACGTTAAAACATTGTTTTTCCGAAAGAGATGGTCTTGAAGGCTGCCATTGGGCAGATACTCGTACACAAGGGACCAGGCTTCTGGGCACACACCAAGCAAAGTCACCAGATGAGGATGCTGCAATTTGCCTAGAACTTTTACCTCTTGTTGGAATGCTGATTCTCCTTGCATGTTATATGGACACGGCTTCCTAATGGCAACAGTTCTACCCAGCATTTCCCCCTTGTAAACAGAACCATAACCACCCTGACCAATTTTGAAGCTCTCAGAAAAATTACATGTTGCGGTTTCCAAATCTGATAACGAGAATTCTGCCAACTCAGGTAGTTCCTCCACAAACCCAACAAGGCCATTGTAGTTTGCGGCTCCACCTTGTCCACGACTACTTCTCCATCGCTCAAGCCAGCGTAGCGCTTCAATCTTCTGTTGTCGAATCCGCTGCTTTTCCTGCCTCAAGGTTGCAATCGATTCTTGAACTAGCATCAGTTCTTCCGCAGCTTCGCCATGCCTGCGGTTTGCTTCTCGTGCACGGGTGTCCAGCAGCGCTACATTTCTCATGGTCCTATGAAGCTCTTGAGTTATGTCCTCTCTTTCTTTCAAAAGCTTTTCTTGTTCCTCCAATGTTTTTCTCAGTGCCTCCTCAGCCTCTTCCCTAAGTTTACCTTCACGTGTGAGGGCAGACTCAAACGCTTCGGCCTAAAGAAAACAAAGAAAATAAGTTTTAAGGTTGGGAGCAAGTTGCAAGAATTGGAAACTAATCAATCATCGATGATAATTTCAATCAACATAATGCTCCAACATGCTTTTTCAAGGATTTTGCAACAATAGATTCCTATGCCTAGCCCAAAAAAAAAAAAAAGGGGCCATAACATATTATAACACAAACCAAAAGGGCCATCTTCATTTCTTCAACTTCAAAGGATAAATATCAGCAAAATAGTTGTACAGAAGAAGACTATAAACATTTAATTCTAGACATGGAAATCACATTAATTGAGAAGTTAATGCTATGACAATTTCAGCATGTAAGCTTCTGAAACAACCCACACCTTCACTATTGTGACTGTCACATTTCCATTATATACTCCACACTTTTATCAAAAATTTTGAAAGCAGCACATTTGTTCAAAAGAACCATAGTCATATAAATGGAAGTTAAAACACTAGCAACTATATTCAGACAATGCTTTACCTTATTAATAGCTTCCCTAGCCTCTAATTCCAACTTTTTGACTTTGAGCAAATCTTCAAGTGTGTAACTCCTTGATGCCTTGGCTTCCATCGTAGCCTGAACAAGCTGGCTATATAATCTCTCTTCATCAACCTTCACATCAGAATCCGACAACCCCCTACTTTCAGCGCCATTATACCCTGAACCAGAACTAGAACTCGAAGGGCTTGATGAATCATTGAGATCACGGAGACATGTATTGGCCGAACAAGATAAAGTTGGTGAAGAAGCCAATTCCAAATGAACTGGTTCATACTGGAATTGGTTGCTTATTTGAGCATAGACCGCACCCTCAGCTGATTTTGGTCGAAGATAATCTGGGTGGATCAACTTTTTCTTACCGTATTGAAATGATCTCGATCTGCAGTTCTCTAAGGTTGCAATCTGAGGCAGACTACATAAAGGCAGAGAACTTGGGCCCTCGGAAGCATCCCTAGTCCACACATGTTTTCCTTTGTTGATGAACCATATTTCACAGAACAAGGGAACGTTTTTGGCAGCATAATATGCTTTGCTAGAGCCCTTTTTCACCTTCATACAACTGCATTAAACCATGAAGAATGAAATTACTTGCAAAAGGAAAGGGTAAATAATGTAGCTACGTACAATAAAATCTTCCAAGTTTCATAAAGAGAAAGCATGGCGAAAAAGTTCAAAGACTAGTTGTTGGATTAAATCATATCACACATTGACACTGAGGACTGCTGAAATCATTGATAAAGAACTTACTTTTCTGGCACAGCCCCCATGACGAGCTTTCTTATACCATTTTTGTTCACCAAATCCACAATTCCTTTCTGAACTTGCTCGGCTTCAATCGTGATGATGCTTGCAGTAACCTGCACGGTATAGTTTTCAGTAAAGGATGGAGCAAGTAATACAGAAAATTTCAGATTTCCTTCGTAGGTAAATTTCAACATTACATAATATTTTGGATATGAAAACAATTTCCCATTCAGGAATTTCGAAAATTTGCCTTTTATTGTCCCCTGAAAAACTGTATGTATGTTTCCTTCAATAAAATATCCAAACTGTTTTAATCTTTAGGTTTTTACTGTTTCTCCTTTCTTTAAAGCAAAATAAACAGGATTTAAAAACCATTTGGAGAAACAATTACAATTAAATCACAGTTTTCTTATGCCAGGTGTATCCAGTAAAAATTAATTGATTAATTACGGCATACAATACACAATACTGCCACGTGGGAAAAACAGACAAGTTTTATTATTAATGATTCAGGTGGTACCACCTATTCCTATGCACTGAAAGTAATTAAGGTGTTTGCTCAAATAATTAACAAAGCAACAAAAGAAGCCAAATGCCAAAAAGGAAAAAGAAAAAAAAGTGTACAATAATACATTACTACATGAAAAAAAGGGGACAAGATTTATTAGGAAATATGGATGATTCAGGAGACACCACAGAACTTTAAGTGCTGAAGCCAATTGAGGTTTTTGCTTGAATAATTAACAAAGCAACAAAATGAAGCCAACACATACGTTAGAATTGTTTCAGCAAAAAATAAATAAATAAGTTCATGTAATAAATTTTGAAAGACAAAAAAGCAAACCTTTGCTCTAGAGCAAACGCTTGAGTAAATTTGAAAAAGCTTTGATATTTGTTCCTTCTCATACTTTCTATACGCAGACACCACCTCAGGATTTGCTTGGCTTGCCGGAAGTTTTCCTACTGCGCAATTGAATCATGAACAATAGAGTTGTTTTAAAAGAATTTATGGAAAAAAAGTTTTTCACGAAAGTTTGATATCAGGAATTAAAAAACAACGCGCGTGCGCATTTATCACAAAATGCATGCAAAATATAAGGCAAGATTCCCAATTTCTTCATAAAAGATTCCCTTTTTTGTCCCATTATGTTCTCAGCCACTAAACGGAGCAAGAAAAAGGGAAAGAATTTCACCAATAAAAACATGAAAGGTGAAAAAAAAAAAACAAAAACCACTACAATTCAGATATCCATTTATGGGTATTTATCCCAAAAAAGGAATTGAGCAAATTTTGCAAGAAACAAAAATACCCATTAAGCCAAAAGAAAAAAACTTACAGATCGTGGGAATGAGCTGAGAAGGCTGATGAACATGAAGAATGCAAATTTCTTTGCCTTGGAAATGGCTGAAAGTCCAATTGAGCAAGCTCATTGCCTTCTCCACAGACTTCCCAAGCGCCACGTGTACCTTGTTGTTGTTATTCCCTTCCTCTTCGACGATCTCCGGCAGCTGGGAAGTGCCGGCGCGGTCAAACCCCCGTGGGAAAGTCGCCGGAGAAGAAAACCCAGAAAGGGATTCCGGCAAATGGGCGTGGGACGTCGGAGGGCACGAAGGCTTTAGGAGCTCCATGGTCGCCGGGGCTTTGGAAAAATCGAAATACTATCATGCGGGCAATATATGCCTGGTTGGTTGGTTCAAGTCAAGTGAGATTTTGGGGAAATTAAAAATGGATTTTTTTAAAAAAATTTTTTGGGTTGGGTTTTGTTTGCTTGTTTTTCCAAAGGAGGCTTGACCTTTTTTGTGATGACTTGATGGCGATGGAGACTGGAGAAAGAGACTGGAAAGTGTCGTCTCTTCTCCGAGGAGCTCATTCACCGGATGGAAATGAAGAAGGACTCAAATTCAGATACACATCTTCATCTTTTTCTTTTTCTTTTTCTCTTTTTTTTTTAATTTGCGATACACGTGTTTTTGCTTTGCTCGTGTTGAACGATTAAAACCGAAGATTAGACCGCTACAAAGCGCCCTCGTTTAAAAAATAATTTTAACTCTACAGTTCTACCTGCTTTTTAATAAAAATAAATTATAATATTAAGTTTTCACATGTTTTTTATTTTGAGCTAAAATGATTTAAACTATTTAGTTTTAACTAGTCAAGCACACACAAAATGTTCATTTTCCTTTTATTCGGATTGAAATGGATTCTATCTAAAATTGGGATCACATAAGGCACTGTTTGAAACTTCTTATATACGTTTGTTTTTACGTACTTTTTTTTTTTTATTTCCACTTGATTTTTACTAAATTCAGTAAGTATAATAATCCTTCCTCATGACAAAACAACCTTTTTTTTTTTTTTTACTTCCCCTTCATTCATAAACTTAATTTCACTTTCAACCTATAGTTGTTGAAGTAGGTTTCAGACATCTTTAATTTCTTGTTGAGGATTTCCTCGTGATTATCTTCTCTTTATCAGTTTAGTGTCTACTTTTCGTAAGAATTTTTTTCTTATGATCTTTAATTTTTCAATGTAAAATTACAACAATTAGAACGACTAAAGAGGTCAATCTGCTATCAATAAAATAAAATAAAAAAAAAAACCCACCCCATTAAGTAGGTAAATATCCGTTGAGAGAGACACCAAGAATGTACGTTGCAAGATAAAAAGGCTTAAATTGAAATAACAAGTGATGACAAAAGTTTCTTTTTCATTTTTCAATATCCTAACAATATCCACAGGGAAAGAGAAAGATAACAAAATTGTCAAGGCATCCTATTCAATTCATGTCATATCATTACGAAATCAGTAGAACAATAAATTCATTTGAATATAAAATACAAGCGATGCAAGAATATTCTTTTTTAGTAAGGCTATGGTTACATCTCACTTGCATATAAAAGGGTTTTTAAAAAAAAAAACCAAAAAATAAAAATGAGGGCAAATGGTAGATTTGTTTGGTAGGGAGCGCGAATGACGGCAGTAAATAAAGAAACTTAATACCCATGAGCTGATGAATATCCATGGCCATTGTAATATATGAATTGGGTTAAAAATGTTTTTGTAAGTAACGGATTTTAACTTAATAAAATTTTTAAAAAAATGATCTCTATGAAAATTGTCTAGCGTTTTTATATATTTATTTATTTTCAGGCCAAGATTTGAATCATAATCAAAGTATCATAATCAAATCACGTCCCAAACTAATCAAAGTAATAATAGGAAGCATTGGTCCTGACGTTATATATTAGTCCTAGTCTTGCATCAGTCGGTATTGTAAACACTAAGAATTTCACGCGGTACGTTTCCACCTTCCAAGAGGAAAGTACCTGCAACTTTCACCAGACATTCGGACGATTTTCGTTCAAATCTATTGACAGATTTACTATTTTGCCAGATGAAGGGAAAGTGAAACAAGTGACCAGATTAACTGTTTTACAAGGTAAAGTAAATCAACTCTAAGTACTCATGCAAATTCCGGATCCAAACAAAAAAAAAAAAAGAAGGAAGAAGAAGAAAAGAAGGTGCATTAAACGATTGAATGATTGATGAAGATTGAAAACCAGCAAGAGGGGAGCAAAGACCCACCATTTTTCTCTCACCCACGTAAAAACAAACAGAAGAAACCGAGTAAAGAGTCAAGATCAAAACCCGTCGTTTGTGCCCAACTGGTCATTGGTCGAGGGCAATTGCACGTGATCCATGCAAATGCGAAAGTTTTTAACAAAAGAGGCTTTCCAACTGGTGTCTCTAGACCGAGTTAAAAAAATAAATAAATAAATAAGAAGCAGCAACAACAACAAACAACACGGCAACGTGATTCCATAATATGCAATGTTTTAAGTATCAACAATCCTACACATAGTGTTATAAGCCGCAACTAACAAAACAATAAATTCTACTCTAAAAAATGCACTACATATTGAACTAGAACTCATAGTATTACAAGTAATAAGGCTTTAACCTCATAAAAATAAAAAGATTTTTCTTTGATGAGAAACAATAAGGAAGATAATTTATATTCAATAAACAGAAACTTTTTTTTTTTTTAAGAAAATACTATGCCAAAAAAGATTAAAATTGTGGTTCAAACCCACAAAACAAACAGGACAAATTGTTAAGATGGATCAGGGAGAATACATTGAACAATATACTGAAAAAAATAATTTTCTATATAATGGCAAATGGAGAAGGGAACAAATATAAGCAACAACAAATGCACAGAAGTTTTGCTAAGCATTGAACAATGGCTGTTCAACCACTGACTAATGAAAAACAATAATAAAGAGTTAAATCTCTTCGCAATGAACTTGGTTCAGTATTTCAACAACATAAAGACACGAAAATTTGAGACATATCCGAGAAATAGGACACCACACTTCCATTGCTCCAACCCGACATATTAGAAGCACTTCCTGTGTACAATTGATGGGCCAGACTCGTCGTACTCTGCCTTTGCGATCCACATCTGTTTTTCACATACACCACAATAACTTCAATTAATGTTCCAAAAATTAAGTACATGAAAATTCAATTTTGACATGATAAGTGACGGCTTATAATTGTTACCCTTTGTTATGAATTTATCACCAGAGAATTCACAAATTAAAAACTACCATCAAAGATGTTGGAAGAAATATGCGCCTAAACAGACACAAGGCTCGTAATTAAACTAAAAAAGAGCTAAAGAAGGCACAACTAGAAGCTAAGCCTAAAAGGTCATTGCCATAATTTAATACGTTTAACGTGACGTGCTTCCTAATCACAAAAACCATGCATATAATTTAACAGATTTTAAAGGCCTTTTATCATTATTGTCAGTCCCAAATATTATTAATAAACGCACCTGCTGGAAAGTGCTAAGAGATGCAAGGATGGAGCCACCAATCCAGACACTGTATTTTCTCTCAGGTGGAGCAACCACTTTGATTTTCATGCTGCTAGGGGCCAAAGCAGTAATTTCCTTGCTCATTCTGTCAGCTATGCCTGGAAACATGGTAGTTCCTCCACTGAGGACGATATTTCCATAGAGATCCTTCCTAATATCAACATCACACTTCATGATAGAGTTATATGTGGTCTCATGAATTCCTGCAGCTTCCATTCCAATCATCGAGGGCTGGAAGAGGACCTCTGGGCAACGGAAACGCTCAGCACCAATTGTGATGACCTGACCATCGGGCAACTCATAACTCTTCTCAACAGAAGAGCTTGTCTTGGCAGTTTCAAGTTCTTGCTCATAATCAAGGGCAATATATGCCAACTTTTCCTTCATGTCCCTCACAATTTCACGCTCGGCTGTGGTTGTGAAGGAGTAGCCACGCTCAGTTAGGATTTTCATGAGGGCATCAGTTAGATCACGACCTGCCAGGTCAAGACGAAGGATCGCATGTGGGAGAGCATATCCCTCATAAATGGGAACAGTGTGACTGACACCATCTCCAGAGTCCAGAACAATACCTGTATAAAATTTTAAAAATTAAACAGATCAAAGCAATACACCTTTTGTTAGATACTGCTACTGCCTGTTATGCATGTACCACAATTAACACCATAAGGATATCTTTGCATGCTATTGGCATGCAAGGAAGTTCAAATAACATCTATTTGTGCTGCATTTGGAACAAATATAATAAAAGGAGGACAATATGAATGCCGAGAAAAGTGTCTCCAACCTATCAAATGAAACCTCTCTCTCTATATATATATATTATTCCAAGTCATTGAACTTTACACTCAAAAAGAGAATCTTAAATGCTTGGAGGCATTGATACACCTCATCTTGATAGGCCACATCAGTATCATCTGCAACATCTAACTTTTACTCTTCTGAATGATTTATAGTATTTTGAAAGTTCAAACAAATGGCATATTTTAAAATTTGGTCAATTGAAATTAAATTCTATATATTGATTCCTGATTGGCTGCTTCCAACTAAAATCTGTAAAATAAATTAATAAGGAAGATTGCTTACCAGTTGTGCGACCACTAGCATAAAGGGACAGAACAGCCTGTATAGCCACATACATAGCAGGAGTGTTGAAAGTCTCAAACATGATTTGAGTCATTTTCTCACGATTAGCTTTTGGGTTGAGAGGTGCTTCTGTGAGCAGAACTGGGTGCTCTTCTGGGGCCACACGCAATTCATTGTAGAAGGTGTGATGCCAAATCTTCTCCATATCATCCCAGTTGCTGACAATACCATGCTCAATAGGGTATTTCAGAGTTAATATACCACGCTTGGACTGAGCCTCATCGCCCACATATGCATCTTTTTGCCCCATCCCAACCATCACACCGGTATGACGGGGTCGTCCAACGATGCTAGGAAACACAGCCCTTGGAGCATCATCTCCAGCGAATCCAGCCTAAAGAGTTGACAATATCACGTAATCACAATACATCATCAACAATCCAATGACATAGGATGCATATTTCAAAGACACAGTTGCAAAAGGCTTTACAGTATTTTCAGCAAAATTTAAAAGAAAGACTATCCCGATATTGTACCTTGACCATTCCAGTTCCATTGTCACAGACGAGAGGCTGAATATCCTCAGCGTCAGCCATTTTCTAATACCTACAGAAACTTATCAAATTAAAATATTTTACGCAGATATATGAAAAAGAAACTAAATATTAAGACAGAAAATACCCGTGAATTTAGTAACTATGAAAATATAAGATAGACCATGATTTACTCGATACGCTCAAAGACATTGTTAAGATCATTGGTCCAAACTACCTAACGGAGCAGTAATAATCCCCATATAACACAAGTACCATTTGAAATTATTAGCAACGAATTATCTCATTTATTGGAAGACAAATGAACAAAATAATTGCATCGCAACATCTCATACAAAATATTTGCACCAGAAGACAATTCAATCTTTCATTTAATAAATTGATAAAATAAAAACAATTATCTTGATATTTCACAGCACAATCAGCTTTAAGATCCTCAGTTTGCTGACATACATTATTCAATAAAACAATATCAAAGAGAATCGGGACACAAACACGAATTACGTGGGAACAAAAAATGTGCCATGAATTATGCAATAACATAACTTCACAGAAAATTGAATCTAATCTAAGGCAAAATTAACCACAACAATCCATCAAAATCTCAGATGAAACGGACAATAGTCCGATACACTAGCACGAATCCTTCCAAATCCCAGATGGAATATGAAAAAATAACGATAGCATTACATCGAATAAGACAAATTGCAAGAAATTCATCGATATCCGAGGACAATGTGGCCGATCCACATCAAACGATCGGTCACTCAAACCTTATTCGTACGAAATGAAGAGCCAACATTTTTTCCACAGATCCAACACCAATATCAAATCCTCCAAAAAAGAAATAACTCACAACCAAATAGAAATTAAGATCCGTAGTAGCTCACACAAAAAGACCAAACAATCACGATTTAGGTCCATAACAAACCGCCATGTTCTCGAAATCTAAAAGAAAGATGATACAGAAAATGCTTTCAAGGAGGAAGAGAAATCTCACCTTGGGTAAGATAGAGAAATGCTGTGAACACGAACCTGGAGAGGACAGAGAGAGAGAGAGAAGAAAAGGGGGTTCTTCGGATCTGTGTTGTTATGTTGCGAAGTGCCCGCCCTTTGGTTCAAAAAATAGATGAAATGAAAACGGAAAGCACGTCGAAATGTGCGTCAAAGTCGAAATGAAATTCACTTTTAAACCACACTGTTGTCTCCCTCTCCTCCGACTTCCTTGTACCCGATCCGCCCGCCACGTGTCCCTTTTGATTTGGGGGTCCTCCCCGCAAAGCCAGGCTGGTTTGAAAATGCTCTGTCAATTCTGCTGTCTGAAGTTACCCATATACCCTCTGTTCTTTTTCTTTTTGTTGGGGGCCCATTTCTTGGTGCTTTATGATCTGCTTTAAGGAGGTGGCCCAGATGTGAGAGTTCCAAGTCCAGTTTTAAGCCCACTAGCCCAGAAGGTCCTAAGTCCACAAGCTTAAGTAATAACGCGATTTGCTGCTTTTGCTTTTTTAAAAGAAGGAAAATACGAGAAAATCGAGGTGTAAATTAGACCATGTTTAATGTAAATATCAATCTTAATATTATACTTGTCATTAAAAATTATAAAAATAAAATATTTATTAAAAATTACAAAAATAAAATATTTAATATTATTTTATTTTATATTCCAATGTATTATATTATTTAAAGCAGTGTTATAAAAGCACCAGTATGCTAAGCACCATCCAACGCAATATGGGGCCTACCTTTTGGTAGTGATATTGTTTAACACTAGTAGTGCCTCTAAACATTTTTATGCTATTGAATATGTCATATTTGTTTTTATCATAATTATTAAACCTTGAAATATTTAAAAGTAAACTTTTAATATTAAAAAAGTCAATCCACCAACCAATACGAATTAAATATTAAATTTGTTATATATTAAATTTTGTGATAAATTAAACTTAAATAGTAAATTTGATATTGATATATCAATTTAGCATTGCATTAAAGATGCTCTTAAGTAGGATAAAACTTTTGAAAATAAATAAATATATAATAGTGGGGATTTAAACTCTACTCTTTATAATAAAGTCATCCGTGAATTTACCGCTTAAGTTTGGGTCTACTTATTTCGTCGGCTATTTTACCGTTTCTATTTTTTGTTTACTTTTGCTTTCTTTTACATTGTGTCGGTTTTGTTCGTAAATTATTGATTTCTTTTAACAGAAATAGTATCTGTGATTCACCTAAAAATTTAAAGAAATGTGTTGTCTTCGCATGAAGATTTAATAAAATTTTATGCAATCATGTATAATGCAACTTAAGAATGACAGCATTCTAAGAAAGGGGCACAGTACTATAAAAGTGAATTAAGGGTGGAAATTTCCATATTTTCTCTCGAAGAAAATCCTCATCTGGCCTTGTTTTGCTTGATAAATTTGATAATATCGATGTTTTTTATTTTGTTCTTGTAAATAAGAAGAAAAAGAAAATTAAGGTGTTGTTTCGCTCAAAACTAAAACGACCAATGCAATTTTATCATTAATTTTATTACATTAAGACGACACGTATATATGATAGTCATTTAATTTTACTATGAATAGAAGATTTATTAGTAGGGGGCCAAAATTTTATTTTTATCAAGATTATAATGACACGTAGAGAATTATTAATCTAACGGGCGCCAAGTCTAATTTATATATATACCTACTATATTAAAATTAAAACTATTATATTAAAAAAAAAAAGGTGAAAGGCTCCTGTCCCGTTGTTGAAAAGAAAAATGAAAGTGTATAGAAAAGAAAGTATAAAAATATTTAGATTTAAGATGAACATTGATAATTAGTGAATGTTTATCATATATAAGGTTTAAAATTGGAAAAAACTTCTGTTCAGGGGAAAAAAACACAAGAATGCATTCGAGTATACAAGTAAATACGTCTCACTACATCATTTGGTCAAACTCTACATTAATAGAGATAAATGGGATAAGATTGTCTGAGCACAAAAGCTAATTTGTGTTGTTGTTCACCTACTGTTTTATGAATTGTGAAATATATCAATTTATTGAAACTGTAAACACTGCTTGTGGATCTTAATATACATATATGTGACGGTCATCAACTCTTGGTATGAAAGTTAAGATAAGATAAGTTGTACAATCTTACATCATCCATATACAATAATTTATAAGTAAGAACATCACTTTATGGGATGTTTTGAGTGAAACTCAAGAACAAAACAGTATAAATTTAGGCTTAAAATGAATAATATCATGTTAAGTGCATATGCGAGTGGTTGGCTATTAAGAGTCCACTCTCAACTGACAATTGATCAAAACTGGTGTTTTTAACACCTTCCGTCTAATTGACTGTAAATTCTCCTTCTATACGGATGAGAAAAAAGGAGAATAATAAGGCACGTGTTCCCTCGTGGTCCTCCTCCCACATGACAGCCCAAATAGTACGGTTTGGCGGGTAGGGGTAGAAACTTTTGGCCTTACTAATTTCATTAAATTATTTTCCTCCAACACAACGAATGCTCTCTCTGCATGCCAACTTTGATGTTGCCCCCTAACAACCCCCACCCCCACAAATAGAGAGAGATATCAAACTAAAGGCGGGATCTTTGCCAATTTGGACTGATCTGATCAATTTCTTTAAACTAAGCTATATTTCCATTTTGCTATAATAAGTCATGGTTTGGTCAATCCCAAAGACTTTCTTTTGTTTGGTTTGTGCAATTAGTGAGATTTGAATTTGGGATATCACATATGATTTTTGAGGTCGTAAGTACAATAAATTATTAGGAGGATGAAATTCGGATTTTTATTTCTTCTTTTCCTTTTAATAGCGCACCAAGCGACACAAGTCTTAGAGGAGGAAATAATCTTTGTATGTTCCTGATATTGAAATCATTCTTCCTCGTATTTTTACCCACATATGTGAATTATATATATATATATATTTTGCATACATGATCAAAGAATAAAGCAAAAGTATATATGGAAACGTTTATTCCTTTGGCTGACCAGCAATAGTAAAAGCCAAATCAGGATAAGAGACATGTCTACATGTTTTTGGCTTCTTAAGTCTAAAAGTTGTTTTTTGTAAGGGTTTGAATGAACTGTTAGAAAAGCTTTTGTTCTCTAAGAGTGCTTATTGTCAAAGTCACAAAATATAACTTCTCAAAAAAACATACCTAAAATAGACTTGAAACTTATCAATAATATAGTATAAGCTTAAGTATAACATTTTTGTAACTTTTAAAAATAATTGAAACTATTTTGATTTATTAAAGCTCTTTAAAAATATTATTTCAAATACTTACTTAAAAGTTATAGTTTTTGTTTCTCTTCTTCTACTGACTAAAAACACAAACAAAAACTACGCCAAGCAGGCCTAGGATATGAGATACGGTACTGCCTTTGGTCGGCTACTAAGCTCAAGGAAAAGTTGCACGACTCGATCATTTGTACATTTGACATCAATAATATCGTGCTTATAATTATTATTAATCTTGACTTACAATCAAACTATGTTCATAAGCATTTTCGAAGAAAGATAAAGTCATATTATTGCTTCTATAGTTCTAATAGCTTGTGTAGAGGGTAAGGTAAACATTGCTTATATTTAGGATGCGTACATAATACTTATAATTTTATATACTCTTATCATTCATCAATACTCATGAAACTAATAAAGTATAGAATAAGACAATTGCACTCAATTTTTCAGCTTATTGAACATAACGCGGAGCTGATGTATGAGGCTATGGCTATAGTGGTTGTTATTTAGTTGCATCATCATTTATCTTTGTCGATCAATGTCTTATCTTTAATTTTTATATTTGTTTACATTTATTTTTTTTTAGTATTGTTTAAGTGACTATTTTAATTAATTGTTATCGTTGCTTGCGGGGGGATTTTGAGAAATGGCTTTAAGAAAAAGCCATTTTGAACAAATGGCCTCTCTTTTTTTTTGGGCCAAAAAACAAGCTTTTTGGATAGAAAAACAGCTCCAGTTTTTTTTTTCTTCATCCTGTTGAGGTTCCTTTCCTCACTACAATTCTTTAAATCTTTTTTTTGAAAAAAACTAGAACAGTTTTCCTGCCCAAAAAAACCTATTTTTTAGTGCAAAAAAAGAAGAGGCCATTTGTCCAATTGGAATTTTTTTTTGGCCCTTTTTTCAAATTTTCCCTTGCGTGTGTAATCAGTTAGTAGTAGTTACTTTGTTATTGTATAAACTAGACTTGAATATTGATATCTTGATTACTAAAGTTGAGGTTTCACTTAATCCAATGAATTTTATCCTTCTAGAATCTCAATTCCGATACATCACAAACTCGTCTCAAACATAATTTCTCTAATTCGCTAAGACCAAAATCCCCAAAACACCCTAAGTAGTTGTACTTGTCTTTCTTAGAAAAGAGGAAGAAAAATACTAGGGGAACAGATGAGTGAGTACATATAGACAAAAAAAAAGAAGAAAGAGCACATTTATATATATATATATATATATATATATATTATATATAAAGAGAAGGGTTTAAATTGGAGGGAGAGATGATTGTTGTAGATGGGACATGATGATCGGAGATGGGAAGCAAAATCATTAAGCATGAGCATGAAATGTAATTATGTGCCATGAGAGTGTGTTCCACTTCTTTATTTTTTATTTTAGTTTCATATCCCTTCGCTATCATAACTCCTTTCTTCAATCTGTTAATAAATTATCGTATCATCACCACCCATTTCTCAAGTAACCAATATATACATAACACATATACATAAGACAGGGTCTGAGGTAATTGCAAATCTGAATCTTTATGTCCCAAGTATTTTCAATTCCATCCCCTAAAGGTATTGACAACTAGGACGCAAAGCAAGGACAGAGAGCCACCCAATGGGGCAAGTTTGAAAATTTTCGGAACAGACTGGGTGAAATTTGCAATTGAACTAAGATGGCTGGGTGAAAAAGTGAGAGAAAAGATCACCAGCTAGAAAGAAAAGCAACACGGTTTGTGGTCCTAGAACTTGGAGCTCTCTTTTATCATGTGCGGGGGAACCAAGATGTGGTGAAATCCAAGCAATCCAATTGGGTCCCTTTCACTTTCCAGTCTAGCTATACACAGAACGGCACTGATCATATCGTCGTTTTATCATATCGGGGAGAATGAGATGATATGTTTTCATTCATGTGTAGCACTGGACAAATGTTAATAATCTACTTCGCAACGAGAAAAAACATATCCCTGATCATTTTTGGTGGGTGCTGGGAAATAGTTTTTTTTTTTTTTTTTGGGTGCAGAATAAAAGGAAATTAGTAAAATATAAAATGATATTTATTAGCAACTATGCACTTTTTATGTAATTGGAGGAGGCTCTCTCAAACTTCATTTTTTAAACTGGCAATTGTATATGCCATATTTTTTTTAATGTAAAATATGCCATGCTTACTACCATAAAAATTCAAAACTTCGACTATTATACAACTCCATTATTTATTTTGTAATTTTGTTTTCGTTCTCAATTGTTTAAATTAAATACGAAAAAGAAGGTACTTGAATATTCATTAATAAATCAGATCAGAAGCCCAACCTGGCCCTCCATATTCAACGAGGGGAATCCAAAGTGTAATTGCAAATCATATATATTGTTAAATATATATATATATATATATATATCTATGGTTTCCAGAAGATGAATATGGCGAGCAAAAGGGGACCCATGCGAGGACAGGTGATATAATGCGGCCAAGGCAGCCTTCCAGAGCAACATAGTGGATTGTCTTCTGCAATCTTTTTTAGCTTTCTTGATCGGATCTGATCATGATCAAGCTTGGTAAATAAGTATGAGCGGTATCACTAGCCATAATATTGATCTAAGAAATAATTTCATAATTTGGATCTAATTATACTGAACTTAATGATCTCAAAAGAAAAGGTGGCAGAGTAAATTATAAGTTAAGCTAAATTAATTCGTTTGTAATGTTATGTTATGAAACGATCCGATGCCATAATTTTTATTTTTTTTTACTAAGAGCCTACCATGAATATTATTTGATAAGCGAGAAATATACATTACATTATACTGGTCTGACACTTTAGCTCTTGGATTAAAAATTATGTAACTCGTTCTAATCAAAGTTTTAGACAATGAAGGATAAATGTCAAGTTTGTTCTCCAATATACTTATGAGTTTTTAGTGATATTTTTGTATACACAGATACCAAATAATCTCAAGTTATATTAAATTTTTGTCTAAACTAAAATGGGTTTAGTTATTGATTTTCGAAAAAACATAAGAATAGAAGAAATGGGTTAGTTAAGGAAGCATCATTTCACATGCTTTAATCTAAAATTAAGTAAAGGTTTAGAAAGAATGAAAAAGAAGAGCTTGTATTTGCAATGTACTGAGGATTTCAAAATAGATCCAGAGATATAAGGTCATACGTTTATCTTATCTGACCAAGTTAAGATAATATAAAAATCATTGAATGAGAGAGACATTGAGTTTTTATAAGCCCTAGATATGAAATTTAGTAATAAATTAACATTTGAATTTCAAAAAATATATGGGTATCCAACGCTCATTCAACCATTCGAGCAATGAAAGGAAAAAAAAAAAAAAAGGAGAAAAAGAGAAGTTTATCTAACCCACCTAAAATAGTACTCGATTGTTTTTTTTATATTATTTAAAAAAAAAAAAAAAACTTTTGATCAAAGCCCACCTATTACAATACTGGAATAAAAATACCATTGCCAACATGGGCAGTTGCGAAATCCGAAACATACCATTTGTCCATCACGAAAAAGCCGAAATTAGCTATTGACTTAAACGTCTGCCGGATGCAGCAAAATTCGGCCATGCATGGTTGAGGCTGATTTGTCCAAAAAAAAAATCATAATTCAGTTTAAAATATATATCAAACAAAAACAGAGAGATTATTTTTTACGGGCCTAACGCATAAAATATTAGCCGACTTAGAAAGCGTCCAAGTAGAAAATTTTATGGAGAAAACTACACAATAGTTCCTCTTTTTGGTTTGGGAAGAAAAATAATAATAATTCTCCAAATATATTTTCTTTTGAAAAAAAAAATTTATCCGACGAGCTTAAAAATAATATTCGTGTCAAGATCTCGCGAGATATTGGAACATGAGGCCAAAAAACATGCATGTTCTCACGAAATGGGTTTCTCTGTAGTAAACCACATGCATTGGTTCATCAAAGTTAGTAGAAAACAGAGAAAAAGCGACTGCCCTAAACGAGATTTTCTAGCTGGCTAGTTTAATGGCTGACTCTTAAAAAAAATAACAAAAACTCATAAATATATCCCACACTCTTTTAACTTAGAGAGAGAAAGAAAGAGAGAGAGAGAGGAAAGAGAAAAATCTTTCACAACACAGACACGTACAGACAGAGGGATATCTTGCGGATGTTGTGTGTGTATATTTCGCTGCATCGGATCCTTCGCCGAATTGGGTTTTTTCTTTCAAACCCTTTAACCTCTCTCTCTCCTCACTCTCTTTCTCTCTCATCAAAATTCAAGAACATCTTGAGGGCTAAAGTCCAAACACGCTGAGAGAAACTCACTAACCAACACATAAAAAGGTGGTGAATTTTGATCATGATTGTATTGTTTTTTGCACACCCAACATAATCTCTCTGTCAATTATATATGTTCATTTTCAATAAAATTCCCTTTCCTAGGCTATAGCTTAGTAGTTTGTTACTTTTCCTACTTTAGAATCTTGTGCTTGTGTATATCTTCTTCTTCCTCTTCTTCTCAAATTATACATATTTCTATTTTGTTGTTCTTGTTTGGTCGTTCCTAAAATGTACTGCTCTAAACTAAAGTCAATTTCGTTGATCAGGCCGGGTTTGTCCAACAACATTGATAATTCCGAGAATATGCTTCTCTCCGAAAAAGACCTCAATGCAGTCGAATTCAATTTCTTGGCAAGACCCACGTTGGATTTCAAGCATGATCGTCACCACTGCCAAATTTCACTTTCATCATCATCATCATCAGAACAAGAAGACGGAGATCAAGAAGACGACGCCGTCCATGATCAAAACCCAGAAGATCAACCAAAAAAAGAAGATAAATTCGACATGTTGGTGTCGACTTTGAAGCTCAAAATCCCATCTTCGGAAGGATTGAGATCATTAGAAGATCAAGAAAATGTTTGCGCCGACGGGTTCAAGACTCCGACTTCTTTGGATCACAAGATCCCGGCGCCCCTCCAATGCCCACCAGCGCCGAGGAAGCCCAAGTCGGTCCCGTTGTCGACGAAGCGGAAATTATCCATCAGCCGCCCCCGCCGCCGCCGGGTCCTTCTCGATCTGACGGGTGAGATTGACTCGTTGTTCCCGTCGGCAATTTTTGTGGATCTTGGTGGTAAAAATAAGAAAGTTAGACAAACTGGGAGCGGAAATATTCTATGATAATAGCCGTTTTCTCCCATCATAATTATGTATGTGAAGTACTAGTGCTACTAAAGCATTTATCTTCTTTTTTTTTTATCAACTTTATAGTAGCTAGATATATGTGGTATATATTTCCACATGATGAAATTATGTCATCCTCCCTATGACATGTTATTGACATTAATATTGTCGTTATTAATCCCAATTATCTTTTTTTTTTTCTGATCTTAATATCTAGTTTCAACATTATTTGTTCAGTTTTAGCATTTATTACTTATCTTCTCTTCTTCTTCTGGGGTTGGATATTTGGCATTAAACCCAGATCTGAAATATGTGATTTGATCTGTCGACTGTACGCAAGAGAGATCTGACATTTCTAAAGTACAAAGGTAATTTATGATATGCATTTACTACACCCTTCAGCTCGCTCTCTCTCTCGACTTTGTTTGGATCGTGTAAAATGCATTTATTTGCTTTGTTCATGATCATGAGATCAAGTGAAGTTGGCCTGCGAAAGCAGCACTGACTTTTATCGAAGATGCCAAAAAAAAAAAAGTCTAATATTACTATAGTGCCAGTACTATATGGGTGAGCAAAACCATGAGGCACAAAATGTGAAAGGTACAAAATAATTGAAATTAATTTCCTAATCCTAACAGTATAATTAAACACTGAAGTTAGCAATTGAGTGATCTCCAATTCTTGAAATGTTTCAAAGGACAAAGTTAGCAATTATAAATAGGTCAGCAAATATATGGCAGATGATCAATTTACTTAATTTATAGGATTCAACTTGGTAATTTAATTTGTAATACTTCCCAATTGTCAAAGAATCACGAGTTTTAAATTACCAAAAAAAAAAAAAGAATCACGAGTTTTAGATTTTATTGATGTTTTATACCATTGTCGAAACGGTAACTTAATTTGTGGTATCAACCAATTTTTTTACCATGTTTCTTTATATATTAGAGTATTTTTATTCTAACTCACGATGTTAACTATAGTCTTGAATAACATATTTTTTTTAAATATATAAGAGTATTTTTTATTTTAACTTATAGTTCTAACTACGTGTTTAAACACCCTACAATTCATACTCTGTTTATGATCTTTAGCGATGATTGGTCCTGACTTGCACTGTCATGAACCGAATTGATTAAGCTTAACTAAATTAAACAACATTTGAAAGATAATTAATATCGAGAAAAAAAGTTGGAACAGAATATTCTCTGGTGTGACAATTATCCAGCGGTAATTAATGCATATCCCTAACTTCAAGGTGGGACTTGGCCCCCACACCCTTTCCCTTTCACCAATCTGTTCAGATTTCCATTCTTGCTTTTGCAGCATAAGACGACGAATCAATAAACAGTACTTGCAGTTGCAGCTCTGCGTGATTAGCTTGCTCCTAGCTATATAGTCTTCGCAAAAGGTTGCTCAAAGCGTGGGTATGAATGTCTATATTTATAACTAACTCTTTGCCAAGTTTGACAATAAAAAGAACTGGCAGACACTAGATTTAGAGGTTGATACAAAGATATGCTAAAAGGATAATATTTGGGAAGCTAATTCAAATTAATAGTTTGAGCTTAAAATATTATTAGGATGTTTAAGAAAATAGTTAAATGTAGTTTAAATTAATTTTAAAATTAAATTTACGAGAGAAAATACTATCGTAAAAATTAGTTGAAACTATATTTTATAATTTCAATTTTCAATTGAGTTCTTAAACACCCTATGAAAGATAATATTGTAGCAAAATTAGTCTAAACTATTTTTTTATTCTTTTGAGTAATCAATGAGCTTTCTTCAACACAAATCCTGAGCTTTATTAAGTTTGAAACTTGCATTCATGAAATAATGTTGATATAATAATATACTAAAGAATCCATTTGACTAATCCGACACAAAACGACCTAAGAAATATTTTTGTGATTATTAATTTTTAAGCATTTAGGGTATGTTTACTTTGCATTAAAGGGAAAAGGAAAGTAAGAAGTGACTTCCTTTCTTTTTAAATAACGTGTTTATTTACAAAATTATTAATGAGAGTTTTGTGAGCCCTACACAATATAAAAAATAAGAAAAGGGAATATAAATCCTCACATATCTTTTGATATTGATTCCCTATTAAAAGGAATGAATACCAAATTTACTTACATGTTCTAATTCAAATGTTATTATTTATTAACTATTAATTATATAAAAATAATATTTTAGTAGTTACATTGAATAAGATCCTTATTCTTAAGTAAGTAAACATTATAAAGAGAATGAATAATGCACATTCCTATTACTTTATTTTCATTTCTAATCTCATTATCTTTTTCTTTACATTTTTTTATGGTTTCGTGAACATGCCATTAGTTCTCAAAAGTTGGCTTTGGGATTGGTAAAATGCGTGTGTACAGCTTTTTTTTCTACCTGAGGCATGTGGAACTAGTGGTAGCGGGACTTAGCTAGATAAGGGACTCACAAGTCTAACTTCTAGTTCGTCATAAGTTAGGTAACAAATTTTTAATTACCACGACAGTCACCAAACTTGAGCTCCTTACAAATATATAATACCTTTGTAGGCTAAATATATATTACAAAGTTATTATTGATAATAGCATTGTTATTTGCATCACATTAGAAAAGAGTATCTTTATAATAGTTTTTACTTTATTTGTATTTATTTTTATATTAGGAAAGTCTTGTTTGAGTTTTAGGTAACTTGATATTAGGAAATGTTTTGTTTTATTTTTAGATAACTTACACATTTACGTACTTTGTCATGTGTATTTATCTAAAGCCTCGTTCTTAATACTGGCTAATTCTTTCTCTTTTTGTTCTTAGTATGTGAATGTTAATATATTGTCAAATCATGTTAAATCTTGTTCTTCTCTTCTATTTTATATTTTCTTATGTGGTAGTTACGGGTGAGATAATAATTTCCTTATATTACTACTACTAATTATAAGTTATTTTATTGTTTTTCTCTTATGACTTAGCAAATAATTTAAAAAGAATAATATGTCTCAAACTTCTATCCAACCATGCAGTCTCACATACAAGGAAAATATAGGCATTTTGAGGAGGGTGTCATGCCATCATGAGCATGTATGCGCCCCGGCACAAAAATCCCAGATAGTACGGCACTATATATTCTCCTTTTTTCTTTTTTTTTTTTTCCGTAATTGGCACAACATATTACACGTGAACAATGCCATCTTCCTACTATTACACAAACCCGATCAATACTAATCACATGCTTAGTTACGCTTAATCAGACAAGTATAATTCAAAATGGGTAAGATTCAAAATGAGAATTTTGAGTCAAAAAAGTTATTTACTTAATTGAGATACGAGATTCAGAACTAAAGATGATGAAAATCACGTTCATGTGTTTACTTAAATCTAAAATTAAAATAAACCGTTGTAAAATTACTTATTTATTTTGACTAAAGTTTGTTTTTCAATTTAAAAGGTAAATTATATACTTGTCATAATAATGTTAATACTAATTATAATACTTATTTGGAACGATAGCATAATAAATATCAACCGTACATTATGTTTTTAAATTAAAAAATAGTTTCAAAAATCAAAAAATAGTAAATAGAAAATTAAAAATAAAGTGTCAAAAAAGCGATATGTGTTATTCTATTTCAATAAAAAAATAAATTGTATACTTTTTTTAGTGAATAGTAGACTTATTATAGTGGAGTTATTAGTAATTAGAAGAATCGCTATCATATTAGGTGAATAAAATATTTTTATTTACATTCAATATTTTGCAAATGAACTAAGGTCCCGTTTGGGATAGCTTGTGCTTACTTTTAAACAGTAGAAAAAGAGAAGCATAAACTACGGCTTTTTAATTAGTGCTTAGATAATGTATAAATAAGTGTTTTTGTTTTCAGAAGAGCTTATGAACATGTTTGGTTAAAAGCTCTTATTGGTATAAAAAATAGTGTAATTGAAGGACATAAATGAAATTCTTAACATTATTCTTAAATATATGGTAAAAAGTATAAATAAAAAATCTTTTCATAAGCAATTTTTTGTAAGCATTAAATGACTGGCTTCTCCCAAAAGTAATTATAAAAGTCAAAAGCACTTTTTAGAATCCATTTAAACATGTCAAAAAATAACTTTTAGAGTACACAAGCCAAAAGCAACTTTTTTTAAGCAATTCCAAATAGGCTCTAAGGTAAGATATTATCATTCAATACTACTATATCAGGATTACGAGTCAATTCGAAATGGTTCAACTATGAGATTGTCGGTTTCACTCTTCAATTCAGTTTGTGTAGGTTTTACTAATCTCACTCTTATTCTAGTATAAAAGGAGTCAATAGACATATTGCTCTATTATCCACTCCTCATAACTAAACAGCCAAAATCAATAATTTTTGGATTCATAAATTTATAAAATTATTATTTTTACGCCTCAAGTTGTAATAATTATCAACCTTAGCTAACACTCTTCTTCTGCATGTGGTTTGGGTGGTTGGACCACTTTAACAAACGACCAACATATCTAACCATATCTTTGGACACGTGAAGTGAATATTAACTTCGTGTACACTACGTATATTATTAGTGCAGGCAGCTCCAATTACTTTTTTTTTAAGTACTAAATCTTTAGGGATAAATGATTAGTTTATTTAACAAAGTTAGTTCTAACCATCTTTTCAATTAGAAACAATATAAAACTCTCACATGTTACAATAAAGAGAAAAAATTAATACAACATAAAATTCTTTCGTATTATAATATTTATAATTTTAATTAATTATTTTAATCACCGTACGTAACACGTTAGATAATGTTAGTTTTTCCTTTTATTCCCAATATCAATAAAATAATCTGGCCTTTTCTACGATTCCACTAGGCATATTTGTGGGATGGGACTCGACACATTTACCCCACGTGTACGGTTGGTTAAAAAAAAACCCGGATGATGCCAGTTGGAGTTGGGCGAAAACACTACTTTTAATGTTTTTCTAGGTGATGCTACATGGTATACAATGTTTTGTGCAAGGATTGTTATGTCTTTTTACATTAACTGTGATATAAATTCAGGACAATAAAGTAACTGAACACGATTGGTGGAGGGTTAAAGAAGTAAATTTAAGAAGAAATATAATATTATAATACGACTGATATCGTAACCAAGGTATAGATCAACGTGATGCTTTAGGCAGAGAACATAACTAAATACTTGTATTGTAAGAGATGAAATATTAGGCACTGTGAAGGTGGAATGCAGACCTTTATTCTGCATGATGACGTTTTACACACAAGGAATTGTTAACAAGTTGCCATCGTTTTTTACACTTTATATCGTGCATGATGTTGAATTTCCTTTTTAATTTTTTAAATTTACTTTTAAATTTTAAGAGTTGGTCTTTAGTCTGGTATCGAACCAGTCAGACACTTATAACATTCTTTATTGAAAAATATAATTTTGTTTGTGGTTTGTGTAACTTTCAATTTGTTCGTATGTAACGCTTAATAAATGTAGCACAAAAAATATATTATACTTCAACGAAGAAAGTTACATTTATCAACTTGATTTAGTATCGGATTTAAGAGGGCCTAAATTTTTAAAACATAATGAATTGTTAGTAATTACTAATCTTTTTTTTTTTTTGAAATGGAGTAATTTCTAACATTTTAGATAGAGTGTATTATTTTTTCTACAATAACTGCAATAAAATGAAGATTAACAAAAATAATAATGAAGTTCTAAAATAATTAAGCGTTAAAGCTATTAAAGTCCTCAGTCAATTTCACTATTTTGTGCGTGTTTCTGCGTATGTATCTTGATACTTACTTATAGAAGCCTAGTGTTTGAAATTCAAGTTTAGTGTTCCTAACTGTGTAAACTTCGGAACAATTGGTGGTAGAATAGTTGACGATGGGAAGTTTAAATCCAAAGTCATTTTGCATTCTTTTGCCATATTGGTTTCATTAGCGAGTTATGTTAGAATTAGCACTCTTAAGTTATTAAATATAGCTTTGTATTTAATAGACATTTTATTATTAATAAATAAATAAATAATGTTATATTTAATGTTTGATAAAATATTATTCTATTTACTTTCATATAGTTGATTGTATGACAAGAAACGCAAATACTGTAACTATTACACTTAAATGTATATATACAATTTACGCCTCATTTTACAATGTAACTATTATACTAAAATGTCCATTATGTTAAAATGTCTATTAAACACTCTAACTATTATACACCTTATGTAAGTATTAGATTAGACATATATGAGGTGTATATGAGGGAAGATATGATCACAAGATTAATAGTTAAAATCAATATTAGTTCATAATTTGTAGAACAAAGATGAGTATTTTATTCCTGATAAAGTTGTGAAGATGATCGACGTCCAATATGAAGACTATTTGCGGAAGGATATGATCACATGATTAATGTAAAATTTATAGTCCGCAGTTTGTGTAATAAAGACTGAGACTTTATTCTAAGTAAAGCTATGATGGGGATATATGTCGAAATGAGGAGCGATTTATCTAGACTGTTGGAGCAAAATTGACTATATGTTAGATACACTGATATATACACTAGACCTAAGTGGAGGTCATATATAGCACCGGACTTAAAGTGTTAATTGATTTATTAATAATTTTGTTCACATAGAGCAATTCACTTTATTAATCATTATGTGTTGTCTTAATCTTTAAGTGAGTTTATGACCCTATGTTTATAGTTTGTGTGTTTTATTATACCAAAGGTCGGATTTCGGATGATTGAAAGTTCTATTTGTCGAAATATTGAAAACATGACCTACATTTGATACGAGCATAATTTATTCGTAACTCTTTAACATGAGTTGATATTATCCTCTCATACACACGTTCAGGAAATTGTAAAAAGAACATGGTCATCTGCATATAATTGGTAATTAGATGAAACCAGTAATTAAGAAGAAAAAGGATTGTGAGTAATTATCCACAATAAAATTCCACTAATTAAAAATTACTTTCAAAAATAACTAAATAAAATGACTGAAAACTCTGTTAGTCACCAATAAAATGTTAAGAGAAAAACGTAATAAAGAATAGTACATTAGATCATTTTCACGAGTTCTTTTAGCAACCAAAATAAAACCAATAATTAAAAAGAAACAAGAATTACGAGGACCAAATTTTTAAATTTTAATAATCATCACTTTGGCTTAAAATCACATTCTCTGTCACTGAATTTCACTAAATTTTTAATTATCACCCCTTTGTCCAAAAAAAAAGAAAGAAAATTAGGCCCTCACCACCCTAACTCTTAAAAAAAAAGATACCCCTAGAATAGTTGAGCATGATTGTTGACCTAACAACAGTGGTGCAGTGGCGATGTTCAGAGGATTTCAATCCGATGACGAATGTTTCCAAACCTTAGCCTTCTCCTTTTTTTGTTTGGTGATTTTTGACTGCCTAAAGAATTTGTGTTTTGTCATTCTGGATTTAACAATTGTATTTTGGGAACCAGACTCTGCGATATATGCAGAAAGTTAGGAACTTTTCAAGATCTAATTCATTGTTTTTTTTTTTTTTTTTTATGCATCAAATATGAAATGCTTAACCCGGTGCAGCCAAGGTGTTTGCTGAAATTACTGGACATGACACTTGGAAAACAAAACCCAAAACTTACGTTAGCGCCTTTAATGGTTGCAAGGGAGATGAAGAGGATTATCCACCACTCATCTGAACAAATGAGGCAGAGGGATCAACACAATTTGAGTCGGAGCAAGTGACCAACCGGTTGCCAGTTTCTTTTCAATGAAATGCCCTTGAGTGCCCTCCTCAAATGCTGACCGTTGGATCTCAGATAAATGATATAATATGCCAAATCACACAGATCGATGGTTCAGAAAGTTTTTGTGGAATGGGGAATTATAATTTTCGGGGACTCTAGACTTGCCCAAATAAATTAGGCCAATAATGAACAAACTACGGTTTTTGGTTGAGTGATTAATATAGTGTCGGCAAGGACAAGACATGTAACTTTCGAACACAAAAGGATAAATTAATGAGCAATAACATTTAGGGGGTATTTGACAGTGGTATGGAACCAATAAGTTTTCATCACAATCTCAGTTATGAACAGTATAAAGCTCTCACATGCTACAGTAACAATAAAAAATATGCTACAGTGAAACTCTCACATGCTACAGTAAAAGTGGTTCTCACCACTGGTTTCCACCACCTTTCCAAACACCCTATTAGCCTAATCGTTTATAACCCACTGTTAATAAAACGATAAAATTCAATTTAAAAATACATTATAAACTAAATTGAGATTTATAATTTTATGGATAATAGGGTTATAAGGAATGAAAATAATTTTTTAAAATTAATGATTAGAAATAAAATAACTTTAAATATTTTTAGTGTGCTAGTTTTATTCTGTAGAGATATATTACATTGGCATCAACAATTAGATTTAAAAATAACAAAATAAAAAGTTAAATTTTAAAAGGTTATGCAAAAGTTCACGAAAAATCTTTGTTATCTTATAGATTAAAGCTACGCTACTTACAAAATAATAGGTTAAAATCTCGTTACTCATTAAATAGTAATTTTATGAGTAACAGATTTTAACCTTTTGATGCTATTTGAAAAACGAAACTGCAATAAGTAACTGACCGAGTATTTGTCAATAGAAGCAAAAACCTAACTCCCTAAGCATAAGTTCATGCGACGTACATATCAACATATATAAAAATATGCACGACGAATAAAGCTCCCCCCCAAAAAAAAAGTTATCTCTTGACTACGGAAATTAAACGACATTATTATTATTATTATTATTTTGTTTTTTGCTAAGAAATTTAACAATGTTTTTTTGGAAGATAAAATTTAACAATATTTTAATAACATTTGACAATGACTAGCAGTTGCCACCTGCCTATTACTGCATTTATAGAGTGTTTAGTATTGTGGTGGTAAGAATTATTGGTTGGAACTGTTTTTACTATAATATGTGAAAGCTTTATATTGTAGTAATTTTTTATTTTTTATTAAAGTATATAAGAATTTTGTACTGTTTATAACTGATATAATAGGCTGAAACACTCCTTACTCTTGGGCCAAGATCAGGATTCATAACCTGCTGGGATCGGCGAAGAAACAGTTGATTAGACTGAAAAAGCATAGCCCAGATGAACCAAAGCCCCTAGTAATGAAAAAGATCAATTGGACCCAATTACTTGCATGGTTAGATTATTGGGCCAAATTATTAAAAGTTAGGACCTTCAAGATTACTAATGTGGAATACGAGAGAATACAGGTACACAATTGGAATTCTATTGCGTAGAAAATTCAACTAGAAGAGCACAAATTTACAAGCTGTCATGTAAATAATTTATCTACAACGTAGATAATAAATTTATTGATCATTTGTGTAAAACCGGTTTACTTAACCAGACATTGCTCTTTTTCTTTTCCAACAGCAATTAGAGGATTTTTAGGTGTTTGGTACGTTGGTTCAAATACTGTAGCATGTGAGAATTTTACAATATAATTTTTTTATACTATAATATGTGAGAGTTTTATACTGTTTTTGGTTCAAACCAATTGGTTCCAACCAATCTACCGAACGCCCAATTAAGTATAGAGTTCTACTTAGGTCAAGCCTGTGACTGTTGCACTTTGCAAGTTTTGATTTTCTATTATAGGCGAGTTTATAAAAAGATTCTAGGTGGTAAAGGCTTTTGGCAACTCATGAGATGATTTACTATGTGCTTTTCAGCTGATAGCTACTTCTTAATAGGCTGTAGTTAGGCTGCAGAAACACAAAAGGGCTACTCCAACATAAGTTGTCTAGATTTTTATTTGCACCAGACAATACTGAAAACCAGATGTTTACCTTCTAACTATAAAATGGAAAAGGTGATGTCCCCTATAGTTAAGAAAACAACAATATGTCTCAGATTTATCAAAAAGGAAAATTAGACAAATGACATTTTTATTTTTTAAAATAAATAATTGAAAATTTTAAAGATTAAAGAAATCGACTGAACTTTTTAAAAATTAAAGAAATGATATTTTTTTTTACATTAATTAGCATTAATACATCATTGATATACTTCAGTATATTATTGTTATACAAAAAATATTATTTTGTTAATTTTTGAAAACTTTAGCTATTTATTTAAAAAAAGCATAAAAAGGATCATTTACTCTCGAATGTTGATAAGTTTATATGGATATCTTACCATATTAAAGTTATTATCATCGCTTGAATATTAAGGATTAGGAAATTATTGTTTGGCTGTACCTGCTAATACTACTATTAATATTATCTTTTGCTCAAATCGAAAGTAAAAATTCCTTGAAAAAATCAAATTGGAAAGTATAAGAGGGAGGGTTATTTTGGCAAGTAAATGGAAGTTTCAACGGTCAAATAATACCTTCAAAAAATTGGATAGATACTAAAACAAAACAACAAAGCAAAGCCCTGTTGTTATGAACAGCTGGCTCAGAATCATCTATACTTGATAGAATGGCGAAAGCTGTCCAGAAAAATTTTAAAGAAGAAAAAGAAGATGACGTATTGACATTGATATAACGAAAGCAAGTCATTGGCTTCTTCCAGGTCATATTGTGTGGAGCCACAAGGTGAAAGTTTTGGTTTGGTAACAAACGGTGGAATTGTTCAATTGAAAAAAAAAAAAAAAAAAAGGAGGAATTGTGGGCCCAACAAGAGGGCAATCAAAGTAAAGTGGACTTCTTCAAATGCTTGGTTTGTTATTGCTCTCCACCAAAGCAAAATTGGTTCTCTTTTTCCAGATTATAAGCACTTTATTGGATCCTTCTCACCAGCCTCATGATGTAATGCCAGAAATTCTTCATGTTCCCCTTATTATTTTCTCATAATACCCTCTGTGCCCCTCAAATACAACAGCAATTTGTTCATTTCTCATAATACCAAGCCTTTAATTGTGTTTGAGAAGCAAACTGGGACTTGAAGTTAAAGCTCGAACATTGTAGCACATAAAAGTTTTATATTATAACATATTTTTAATTTATAGTATAATATATAAGAGTTTTACACTATAGATAATTCACGTTAATCAATTTTAACTTGTTTCCTGAAAAAGAGAAGAGAAAAATAGGAAAAAAAAATTAAACGTCATCAAACTAGTATGCAAATAGGATATCTTTGTCATTTTCCATTTCGGAAGATTGCCTCTGAACCTTTGTTATCCTTTACTTTATTATTTTCTTCTTTCTTGGTAACAAAATAATTCTGTTTTTCTCTTTCTCGTCGACAACATCCCAAGAAAAAGTAGAAAAATAAAAAATAAAAAATGAAAAAATTCCACGCAACAAGTGATGACTCCCCTCAGCCAGCCAAGTTCGTAATTGATTATTATTTTTACCGAGTCTCTCCTCTCTAACCTCAGGTGAACATCTTACATTGCTAAGAGACCATATATAGAGAAAATACTTACTCCCATTCCTACTTATCCAGGAAAAAAAAAACAACTTAAAAAAAAAAAACTTCATTGATTAAAGAAGACCGAGGAAATGACATATCTTTCACTCTGATGATCTGACCAGATAGTGAAATGAAGTGACCTCATTGGACTTGGTTCCGTTCACGCGAGAAGAGAAATAGTACTCGAGCCAGGCATGGCTCAGCAGGTATCTTTTGTCTTCTGTCTCGTTGTTTTTGGATTTTCCCTTCTGGGTTCTCTTTTTCTCGCACACCCAAGTCTGTTTTTCGTTGTGGTTTTTTCGAAAATGTGGGTCTTCTCGTCTACGTTTTGTTCCCATAGTTTCTCTGCCTTGTGGGTCTATCACATTGTTCTTGTTTGTTGTTTTATAGTCACTAATATCAATATCAGAGCTTTTTCATTTTTTTTCTCTGTTTAAGTTTTTGTCCATAACGTTAAAAGCAGAATTAATAATGCATCTTTTTTCTTTCTTTCTTCTGGTTGATGTGATCACATAGGAAGAAGGTTGGCCACTGGGTCTGCAGCCACTTAATGCACGAGTTGGGTTGGCTAGAAACCGGGATTTTTCGGGCTCAATCTCGTTCAACACTTTACTCACAGCCTCTCCAACATGTTCTACAGATTCTTCCTCAGATTTAGACACTGAGGTTGGTAAAATTTTGCCAAATAATTTGAAGTTTTTTTTGGGTATTAACTGCAATTGGTTTTTCTTTTTGACTATAGTGTTTGGAATTTAGTTAAGAGAGTCATATACAGACAAAGACGTTTTTGTTTTGTTCTGTTTGTTTCGTGTTTGTTCTCTTCTTCTTGCTTTTCTTCACTAAAGAAAAATATGTTAAGATGATGAAAAAGGGGCCAAAAAAAAAAAAAAAACAGTGCTTGATTATTTGGAACTCCAACGTACTTAAGAAACTGTATCTTTGTCTTTTATTTCGTGTTCCAATATAATAATGATAGTAGTAACAGTATTAATAATAATAATTAAACCTTACCCTCTTGAGATGTCCACCATTTCCCATATACATACATATATATATATATATAAACACCATTGTACAAGTTGGTGTAATCTTATTATGCTCTGCTCAGTTTTCTAGCATATACAGCAGAATACTGGCCTGTTCAGTGTTGCACACTATATGTCTGACATAATGTTCTTGAGCTATGTGTTGGATGTTCTTGAGCTAGTATATACTGCAGAATAATGCTGGCTATTTCTGTGTATACAGCAGAACTTTTGATTTTTTTTTTCTTTTGGTTGTCAGATTTGCATGTTAGTGAATTGTTAAACATGGCCTTGGTACTGGTGGTGACCAGTACCAGAAAATGATTTTATGACATTATTGTTGGATAGAAAGAGAAAGTTACCATGTAGAGAGGATTGGAAACTTGGGTCTAAAATGTTTTGCTCAGAGGTGTTAAAAACCAGGTGTTGTAATACCAGTGATAACAGTAAAATGGCAGGAAAAAAAAATATGAGAACACAAGATTTATAGTGGTTTTTCTTTACAAGAGTTACATCTTCTTTCAACCAACACAAAAGTTTACCATAACGAAAAAAAAGATAACAAAAGAAATTACTTGCTTCTTTATTAATTTGAAATCTTCACTCTCATAATGTGAAGAAAAAATTAAAATTATAAATGTAAAATCCTCAAAATACCCTTGATAAGATTTTGTTGTCCCTCGATCATGCAATAATTAGACTCCTCAACTTAACAAGAGATTTTAAAAAAAAAAAGGCTAACTAAATAAACTCAAGTGCAAAAGAGGGGAAGTATTTGAGGTGGCTTGGTAGATATTGGTTGCCATAATAAGAAATCAGTATCCTAATTTATATCGTGGGCAAAATATTAGCAACATTGATCTTGAAAACTAATGTTGCAGGTACTAACTAAACCAAATTTTGGATACTAAATAATAGCTATTTTTACCGCACAAGCAAATGGAGAAAATTGTTTCTTTACAATCTAACACAAAAGAGGGTGAATTAGCCTACTGAAGTGTGTAAATTGCAACCTGTGAAGTGTTTTGAGTGGTTTTATTTTATCCAAAAAATTGACCCAATCTTTAAGCACTAAATGAGCTTTGATTGATTCCAGTCCACAGGGTCTTTCTTTCATGACAAGAGCATCACGCTAGGAAGCCTTATAGGCGTTAGTAGCATTCTAGAGCTATCTAGAAGATCAATTAGGGGAAGAAAAAGTGAACCCTCTAAGGAAAAGAAGACCAACAACAACAACAACAAAAATAAAAGCAACAAGTCCGGAATATGGTGCTTTTCTTTGTGCTCAAGTAACAGCACCGATGCCGAGATTCCCCAAAACGCGCCATCTCTTGGCCATTTCCTTGCAGTTGAGAGAAAAGCCGCAAATGAATGTAGAAGGAGCCAATTAAGCCCTACTATTTACGGACCAGACGAGCTTTCCCTGGCTCAGCCTGTTACAGAACCAAACTCGCTCTTTGTCAATGGCTGCGTAGCTCCTCCTAAGTCAAGCTCAAGCCCATGTTCAGGACTTGATGATCATGGAACTGGGTCATGTGGGATCGCTCTACTGTTTTCCTCATGCGTGTCTCCACAATCCTCCTCCCACTGAACATGTCCCTCAATCACTCTCTTTTATTTCAATTTTTCTGTATCAGTTAGTGATTGTGTTTCATGTTTTTGAACGATAAAAATAACATACAATATTACATTTTACTTCTTTTGTGTTCAGTTTGGTGGCACCATTAGCATTTAGAACATCTTTTAAACTTGTATAACAAATTCTAGAATACGAACCTCTTTGGCATTTGAATCATAGACTATCCCAAGTTTCATTATACATAATTCTTTGAATGCTTACTAATAAGAGTACTTGGCTTGAAGGGTGTGTGGGGTATTAATTTGAACTCCAACAGTATGAAGTGCTTATATGTTACAGTGTAAGTAAAAGTGAGCTATATGGTAAAGCTCTTATATGCTATAATATTTAAATTAATTAGTTTAAATCAATGCTCTCTGACACTTTATTTGCCGACGATATATTGTTTCAGAAGTATTATTGGACACGCCATATCTCTCGAAGGTAAGGGGACAATAAATTGGGCCAAGAGCTGCACTTGGATTCTTGGAATAAGAACTGTCATACTCTTTTGAAACTGGAGTTTGGACTGTGGTAATTTGCTTTGCTAAGGAAGATGGTATCCCAAGTAACGGTTCCTTTCTAAGACGGATCAGTAGCAGGATAAAAAAAGATACATTACCAGTAAACAGTCCTTTCTATGACGGTTGGGTATAAAAAAAAATACATTATAATTAGGGCTCTTTTTTAATTGTTAGATTTATATCAAAGTTCGTCGATTTTGTATACCTTTTTTAGTATTTTTTTATTTTGAATTTAAAAATGCGTTACTGTTGGGCATATCGTACCTTAAAAGCTCTTAAAAAAAGGCCTGTAACAAAAGATATGGTATGGAAACATCATACTTTTATTAAGCTCCATTAAATACACATGCATTCTTTAACCGTTATAACTTTTATACAATTCAATAATTAATGGAGCTTGAACAGAAACTTAGAGAAAATACTATAAAAAACTAGTTCGACCGTATGAAACAAACGTGCTGTAAATTCTCCAAAGTATATAATTCACTTGTAGAAAACACCAAAAGGTTTCGAATTCAACCACCAGTCTCAGCATGTCCTCTTGTTGACATTACCAAAAAAATTCAATTTCTAGTTTTTTGGACATGAGCGATCATTGATTTTTACATACATTATGGTGTTAAGCATTGTCATTTGGCATTTTTTTTATATTACCAAAATTTTGATTATTCTCTTGTATTAATATTTGTACTAGAGACACTAAATATATATATATATATAGACACACACAAAAAAAGAAGAAGAAAGAAATAAGAGAAATGAAGTTGTACCACAACAAATTGATTTTTTGCTTTCTACATGTGGTAGGAGGAATAATATGAAAAGAATTGGGTCTATGACTTTATTATTAAAAAGGCATGGGTACAATTTGTTCAAAGGTAATTAACAACCCAATTAAAATAAAGCTCTAACTCAAATTTACTAAATATGTCTGCAAACTTTTCTAACTTCTAAATACAAACAAATAAAAGTGGCCAAGCTTGAAGGAATTGGTATGTTGCTTTTATAATATGAATATATAAATTATAAAGAAAGAAAAGGATGGGTCCTTTTGATATTGTTGCTCGTGATGTAACCTTTACGAAAGAGATTTCTTATTAAAGAAATAATTTAGTGGCGACTCATTTTTGCTTATCTTATATCACGCGTTCCCTGAAATCATGTGAATTTTTAAACCCTTTTGATTTGATTTAAGAGTGCAGAGAAATTTATATGATTTCTTTTACAAGCTTTTATTTTGTTGAGACCCCATGAATTCATGACTCCTTCTAATACGTAATTAGGTTGACTTTGACCACTTTATTTCCTCAAGTAGGACAATTAGATTAAAAAAAAAAGAATTAGGGGAAAAAGGATATTTTAATTAGAGATGGATAAAAAAAATAAACAAAGTTTTAAGAAAAATGCTACTCGCAAAATAATAGACATCCACTATTTGATGAGTAGGTATCTGTTTTGTAAGTAGCGAGATTTAAATATAGAATTAAATAGAGGTGCTTGATTATAAAAGAAAAAATGACGTGAGATAGATTTTTATGCGTGATGAATCCAATGCTTTCGGCCTGAAATTTTGGCGTTGATCTTTTAAAGGACAATTGATGTGCTAACATGCCAGTGGTTTGGATGGTATCCTAAGAAATCACACTGATTTCAACAAAAAAAGATCTCACACTGTGAGTCCAAAGTGCTCCTGGTCCTTAGTTTGTCCACAATCATTTTTTTTCTTTCTTCATATGATCTGATCTGAGATATATTTGCTTCACTACAGTTTTGAGTTATTATTAGGGTGGGAAGGGGGAAAAAAGAAGAAGAAACAGTAATAAATTTATATCACTCATCAGTCTTGGTCATTAAATTGCCACGTTACAATACAAAATATCCAGTCGTAATTTTTGTCGTGTTGATGGTTACAATATTGCATAGTATTGCTACGGACTATTACTATAACAACATGCAAAGATGCTGCCAATTAGTCCCACCCGTATCATGTATCATATCATAGTAGTACACTAATACATGGACAAACCTTGTTTCAATACAGCTGAAATCGAACGTTTTTTATGGGTAAAGTATCAAATCTAACGTTAAAAAGCTTATTTATCAAATAAAACGACATTAAAGGGTGTAGAGTGTTAAGAAGTGTGGAGTCAAATTCAATGACGTTCAGAATATCACCTCACACAAAAGTTTTAAGAAAACCATGTTTTTTGAGGCCCCAGGTGTGTGCCCCCAGGGTGGAGGTTTCGTGCTGTCGCGTGGAGAGATAGAGGCTTTGCGTCCCCACGTAATTGAAGCCTTGCTACTGAGAGCGGAGTGTGGTGGAAATTGGAGCGTGACGCAAATCTCGCACAGCCGAGCATGTCAACGAGCGTGGATTCACGTTTTTTGTGGTTGTTACCTATTCTTTTGTAAACTTATAAATAGATAGGTTATGTTCTTTTCTTCCTAGAGAGTGAAAACTCAAAAAATTGAGTGAGAGAGAGGCTAGAAAAATTCTAGAGAGAGTGTGTGCAATCTCTTGTAAACTTCTTCATCATTATAGTGAATTATTCTACAACGGCTGAAAGTAGACGTAGTTCTCATACCGAGGGTGAGCCGTTATAAATTTCATATATTCTTATTTATTTTTTGTTGGCATATTTTTTGTTCTCTGTAGAACTAGGGCTTCTAATTCGCAACATGAACGATTAAATTATTTAAGATTTACGGTCTCAATTTTCATGTCTTGTTAGTTGTTCATTCATTATAATTGTCATGTTACTTAAACTTAACAATTCGACCACATAAATAAAAACTAAATACTAAAAAGACTTAAATAATTAAATAGTATGTAAAAATTTAATTAGAGATAATCAATAAGACAAAAAAATAGACAAAATAAATTTTAAAAAGTAAGACAATAGGTTTGAATTCGTCCTGCTTTCCATAAAGAAGAAGATTAAAAATTGCTCAAAGTGACATTATCATCCACATGTCATGATCACATAGAATGAGGTGTCCTCCACGGGCCCAACTCAGCAGGATCCTACTTGACCTGTACACGGAAGAGTGCGTGAGCGGGACCCGGATAACAAGTCAATTATGTGTCTGCATCAAGGGAGGGAGTAGTAGAAAAAGTTGAAAGTTTAAAAAGTGGCCATACCCATACATTATCATTCAATATCACAGAAGATAGATGGAGAAAAAGGCCAAGCCTTTCATTTGGTAAAGAGTAAGCATCCAAAAATTAGACCAAAAGCAGAAGGCCAGACCTCAAATGGACCCAACCCCAGGACAGTTCGGTTGAAGCCTGCGTATTTCTTGGCTTTTCACACACTCATTGGGCCCACTTCTCTACACGTGTCAACATCATGTCGGCTCACGGTACACCGTGTCCCCACCAGTCTCTACTTGGTGATCTGTCTGACTTGTTCAATTTTCTACTTTTGGAGGTGGGGGGGTGTTGTGCGCGGGGGGCGGGGCCATCGACGCTGCTCAAATTGTCAAAGGCCATGCAGACAAATCAAAACACGCTCACACCCAATTGGAGAAACATGTATATTTACATAAATGTTTTATCTTTGAAATTTCTAGTTGGATAAATAAAATATATAATATCACACCTCAACAAAGTGAATGACAAAGGCCCTTTTGACCGTTTCAGAGGAATTTTGTGCCTCAAAGCAGCCATTCATGAAATTTGGACTCTACTAAAGTAAATAGGAGCAGAAAAAAGTTTTTCCGTTTCTCTTTTTTCTCCCTCCCAATTGGGATAATGTATAAGAGACACCCTCAAAATCAGCAATGCTCCTTCAATCTAAAGTAAAACAAATATTACAACATGAACCATGCAACGAAAGACCGAAAAACCAACCCAAGCCTGCAGGCATGCGGCTCTCGCTTGCTTTGCTTATTTCTCAAATCTACATAACAGATGGATTTCTATCTATACATAGCAAATGGATCAATCACTGGACCATTGAATCCTCCGACTTTTTTCCTTTCGACTTCAACTACTCAGAGAGCAAACCCTTGCTTGATTGCAAAATGGAATAATTTTTGGCTGCAAAAATCCCAACAAATTGTATCATGGCTTGTCAACCCACTCACTCTCAGCAGCAATCCTTCCTGAGCCCCGGCCACCAATCTTTCCAAAAGTCGCTGGCAAGCCCTTGAAGCTGCTGCTACCCTCATTGCTGAAGTTCCGGGACCTCCTAATCTTCCTTAGCTTCGAGGAACTGACGTCACCAACATCTTGATCGGTGTCATCCTGACTCTTGATCTTTGCAACTACCAACCGAACAATGGTGCTTCGACAAAACGGGCAAACCGGCGGGGTTAGGCATGCAGTCGTAGGGTTTGGCTTGTTGTGGCAGCAGAGGGCTAAGGTGCATTGCGCACACATTTGATGGCCGCAATCCTGGACTTCGATTGTGCATGCCTGCTCAAAGCAAATGCAGCATAGTTCTGACTCGCTTTCCTGCATTGGAAAATTTTATTGTACGATTTCTTTGGACCCATTGCATTTGACTATCGATTAAATTTAAGAAATATATCTAGACAGGTCACTGTTCTAGCAGAATGTGGCTCTCATTAAACTACATAGGAAACAGAGCATAAAGGTCATCCAAAATGGACTAGGACTAAATTGCTTTCTCAAAAGGAGCTATCAACTTAAGTTCGAAACAAAGCCAAAGATTACGGATCGAAGGAAAGACAAGATAGCAAGAATATGAGCAAACGATTCTAAGCTCTCAGGAAAGAATCATAAAAAGACTTGTGGTCAAGGGTCCCATGGGTGTCGCAAGATGGACAATGCAAGTCCATAGGCAAATTAGTGCACTTTTGTAGTCATCCATAATTTGTAAGGGGAAAAATTGTGTCAAACATAACTTCACATCAAATAATTTTGAGGAAAGAAAGGATTCGAAGTTACCTCAGAGACATTGTCATCCACACCTGCATCCGATTGCGATGGGGAAGCAAGAGAGTAAGCAGTTTCCTTCAGAATGTTCTTCTCCCTCTCCCTGTTGGCCTCCATCAAGGCATGTTCCAACAGTGCTTTAGCCTCCTGATTAAGCTCGCTGATGAACTTCAATGGCGACGGCCAGACGAGAGGCTCCGCTGATGAAGGATTTAGCAGGGCTGCACATGCTCCATTTTTGTGCTTCAAAGCGACCATATAAGGAATTCTCCTATTTCACATCACATAGATCAGTCAAAGGAGTTTTAAAAAATCGAAAAACAATCTCCAACTTTTCCACTAATTCAAAACAAAATGTACTTACTAATAGATCACACATGAAATTTCCATTCTACTAGGAAATTGAGTAAATAGAATCATACCCAGATGAATCTCTTTGAAGACGATCGGCGCCCCAAGCCAGAAGCTCTCGAATGCATTCAAGAGATCCCCCTCTAGCTGCCAAATGAAGAGGAGTACTCCCAGGGAAGCTGTAAACATATACATAACAGCAAATTTAGCAATACAAAAAAGAGAAAAAAAAAAAAAAAAAACAAAAACAAAAACAAAAGCAAAACAAAAAAAAATCCAATTATATAAAGAAAAACATAAAGGAGTTGATTTTTAATTATTTACCCATATCCCCCAGTTGAGGCACAAACAAGAGCACCATTGTCTAATAGGATATGCACACATTCAGGGCGCCTTTGGCGCGCAGCCAAGTGCAACGGTGTTGCCCCTTTACCATCTCTAACATTCACAAATCTAGCAAACCCCCTACAATAAAAGATCAAATTTTCAACACTAATTAATAATTAGCTCGCTAAGTTATATAAGAAGGTGGTTGAAAAAAAACAAAAAAAAAGGGGGCGCGGGCGGGCGGCCAACCAAGAAGCAGCAACAGGGCTTGAATGAGCAGCGGAGAGAATGGCCTGAAGGCAATTCGAATGGCCATAATAAGCAGCGTAATGCAAACAGGTTCTTCCGTGAAGGGAATCAAACATCAAAATCTGAAAGATCAGGGTCACCAACATTGATTAATTGCAAATTTGAAGCCATGTTCAGACAGAATTTTGAAAAATACTTTAAAAAGGAAAGAACTGGGGAAGTTCGCATACATTAGCTCCCACTTCAAGGAGCTTTCGCAAGCACGAGATCTTGCCATGCATTGCAGCCAACATAAGCGGAGTCTGCACCCCATTAATTCTTAAATCAGAAAGAATTAAGCAGAAAATTAAAGAAACCATTAAGCAGAGCCTTTTGCTATTTTCACAAAAACAAGATAAAAACTTTGCCTGCTTATGACGGTTCAACACGTCTGGATTCACAGATCGTTCTAAAAGCATGGATAGAATCTGAACCCAAAAACAAGCTCATCAGTCAATAAAAAAACTGCGAAAAAATGGATTAAACTTCTTGAAGAAAATGAAGAAAATCCCATCAAAGGAAGAAGAAGAACCTCGATCTGGCCATTGGCGGCGGCAATATGGAGAGCGGAATGGCGATCGAAGACGGTGGTTTGGTGCAAGAGAGCCGGGTCTCTTTCCAGCAAAACTTGCACGGTCTCCATATCTCCAAACTGCACAGCACTGAACATGCCATGCCCGTGACTCGCTCTGCAACTCAGTCCCTGACCCATCTTCTTCTCTCTAACTTTCTCTCTCTATATATATATGTATGTATATATCTCGGTAGTAGCTAGGCACACTTCACCACTGGCGGACTGCGAGAGGCGCAAGACCGCTATCGTGCGCCACGTTCACCGGGGAGGTGGGTGGACTCAGGCGTCTGGCCTCGGTCGCGCCCTGGTTAAAAAAGAAGCTCAAACTTATGTAGCGTTGCGTAAGTCTAGAGAGAGAAAGTTGAAGACTTTGGGATGAGGGAGAGAGAGTGTGTTGTGTTGTGTGTGTATTGGAGTTTGGAGCTGCCCGAAGAAGCTGACCTTGTCAGCCACCGGCTGACTTCGGGCAGCAGTCAGATATCTTTCGGTCAGTTAGGTTCCCAATATCCGTAACTTAAAGCAGTCCAATTCTGGGGCCCAAAAAGCGGATTGGTCCAAATTAAAAGTCCGGTTTTAACTTCAAAACACATCCTGGCCGTTGAAATTTCACGCTCTGTGTCACTCAACCGTCAGATAAATATTATATATAGATATACATAAAAGGAAGTAGATATAAAAATTAGGTGTGTAAATGAAACTGTAATATAGACTAGGGTGAACTGCGGGCGGTTTGATAGTTTTTAGGCAGGTGTAGTGCGATTTTTTTGGATGACGGGTTGGCGATTAACCAACCCGTAAACCGCCCACCACATGGAGGGCGATTTTGGTTTGGTTTTGGGTGGTTGCGGGCGGGTTGAGGTGGTTTAGACCTACGCTATTGCCTAATGTAATTTTTTGGACCTTTTTTTTTAGAAAGTGAAGAAAATTTGTAGAAAATATAAGATGATAATATATAAAGCATTCCCAACAAGTTTGATGCTTAAAGACAGTGACCATATTCAAAAGTACAAATTAAGAAACATAATCATTCACTGCAACAAGAAACATCAACTATATATAAAGAGATAAATAAAGTCAAGAGTCGATAAAAATTAAAGCCTATTCACTAGGTTCGAAAATAATAGAATGCTACAAATGAAATGATGAACAAAGTCAAGTGTTCTTTTTCTTTTAGGGCTTTTTCTACTAATTTACTTGATTTGAATTTTGATCACTTTACAAAATAATAGGAGAATTTCTAATTTCTAATATGTCAAGAGGCAGCCGAACCCATGCTTGAAGTGTTGGATTGTTCAATCATCTCTAAAATAAGAACAAAATCAAATAAATGATAAGTTTTTTTAAAAAAATATATAGGCAGGCGGGTGCGGGTTGAACCCGCCTTCAAAAACTTAAAACCAAACTCGCCCACCGAATATATTGAACCTGCCCATCAATGAGTTGCTAACGTAAACCCTTTTTTTTTGAGATGGACGGACGCAGGACGGTTACAGGGTGCGGGACGATTTTTGTACAGCCCTAATATAGACAGAGAAAATGATTTCGTGATGTGATTTTTAGAGGAACTACTTTATCGATGACTCGGTTTTATTAAATTGAACTCTTTTTTTAAGGGATTAAATTGAATTCTTATTATATAAATTAAAACGTTACCGCGTTAAGCCGATTTGACATAATTACCCTTATCTTGTCTACTTTGACAAGACGGATTGGAGTTCCATGTACCAACAATAAGAAACTGCGTCGTTTTAGGAAGACAAAACGATTGTTCTACGCTATCGGGTCTGATTAGCGTATAAAGCCGATTTGGAATCGCAACTTTTCATTAGGTGATGCTTTTGGTTCAAAATTTGCAAGCTTCAATTCAAAAAAATTAAGCATGGGATTGGGAAATAAACACAAACTTATTATGAATTTAAACTATAAATAATGTAAAATTTTTACATATTATAACATAAAGTAAAAATATGCTATATTATAAATTTTTCATATGCTACAGTATTTAAGTTTAAACTTATAAGTATAAATTTTTTTACCAAACATCTTGTAAGATTAGAACATTTATAGGGTGTTTAGAAGGGTGGTGAAAACTAGTGGTGGGAACCACTTTTACTGTAGCATGTGAGAGTTTTATATTATAGCATCTTTTTTTATTGTTATGGTAGCATGTGAAAACTTTACACTGTTTATAACTGAGTAGTGGGCACCACTACCAAACACTCTCTTAGCGTTTATATATTATTTCTTGCAATTTAAAAAATAAGTTAAAACTAAAAGTTAGATATGTAAGGTCATTTCCAACCCATTATTCTATTTTTAGAGTTACTCTGTCTTCAAAATAGAGTAATTTCACCTTTACCAAAAATTTTATCTTTGACCCATTTACTCCAATATTTAATTAAATAATTAAATACCTGAGGATGTTATTGTGTAAATTTTATAAATGTTTTTTTATTTTTGATTTTTTAGAATCATGCAATTTTTAATTTTGTAATTACATATTCGTTTTAGTTCATTTTCACTAAATACTTATATTAACCAAAATCATAAAAATTAAAATTATCACATATGAATTAGATAAAATCGTTAAATGAAAAAGATACAAAAGGAAGAAATTTTGTTGAAAAATATGCATTAATGTAATAATGTTGCAGTATATGTGGCACAACATCATTCACAAACGTTAAAATAAGGCTAGGTCAGAGAGCAAAAGTTGCTCCGTTTTGACGTTTTTTCCAAATTGACGTTGGGTCGAGGATGGCCTAAAAAAACACCATGAAAATAGTTTTTGGACTCACAAATTGGAGTTTTAATAGAGCTCTGCTAAACAACCTATTCATTTTGTAATTTCAACATTTAAAATTTGCTCGTATATAATTTTCCTAATATTAATTCCGGTATTTTTTTTTCCTAACATAGTAGGAAAACACTAGAGAAAAATGGCAAGAACTAGAAAATAAATTTTGGGACTTAAGCGACTCTGTAATTTGTGATGGGATAATTTGCATCCTTCTTTTTCATAAAACCAAAATATCTCCTGTATTTTTCCCTTCAAATAACCTTTTATATAAGCGGCATTTTAACCTCCTTTTGTGTTTGTTTTTATCTTCTTAAAAGATGGTGAAAACATGAAACATGTCATCACTTTCGGAAAAGGGAAAACACCTGTTTTTTTCTTTGTCCCATTATGTATCCTTTGATAACGAAATCCACTCTAGCTTTCACTCGGTCATTCTATCAAAAATGGTGGAGACATAAAAAGTGATCCAAATGTATTCGTCGATAATAAGAATATAAAAATTACACTATGGGTAAATTTATAAGAGTAGAGTGGAAAAATAACAATTTTTTGAAATATTTTAAAATAGAAAAATTATATGGTAATTATTATAATGATATTCACATTTTACATTATAAAATTACATAATAATTATCTTATATTTTTTTTGCTATTTGTAAAATATTCAAATTTTTTGCTATTACACACATGAACTATTAAATCGTGACACATTAGCAAATTATTAATTCCTATAAAATCTTTCTTAGAAAATATAGACATATATAATTGAAATTTTACAGAAATATTAGGTAGACGAATTTAGTTTCTAAAATATGAGTATAAGCATGTGTCCAATTCACTAATATTTAGCTCCACCACTAGACCAAAATCCTTGAAGCAAGTATTAAATGTCACAAATTGGCATGGTTATTCATCAATATTAGTGTTTATCGATGTATAGGTTATAACAATAAAATAAAACTATCACACACTATTATATAGTTTTGATTCGCGTGTAAAATTAATGCATTCCACGCTATTATAAGAAAATTAAGTGCATTAATAGCAAACATATATGGGCCATCCAAAAAAATAAATATATATACCTTATAAATGTGGGCAAGTTCGAACCAAAAAGTTTTAGTTCAAACTGTTTTTTAATTATTGTTTCTCCTACAAAATTTAAATTATTACAATACTTTAGTTTGAACCGATAAAATAAACGCCTAAATTAGCTATGTATAGTTTGAGAAGAATGATATAATTTACCTTTTTTTATTTGAAGAATTTTGTTATGATAGGATATTAAAAAAATCGATAAAATATAGTTATAAATTATCAAATCATATCAAATTTATGTCGATTTAAGAAACAACCTGACAATCTAACAAAACTGAATAGAAATATGTTGGTTTAGAATTTTTTTTCTCCTTTCCTTCTCAAAGAATTTTCCTATGTATTTATTTTGAAGACTTTCTCCAAAAGGATTGATTAAGGCTGCAAGGGCATTCGAGGGTCACAAAATATAAACTTGGAGTACTTAGAAGGAAACTCTTTACCGAACCTTGTACATACAAGGTTAAAACAGAAAAACCGTACTTCAATTTCACCACCAGAAATACATCCATGAGAAACGTTTGGCGCCTGCTTTTTGTCGGGGAATCCCGATTAGAATTGCATCGTCCAAGCCAAAGAAAAGAACAGACTGTACCAGTGTTCATGATCTTGGAAAGATTTGTATCTGAACGTACCCCAAAGTGAAAAGCAGCCATTATACCATGATCACTTATTGTATAAAGCTTGCTCATGCGTACGCAAAAAAAACAATATATATATAAATAAATAAATAAAATAAAAAAGTTTCCTGAAATTGCTGCTTTTGTCTCTCATTGACAGATTTTTTCTTTTTAATTTTTCAAGGGCAACGTGGAAAATGTTTCCTTTGAATTTATATATGCATGTTTGGGTTGTTAGTTAATTATTAATGTATAAATTTATTTCATTGTTTTCCTTAACATTTTAAGTGTAGCATGAATTGTTTTTTTAGATTACTTACGTATAAAACATGTCACCAAGTTTAATTTGCTTGAATTCGTGCTAATTAAGTGCAAGCAAAATGCACAATTTTAAAGGCAAATGTTGAAGATATCCAAGACTTCCATAATTATTCCCAAGGAGGCTGTCTTGTCTGGCTTTGCCTTGCCTTGGTTGCCACCCCAAATATCAACTGTTATAGAATTTGATTCTTGCAAATCTTGTAAACCCAAAAGGGTAAATTTAATGAGACACACACAAGCAATGGAATATGTGTGAAAGTTGAGAACGGGGATAAAATGCTTAGTAGCACCGGATTCTTGGAAAAGAACCGGAGCAATTAGTAAGGAGCTAATATGCTCAATTCTAAATCAAAATCTTTCAAAGGCAAACCATAAGCAAAGCATTCACATTTTTATAAAAATAACTAGAAGAGTAAAGTACATGGTTACAAACTCGTCCAAGTCATGCTCGAATTATTATTGGCAATTTATTCTCCGGGAATAGTAACAAAGATATTTGTGATTTCACGGTAGTATATCCCTACTCACAGAATATTTTTGGACAATACAAATACGTGAAATTGATAAAAAATAAAAATAAAAAACAAATACAGGTATGGTGACCTTCAAGATAGAGCTCTAACGATAAGGTGGTTTTTTATTTTTAAATTTTTCTATGCATACTGTCAAGTAAATTTGATTCATAGCGTGTTTGGCAAGAAGTGGTTCTAACCATTATCTCAATTATAAATAATGTAAAGTTCTTACATGCTTCAGTTAAAAAAATTTGCTATAGTGTCAAGCTCTTATATGCTACAGTAAAAACAGCTGTAACTAATGGTTACAACCACTATGCCAAACATCTTATTATTAAATTCTAGTGTCATTGATGCTGGCAACATAGTTTGCTTCTATCCCTTCAAGTTTCGAGTTACGCCTAATACAAGAACTTGCGCATTCAATTTATCATTTTAATTTTAAACAGTAAAGAGTTTTCAGCAGTTACAGTAAAAAAAATAAATATTAGTTATAACATAAAGCTCTCACATGCTATAGTTCTTAAACTTAAAGTTTCAGTTAAAACTAAAATGCTAAACAACCTATTAGGCTAATAGCTATTAACAACCTAGAGCCAAGACACTCTTCTTTTCACCTATAATCCTAATAGATTATAGCGTTCTGTCGTGGTGTAAAGACACTACAGATTTCTTTTCTTCATCAAAATATTTAATAAACTAAAGCACCGATTTAGTATATTTCTGTTTGAAGATTTGATGGTGGGACTTCGCATCCCTGATTTGCGTACCAAACCTTTTCGGTGGCATTAGTGCCACTGTTAATATTGCCCTAACCATGCCCAAAAGTGTATTCCTCATGCACGTTATTCTTCCATGTGAAAGGACTTATTTGCTTATTTGCTTATATGCTTATTTGCACAATTCATCTCCTCGTACGGACCAGCTTTGTTATATCTTTTTCTCCCCCTTTTCATGTCAGCTTTAGTAAACTTTTGAATTTTTTGGGGTTAATTTTTTTGTAATGGGGATGTCAATCTTGACACTTTTACCACCCCATAATTTTATCCCTTTAATTTTGAAATATTGTGGGATAGCATGACTTTGTATTAAATTAATTTTCAGATTAATATTATTCTAGTCCTAGTACTCCTTTAGGAAGCAAGATGGAGTGTTGGTGCTAGTGACGTGTGTACATTTGCTTATTCATACAAACCCAAAATTAAAATATATCTTTAGAAGACTTTTTGTTTCCCTGTACTGCAAATATTGTACGGGCTAAAGAGAAGATATTAATTAAAAATTAATGGCATTATATGGTTTGAGTTTAGGCCCATCTATTAAATGACAGACTCAACAATGCAACTCGCACACTTAGAAAACATGTATGTCTTGCTAACTGAGCCATATTTTTGAGCATTTCCTTTAAAAGTTTTTGCCCCCTAATTTAAAATCTTACTTTTTTATTTTTATTTTTTTATTTTTAGAGAGGGGGGTCTCTTTTTTTTTTTTTTTTGGATAACTATCGCTTTGACTTGTATTAGATGTTTGTAGGATGTTGTATTAAATATTTCATCATTAGAAAGTGTAAGAAAAGTAAGAATGTTCTATTTGTAAGCTCATATTGTCATGTTTATCCAATTTTCGGCCAGCAAGGAAGTTTCTTTTAAATTTCAAAGTAGTTATTGTATTAAATTTTATATTTATTTATTTATTTCCAGGGGAAGGAGGTAGTGAGACGTAAACTATGCTATATAAGGTTCAATATGACAAAAATATTCCTAAAAAAATTAAAGACTATTTAATAGGGTATGAAAAATATCATATATATCTCTAGGGTGTTATTTTCATCAATGATGATCTTTTTCTTAAAAGATTATATATATATATATATATACTATGTATTTTTTACTAAAATTACTTCTTAAAAAAATCTAGAAATCACCCCAAAACAAAACTGTTAAATTTACAAGAAACAAATACATGTTACGAATCACTTTTGGTGTATCATGATTCATGATTTTTTGGGTTCTACATATATATTCCCGGATCCGATTATTATCCCGGTCAAGCAGAAAGGGCCTACAGGTGATTAGAGATAAAAAGCTACTTTAGTGGATAGCATTGAATTCCATGGTTTTTGTAATGAATTAAATCCACTGGAATTGGGTGGTCTATTCCCAAGCAGTCAATAAAAGTCCATGAACAACGATTCCAATTTATAACTGTCTCAATAGAATATGAATATTATGATATATCCGATATATATTGCTTATTCTTCAACGACTTGACCAGTGGCTGAAAAGCCAATAACACTTGAACACATTCGTTGTGAAAGCAGATGTCACCCTTTTGTTTTGTTCCACTGGTCAATCTGGACTCCTTGAAGGCTTGAACCATCTCATGGTTCATGATTAATCCTGCATGCCACCGGGCATTTGAAAAACCAGTTCGAATTTTGAATCGAAACGTAAAATATCTTAGCATTAATTTAAATTTTATAAGAGAAAATATTATAATTAAATTGGTTTACATCAAAATTTTTAGATTGTTTGAGAACATAGTTGGAACCAAAACGTTATAATATATAAGAGTTTTACACTATAGCATGCAAGAGCTTTATACTGTATCAACAATTAAAACTAAGTTATTCATAATATATATATATATATAAACACACACACGAGAGAACTCTTTTTCATGTGTTTAAATATACCTTACTAATTAATAGGATGGTCTATGTCGTTGAATTTTTATTTTTTAAATTATTATAGTTTTATATCTGGTAAAATGTTAATATAATCCAACGATTGAAACTTGTATATGGTTTAATTTAATTGTTAAAAACCATGTACTACCAGCAAGATATTTTTCCACACTACTCTCTCTATACAAAAGAGATGGCAACAACCTGCCTACCAAGGCGAAAGAAAACCAGAACCCCTTAGCTAGCCTGTCTACCTTTCATGTCGACAAAATTAAAATAATTACACTTTAACAAATATTAATAACAACAAATATTATGATTTGTTATTACAAGTTTCATATCCATATCACTGACGTACGCTGAAGGAGACCTCTCATTCTGAGATTGAAGAAAGAGAGGACTTTATATGTGATCACCAATTAAAGTATAGATTTTAACTAAATCCTTCCACCAAATGGCATCTACTCGCAACAAACATCAAATAACAAACAATAAAAAAATGCTTTAAAACACACACACACACACAAATGCAATGAAAGCAAACGTTGCTGTATATTGAGAGACATTCTCATTGACGTATAACCTCCGTGGTTGCCTTTCACCGGCGCGACGCCGCCGTCTTTTCAAACTTCTACCACATGTGCTATGTACATACAAATTTTTTGGGGATGATAAACGTCATATAGAAATATATATATATATATATATATGTATGTATGTGTATAATTCACAACATTAAAGAAGAAAAATGACAAACAGATCAAAAAGTATAGATGCATACACACGCTAAGATTTGTATGCCAATTAAACTGAAGCCCAAATCTCAATCATTAGATGTTGTTTGGAAATATTTTCATTTGCTTAATTAATAAAAACATTTATCAAGTGACAACTAACACTATAAAAAACTAGACTTTCAGTCATAATACTTTTTAGCAAAAATTTTTTTACGTCACGACAAAAATTGAAGAAAAAATTATGATTAAAGCTGAAAGTCTAGTTTTTGATAGTGTAATTTTTTTTTTGTTTTTTTCAATAGCTAACATATTTTTTAAGTCAGCAAATAAAAGTTATATTTATAAATTTAATTTAAACCTTAGTCACACACCTTTTTCTATACACACTCAACCATTTGAGCTACACTTAAGTGGCGAAAAAGAAGATATCCTATGTATTGAGATGTATTATATAGCTCTACGAATAATTTCAATATAAAATAAGTTCTAGAAAACTCTGAGAACATTGTTTTTTAAATATTTTCACGTCCTATAAGCTTGCGACATTAGGCCTATTGTTGTTTACCACCATGTACTTGGCACAAAACCCACACGCGTCCAAAAAGTTAGATGCCAATACAATGCTTCCAAAATCCAAAATTAGCAAAAACTAATTTTGTGAGTCGCGGCATTGTGGGACTATGGGCAAGCTTTAACTTAGAAATCTAAAAATGTTTAACAAGATGGTTAAAATAATTTTTGTTATAGCATATGAGAGTTTAATATTATAGCGATTTTTTTAATTTTTATTATAACATATGAGAACTTTACACTATTTATAACTAAAAAAATGATCCAAACTACAACCATCAAACACCTCTTACGTGCTTTAGATCATGAAATTATAGCAAACCCCTTTTTAATTGGAGTAAAGCGTCTCGAGCTAACTTAACCAAAAAAAAAATTAGAAAGACCATAATCATCTGGTTAACGTTTAATTTACTTGTCAAGGGGTCGAATCATTCATATTTCACTGGAACGTCAAATTTCCTTTTTCTCTATGAATTTTTCTTGCAAGTATTGAGATCTCCAAGTTTTGTAAGTTGGACAAGTTTGCACGTGTGGTCTATGTCCGATATTCATCGAGATGGATTTTTTTTGAGTTTAACAATTTGTGCATTTAGTAAATGAGTTCAAATTTATGAATTTGAACTGTAAATAACGTAAAGCTTTTATATGTTATAACGTAAGGTAAAAGTGTGTTTTAGTGTAAAGCTCTCATATGCTTCATAAAGTGTTTGAAAAATTCCAACACCAAAGTCTTAGCTGCTATTATATAAAACTCTTATAAGTTATAATGTAAAACAAAAATATACTATGATGTAAACATCTCATATGTTATAGTGTTTACGTTCCAAGTTTTAAGTCTTAGTTCCTAAAACTATTAGTATTTGAGTTCAAACTCATTTATCTAACACTAGTGTTTTCAAAATAAGTAAAAATGATTTTGTTTTAAAAAATAAAAATTTTGAAGAATTTATGTTGAAAGTATTTTTAAAAATTTTGCATCAAAAAACGTAAAAAAAATATTTTTAAAAACTCCTAAAATAATATCAAATCAGACCTTAATATACTTACGCACCTCGAACTTGAAGGTTGACAACAAAGTTTGAATAAATTAAACCTATATACATGAGCTGTGCTTTAGGTGATAATAATTCAGGGTTTTTTTTTTTTTTCCCCTACAGGAAATATGCCCGGCTTCTATTTTCTATTATCAAGTTGTGAGGGGGGGGGGGGGGGGGGGAGAGAAGAACAAGACAGTTTAGAGTGTTTATTTCGTTTTTTAAATTACGGTTTAAATCATTTTGTTATAGTATTTTTTCTCACAAAAATTTAAATCTTCATTTAAATACTCATACCAAACACACCATAATTATCTTTATTTTGTATCCTTTATTTTGGAAGTTCGGTAGTTGTAAGTTGTAACTTCTACGCAAACAGAAAGCATTTCAGCTTAATTTCTATATACAATTTTCTTGGATTTGACCCCCACCGTGGGTACACACTTACAAGTAATACATATATATGCAAACATGCCTCAAACCATTTGAATTGTATTGATTTTTATATATTGAAGTCTTTCATTCAATTCGTGTGGAGCTTAATTTGTCAAAACATTCAATCTCACTCGACGAGTCGATCTTTGATTTGACCCTCCAAATATGATTATTTAAGGGACTCAATACTTACGGTTTAAAATGAACAATGATAGTGATTAAGATGGTTTGATATTATTTTTAAAATAGGTAAAAATATTTTTATTTTAAAAAATAAAATTTTTTTAAAAATTATATTAAAAAGTATTTTTAAAATTTTTACTTTAAAAATAATACGAAAAACATTTTTAAAAATTTTAAGAGCAAAACCAAACAAGCCCATTATCTCTTATAAATTTTAAAAACTAGCAATTTCATGGCATTGGGGTGGATTTATCAACAACAATACTTCTCTACTTGCTCCGTCCTTTCTTCCTTGATCACATTTGGTCCTCTCCACAAAGGGCACGGGGAGCTGCAGCATAGACTGACACGCTGACGCTCAACCCAAACAAACTATTATGATTGAAAAATAACATAATATTAGCAATCGTAAAAGGAAAATGTTCCTTTGGTGGAGTCATCTAAGTGATTAAAAGACGTTTTTTCTTGACCTCGATTTTCTTTGGTTTTAGACATTGTTCCCAACCATCGATCGGCTTATCGAGATCGTCTCAGCCCTGACATCAAGGGATTCCTGTAACACTTTTTTGTTGCCTACAAGAAAAATCCCCCAGCAGTCATCCTTCCAGGTATAGAAACCAAGTATTCTACAATTTATATATAGAATATATCGAGTTCCTGCACCTTTAATATGATTATGGATTGCCATTTAGGCATAATTTAACTGTGAATATAGTAAAATTAGACCAAGTATATGAAGTCTAATTATTCATCTGTATTAATTTTAAACGCAAAATTTGCTTAAATATTTCTACATAAGTGACATACTAATAGTCTAATATTTTAATATTCTTCTAATTTACTCCATGATCCTATTGCCAAGTGTATCCTCTAGGTTTCATTTCTTCCTCGGCCCAATCTAAAAAGCCCAGTGCCTCTATTAAAAATTTACCTTTTTTCAGATATATTGACTTATTTTTAGTTAAGTCCTTTGAGATCATTGGTCTAGCAAGTTGTTATAATTCAAGGGTTTTTTTTTTTTTTTTTTTCTTGTATTATTGGAAAGAAAAGTATGGAATACATATGCGTACCTTTTGAACAAAGCTGACTTCTTAAATTCTATTGAAATGTATGGTTTTAAGATGCAGTTCTCTTTTCTTCCCGGCTGATAGACGTGAAACTCGTGCTTTTCTTGTTTTTTCTTTCGATTTTAGAGCAAAAGAGGAATGGTATAAATTGAATATTGGTTATTATTTCATAATTCAAATGCCATCACCGCAATGTTCTCTTAGTACAGGAAGTCTTGTAACATGAAGTAATATCATATCACTATGTGACATAATTTTGATTTAAATTAGCGGGGAAACTGGACTTGCAGTCGTTGTGAGATAAGTCACAGGTCTAAGCTCTATTTGTATCCATTGATTAAGGGCCAGGAACAAGAGGACTTGGTACTGTGTAATGTAAGAACACCTAACCTTGAGAGGCCCAACAACATGATATTTTTAAGTTAGGACCAAAATATCGTAGCATCTAAGAGTTTTATATTGTCGAAAACTTTTGCTCTCATCAAAATATAAGAGCTTTACACTATAACGGTTGGAATTAATAAGTTGGAACTGTTTTGCCAAATACACCATTTCTCCAAAACTTGGGAAACTTAGGAGATGAAAAGATTGTGAAATCTATTCACTGAAGATCAGGTCCCCCGGTCAGTAATTGACTTCAAACAAGCCATATTTAAGAGCTTTAAGAAGAAATTAACAGTTTCTTGCTTGCCACTATGTAACGTCCCCAAATTTATTTAATGTTAAGTGTAATGTAAATGATGAATTAGTGTGCCATAATTAACGTTTTAACATTTATTAGACTATTTGGTTGGATTTTTGAATTTTTGGTTGTTTTGTTAAATTAATGAATTCGAAGGATTTCTTATTGTTTTAAAATGATGTTTTGAGTTTTAAAACACAACAATTTGTAAAATGTTAAAAAAATACTCCGTTTTGCAAAACCGTGGGCGGCACATGGTTTTCGCACAGTAAAACCGCCCACCGATTTTCTCTATTTATTTCCTTCCTCTCTCTCTCCTCTCATTCACTCTCCGGTTCTCTCTCTCTCCCGCTCTCTCTCTCAATTTCTCTCTCGGCAGTCTCTCTCTCTCTCTAATTTCTTCACAAATTTTGAAACCACATTCGAATCCAAGCTTCGGGTTAGCGAGGAGGAAGCTCGGGGACGTGATTCGGCAACCGAGAACGCGGATTGAAGCTTCGATTCGAGGTTAGATTCGAAATTTCTAAACTTTTTACAAAATTTCCAATTTTGTGTGTTTTTGAAATCTAAGTTTGTTTAAGCTTAGGAAACCTTGGATTTGAGTTAAATGAACTTAGAACAACTAGAATCTAAGCCTAGATTGAAGAAAAACGGATTGGATTCAAGATTTTTCATTTTTCCCCTCATTTTCTCATTTTTGGATTTTTGAGGATTTTGAGTTTAAATGTTGTTTAAATGATTCCAAACATGTTCTAGAATGTTTTTCTATCAACTATAGTTGTTTTTCATGCCTGGGATTTGAGAAAAACAGGTTGGAATCCGGATTTGGATTTTGGGGATCGAGAAACCCGTGGCTGGGATTTCTGGGTTTTCCTAGTTCGGCAGGCCGAAGTTCATGTTCGGCAGGCCGGAGTGATGATCGGCAGGCCGGTGTTCTTCCGACCGGCAGGCCGAATCTGGAGAAATGTTCGGCAGGCCGAACCTTGTTTCCGGCAGGCCGAACTGTGCAGTTCGGCAGGCCGAAGCAGGGCGTCCGGCAAGCCGACCGAGGCATGGAAAATTTTTGTGATTTTTACCCGTTTTCACTGTTTTGAACCCTGATTTAAATCCCAACCTTATAGGATGATTTTAAAGGTACAAATGGCACACTAGGACATCATGAAATGATTTAGTAACATAGAATGTCTCGAACTAGATATTGATCGACTTAGTTTGTATCTAGGATCGTTCGTGGTTCCGTGGAGCTAACGTATAGCGGACCGGGATTACGGTGTGGGGTACCGGCACGAGTATTGAGGTAGGACTTCTATCCTATTTCTTTGGTAGCCTGGTTTTGAAATGATTTGGCTTTGAAAAGGATTTCTATCCAAAATGTTTTCAACGGTTGTTTGAAAATGGTTTTATCGGTTATATTTTAATATACCGTGAACTGAAATGAATTTCATAATAAATGTAATTGACAACACTCGGTAATTGGGTTTTGAATGATAATGATAATAAACACATGGGCATGATGCCATATCAGAGATCGGGTCGTGTAGCGATCGACCTTGGGGGCAGGTCCCGAAACCCAGCTGGGCCACTACGGTGGTGTTATCATGGTTTGCCTAGGTAAAAGTAAATTGGTGTTTTGATTTGACGAGTAGACTGTTCTGTGTCAGGACGGCTCTACTCAAATCGTTTATTTATTTATTTATTTAAGTTTCCTCTGAATAACTCCTAATGATGCTATGTTTCTTTGAATTGAACTGTTTTATAAAACATAGTCCTACTGAGCCTTTCGCTCACGTTTTATTGTTTTAAATTTCCCCCATCTAGGTGGTTTCCCATTTAGGTTTGGAGAAGATTCTTCGGACCGAACTCAGGAGCAATAGGAGAATTTATTTACATTCTGTATTATTAATCAAGGCATGTAAGACTTAACTTTATTTGTACTTGGACTGTAATTGTATTTATGATATTGTCAGATCCATGTGTGTGCACAAGTTGTGGGTTGTGGAACCCATATTCGCGGTTTTTATTTTATTATTATTATTTGCTTAATATTTATAAATTCTTTTATAAAATGTGGTGGAAAATCTCTTTATTTCTTACTTAATTGGATTCTTAAAGCACTTAATTTTAATTAAATCCGCTTTTAATTAATCTAAATATTCCGCCACGTCACCTCCCGTACTCCGGGGCGTGGCACACTATTATGCTTGTTTGCAACATTTGAGGAGAAGAGTAAAAGCATTATTAGCCATTAGCTTCCTAAATTTCAATTCTCAAAGGATGTTATGAATTAAGCAAGCTTTGGAGGGGGTATATCATTAAAGGTCTAAATCAAGAGGACAGACTTAAAGAAGCTCCTTCAGTACATTGATTTTTTTTTTTTTTTTTTGAGGGGAAGTACATTGATAATTTTAGTAGAGCAGCAAAAAGTTTCAAGAAAGGCAATGTATTTTCAAATTTGAGCCTTAAGTTATGTACAACTTGATTTGAAAGAAATAAGGTATTAAGACCACCCTCACCCACACACACGAATAAATACATATATATATATATATATATTTTTAATGGTTACGATCTAATGAAAATATATTTTAATAATAATTGATAATATATCATTATAAGAATTTAACTTAGTGAATTATTATATTTTTTTCCAACTATCTACTTTACTACAAACATCAAATTTATATCAAATAGCTTAAAAGATGTAGCCATTAAAAACATATTTTATATATATATATATATATATATATTAGCGTAACATGAGTTGTTTTATCTATATATATATATATATATATTAGCGTAACATGAGTTGTTTTATCACTATTCTAATTAATGGTGGTGCAATGAACTTTATTTTTTCGCTTAAGCCCCATAAAAGCAGATATTCCGAAGAAGGTGGTAGAAGGCGGCAGAAAGAGGACATCCACTTTTTTATCTTTCTTTATGATTGAACAAATAGCATCTTCGAGAAGACATGATGAGAGATGGGCCTTGAAAGTGCTAGAATTCTCTCTGTTTTCATTTACCCTTTAACTAATCTAATACAAAACTAACTAGAACCCTCCTTTCTTCCTTATATATAGGCTATTAGTACTTCACCTCCATTCATCAATCGATCTACTAATTGTCCTACAAGATCAAATATCCATTTTCTGCCCACTTTTAAGCTTTGGTTTTTATATCGTCTCAATTCTCAAACATGTCTCTCATTCCAAGCCTTTTCGGTGGCGGAAGAACCAATGTGTTTGATCCCTTCTCTCTGGACGTATGGGATCCCTTTGATGGCTTCTTCAACTCTGCACTGGCCACGGTGCCTCCCTCCGCGAGAGAAACATCGGCATTCGCCAACACTATGATTGACTGGAAGGAGACCCCGGAAGCCCATGTTTTCAAAGCCGATGTCCCGGGGCTGAAGAAGGAAGAGGTGAAAGTGGAGGTGGAGGAAGGCAGAATCCTCCAGATCAGTGGAGAGAGGAGCAAAGAGCAAGAGGAGAAACACGACAAGTGGCACCGCGTCGAGCGGAGCAGCGGGAAGTTCCTCCGCAGGTTTAGGTTGCCGGAAAACGCCAAGACCGATCAGGTGAAAGCTAGCCTGGAGAATGGAGTGCTCACTGTTACTATTCCTAAGGAGGAGGAGAAGAAGCCCGTGGTCAAGCCTGTTGAGATTTCTGGCTAAATATAAAATCACAATTTTATAATTATGAAAATTATGGTCGTCTGTCCTCGTGTTGTGGTTTCCGTCCTTCCAAATAAATGTTGTTCAATACTTTGTTTTGTGTTAGAATTTGTATGATGTGAAAAAGAGTTTGCAACTTGTTATGACTTAAATGAGTGTTCTTTTTTCAAGGGAAAAAGAAGTTCATTTTTACTTGCAGTTTTTTTTTAATACTTAATCAAGTAGTTTTACAAACAAGAAAAAAGCATTAGGATAATAATTTCTTAAATACAAGAAAGGCATCCCTTTCCTTCTTGGGGCAATTAATGGGGTGTTTAGTATGGTGATGAGAATTATTGGTTAGAACTGTTGTTACTATAGCATGTAAGAGTTTTACATTACAGCAATTTTTTTTTTACTGTAGCATATGAGAGCTTTACATTATTCATAACTGAGTTAGTAGTGTAAATTACTCTTAGCCAAACACACCGTAAGACTAGAAAACGGTTGGGATTAAGTTAGAATTTGAACATTGTAACATCTGAAAGCTTTTATAGTGTCGCATATTTTTATTTTATACTAAAACATGTGAAACTTTTATATCTTAGCAGTTGAAACTTGGTTCTTAGACGACAAAGGTTTCATCTATTAAGGTAAACAAAGCTATAATTATAGTGCAATGGTGGCCTTACCGCCAGCGCAATGTCTCCATTGTCTTTGTTTTGTGTTATGCCATGACCTGGGAAACGTATACCAAGCGCGTATATAAATCTCAGGACTTACTTTTTTTTTTCCCTCCTTCTTCTTCTTCTTTTGCAAGTGTTTTGGTACCAATTTGAGTGAAAGCATAATAAATGACAAAACTCTATTATTCATTTAATAATGTAAAGAATTTTTTTGTGAATTTTCTTAATTTTTATATATTTCCCAGATACTGTCATGATATTTTCTGAGATTTTGTTTAAGAAAAAACACCATCATTATTGAAAGCAATATTTCTATTATGTTTTTCCATATTTACAGAAACTGTCCCCCATAATTTTTCACCCAAAAATACATTTGTTTTGATTTTTGTGTTTCTTCGTTTTTTTTACATTTGAACAATGTAATCAGATATAATTTTTATTTTTAAAAAATAAATACTATTACCTTTTCAATTTACATCTTAAAATTTTCATTTCTTCTAAGGTAAACATAACACAAACTCTTTAAAAAAATAGTCATATAAATACCAAATGTCCATTTAATTCCAAGTATTAGAAAAAATCACACAAAATAAAAAGTTGGCAACTTAAGCGCTGAAAAAACTTGAGTTTGTTTTTCTATGTTAAGAAACCAACGGATTGATGAGAGTTTAATAAGAAAGGACTTAAGGTGCAACCTACTTGTAAAATCGAGAACTCAGAAATCAAAATATCAAAATTAAGGACCCAAGTGCTGAGTGTTCAAAAGTTCAAGGACCTATGGTACAACTTCCCCATTTTATTTCTGGTTTGATTTTCATGTCGTTTTTTTATCTTTTGTCATTTTCCGTATTTTGTCGGTCTTTTTTTTTTTTTTTAATGTCATCTCTCTTTCATTTTTTTTCATGTAAGTTGTTGTTTTTTTATTTCTTGGTCTGTACTTCTACCTCCCTTGCTTCTTTTATGTGTTTATTATTATTATTATTATTATTATTATGTTTTCCATATTTCGTAATTCTTCCACTTTATTGTCGTTTTGCCGTGTGTTGTCGTTTTCCATGTTTGCCTTTTTCTATTCTTGTTATCGTGGTTTTCTGTGTTTTAGTTGTCGTTTTCTTTTTTGATGTCGCTTTCCGTCTTGACGTTTTGTATTTTTATTGTCGTTTGCATTCTTGTTCGGTTGTTCCATCAATGTGGTTTTCAATTCCTTTAAACCATTTGTATGAGTAGTTTATTTTTTTTTTTTTCAACCAATTCAAATAGAAAAACCATAGTGTTCCTCTCTCTCATCTATGAGAATCTTTTTTTCCTAACATAAAAAGTTTCAAACGTGTATAATATTTATTAAAAAGTGTATTAAATTATGAAATTTATGAAAATTTCATTTTTTTTTTTTCCTTCACTTACTAGCACAATGATAGCCCATTGGCTCCCTTCCACCAGCCAACTGCCAAAATCTCTCTCTAATTTTCCTTTCTTTTTTTTTTCATAAAACTCCTATTTTTCTCTTCTTTTATCTTTTTCTTCACTTTAATCGATGCACCAGTTAAAATGGTCTAAATAATCTACCGTTTCTTCGGAGTGTAAACAAGATTAAGCAAAGAAGTGCCCGCCTGTATCACAAAGATATCGTTTTTGCTTTTGTTTTTTCCTTTTCATTTGGTTCTGGGTGACAGTTTTCCTTCTCTTCAACACCAATTAACCTTACTTGATTTAGATTATCCCTACAGCAATCGCAAACTGCTAACTCATTATATATATATATATATATATATATATATATATATATATGTATGTATATGTGTCTGCTCTTAAAAAAATAAAATAAGATAAAACCCTTAAATATACACTTCGTCTGACTACTTACATTCTTGATGCTTATATTTTTATTCCAAAGTGCATCTCAGGTAGAAGAATTAACGGACTATTAGCTTTTATTAAAAGTTTTTATGTTCAATCAAAAATAAATAAATCGGCTAAAAAAGCTGGCCATTGAACCCCTTAAATAGAGACAGATATTCAGAAGAAGGTCGTAGAAGATAGTAGAAAGAAACCATCAAATCTTTGATCTGTACCTGTTATTCAACTAATAGCATGTTCAAGATGACATCATTAGAGATGGGCCTTGAAAGTGCTAGAATTCTCTCTTCTTTTACTCTCCAACTATTCTAATCCACAACCAACCAGAACCCTCCTCTAATCCTTATATATAGGCTGTTAGTGCTTCACCTACATTTACAAATCCATTTCCTGCTAACTTTAAGTTTTGGTTTTTTAGCTTCTCTCAAATTCTGAAACATGTCTCTCATTCCAAGCTTTTTCGGCGGCCGAAGAACCAATGTGTTTGATCCCGTCTCTCTAGACACATGGGATCCCTTTGATGGCTTCTTCAACTCTGCATTAACCACAGTTCCTCCCTCCGCAAGAGAAACATCCGCATTTGGCAGCACTAGGATTGACTGGAAGGAGACCCCAGAAGCCCATGTTTTCAAAGCCGATCTCCCAGGAGTGAAGAAAGAAGAGGTGAAAGTAGAGGTTGAGGAAGGAAGAATCCTCCAGATCAGCGGGGAGAGGAGCAAAGAGCAAGAGGAGAAGAACGACAAGTGGCACCGCGTCGAGCGGAGCAGCGGAAAGTTCCTCCGCAGGTTCAGGTTGCCCGAAAACGCAAAGGCAGATCAGATAAAAGCTAGCTTGGAGAATGGAGTCCTTACCGTTACTATTCCTAAGGAGGAGGAGAAGAAGCCCGAGATCAAGCCCGTTGAAATCTCTGGCTAAATTATGATTAGCATAAAATGATGTTTCAGCCTGCTGCGGTTTCTGTCTGTGTCTGCGTCATTCCCAATAAACAATATCAAGTACTCATGCTTGTGTGTATGTTAGAAAGACTTGTTTGAGTTTGTAAGATATGAAAAAGGTGTGCAACTTGTTTTCTACTTAAATCGAGTGTCAAATCCACTATGCAGTTTTCGCAATCTTTTACATTTGATTATCCAGAAGATTTTTTTATATCACGCCGAGGTCATGATCGATAATTCTAGGGAACAACAGTCTTCATTGGTGAGAACAATATATGAAAGACTAAATAAAATTGTCAAACTACAACATGACGCCTTCATCTAGCGAGCGGTAGTGATATGAATTATATACAAAGTGTACAGTGAACCAACACTTTGCTAATTTTCAATGAGTCTACTAAAATACATGGATGATATTCTACATCAGATTAATACAAGGGTGGTGCATTTGAATGCTGTCATGTTAGATCAGAAAAACTTCTACCTAGTGTTGCTGCTACACCTGCTCTAGTTAAAGCTATGTCTTAGCTCAATTAAGACCTGTACTACTTTGTAGTCCATGAAAACTACCGTTCTTTCAGTGACATAAACTCTTTCACATTCTGGAGAATGCCTTTATCATATGGATTGGTGAACCTTTTTTCTGTAGAGTTTTGTCCTCGAGAGCAAAAGATTTTTTAAGGATCACACAATCCATATAGATTGCTATAAATGTGCAAAAGTTAAAACTGTGTTTTGAACATTAGAATGCATGTACCTGGTTAGTGTTGATCAGTCAAGTGGAACTCTGGGTACTTCTTCCAGTTTACCTAGAGGGAAAGACGACGAAAGGTGAAAAACAACATTAAGAGCTTGTTTGGTAGAAGAGAAAAGTGAAAGAACCCATAATTGTATGGTAGGAGAAAAAAAAAGATAAGGCACTGAGTTGGATGAGAGATTTCAAGTCCCTCAAGAACCTCGATTTTAACCTCTCGCAATATAAAGGAAATGGGGGAGGGAATCCATAACACAATAAGAGAAAGGTCCTCTTTTTTCTCTTTATACACCTTTATTTCCTTCTTATTATCTTTCCCTCCTACCAAACAGAGCTTAAGTTGGGCAAACAACAAGAAATCAAGGTACTTGAGGAAGAAAAATAATGTATTCTATATCACATAGCAAGACTCACCCACTCATCAGTTTTGATGTTGAAACACATGCAATACACATGCCAAGTGAAAAATGCCACCTGCCATACTAATTGGAGAATAGAGAAAATCCTCGTGCTAACAACCAAATTTTCTGACAGGCTAGTCTATGCAGTTGATTAAAAATCATTCCATCAGTAGTGAAAGTATGGTGACAAAATAAATGCCGCACTATGAAGCAATACAACAAATGCGAGTCATACCTCTGAGCTAAGTATACTTGAGATCTCAGATTTTACGGCGTCTGAAATAGGGGATCAATACAAAAATGAAAAATTGAAACTAACAATTAAGAAATAAAAAATAATAATAATAAAAAAAGGACAAAGAAAAAAATATTCTTAGAAAATGAAGACAACAAACGGCCACCAGGCAGAAGCTGTATGCTCAGGATAGACATATTATCAAAGCCAATCAAACAACAAATGTTACTAAACGAAATAGAAATGTGAATGCAAGAGTATCCAAAAGCAAGAAAAAAGTTCCAGTGAACTGATGTAGATCACTGCACTTTTCATGCGTGCATGACAGAACATCAACTTACGCTTAGATAAGCATGCCAGATAAGAAGCTTCAGTCACAAGGAAACCAACCAAAAGAACCATGAAAAGGAGATAATTTTTTTGACCTGCGAAGAAACCAGCCACATCAGCTGTTAACTTCTATGGAATACAAACATGCTCGAGATGAACAGTAGTTGCAGGCCAACTTTACAGGAAATTATAGCATCACACGAAATTTGAGTGGCACAAAGAGTGGAAATAAAAATTTAAGTGGAAAATGCTAAAATTTCATTTTCAGTACCTATGCAATTTCCAAAAGCAGGACAATGATGATCAAAACCCTTTATGTATCCTTTCAACATCTTACAATATCTAACCCTCCTCCCAGAAACAGAATCCTGGAAAGAAAATGAGAGGAGGGGGGTGGTGGTTTTGGGGCGCAGTGCAATCACCCTCCTTAATACTCCATATGAAATCAACTTTAACAATATTATTGTTCTTGTTCCTTCTACTTGCTTGAAGTGAATATACATTGTTCATTAACAAAATAAGAAGAGGCCGAACAAAATTTATTAATATCAACCAGGCCTTCTGTCCTTAAGACTGAATTATAAAATAAAGAAGATCACTTCAGTCAATTCATGGCACAAGCCACTCATTAAAAAGCACCAATAAGGGACCTGAGAATCATAGGCTATACTACTACAGGAAATTAACCAGCTCTACTCAAGTTCCTCACCTCATCGTGATCACTGAGTTCAGAAACTGAACTCTCCACAAGTTTGTCTGAGTTCGAGGGCTCAACCAAACCAGGATTACTTTTTAGGATACAGCCAATATGAACGAGTGCCTTATTCTCTTTTTTTTTAATAGGTGTAAAAAAAGGGAACAATACTAATTAAAAAAAAAAAAAAAAACACAGTAGAACAACCTGTACAGACCAGTGATGAGCAATACAGCTTCTCCATTAGAGACAAAATCCATAACAAGGGATACACCTGCAGCAGAAAATCGCCACTACAAGATTAAATATATATATGTCTAAAAGCAGAGATAACTTGTACGGACAGATAAAAGTTTCACCTTTTCGGATAATAAGGAGATAAAAACACCAAATGAACAGTACAGTGAAGAAAACGAAAGCCGGGGCTGAAGCATGGATACCCAAAAGCCGTCTGTACAGCCAACCAAGACCCACCACAACCAGCATCGAAACAACTGTTTTAGAGCATCAAAGAGGAAAATTAAAAACGACCCTTTTGATTTTTTGTGAAGATGTAATAGAAACTTGCAGATTTAGATGAGAAAAGGAGGTTATGGACCTGAGAGCGAGAGTTGGATGAGAAGGGACGAGGCAGGGAGGAAGCGAGGGACCAAGGACTGCGCGATTTGAGTGAGCAAAACCATCGTACAAGCAACCACGCATCGCCCAATCAAGCTCGGCCAAGCTAGTCGGTTCCTCTGATTCTGCAATTGAACCATTTTCCTTTGCCCCAAAAAGTTCGTTTGCTTTGGTGCGTTTTTGGCCCTTTTGGTGGACGTCGATGATGGGTTAACTGTAAAAAAAATAAAAACCACGACAAAAAACAGAAACTAACAAAATTAAAAAATATAAAATAATAATTTGTTGCTAACACTCGTAGTCCATGTTATTAACCACGGTGACCGTGACACTTTGATCAACGACTATTTTTTACATGGCCTTTCTTAATTGTTGTTTAGTAGGGCATTAATTAAAATCAGTTTAAACTATAAGGTAGTTTTAAACCAATTGAAACCATCAAAATCTAAATTTTATTCTCTTAACTATTTTTTTAAGTTCACATAGTTTAAAACATTATTTTATTTTAAAAACTATGCTTATTTTTATTTTATTTTTATAAACTATAGTTTTATAAATACCAGTTCTTATTTTAATTTTGTTGTGGCGTTTTATTTTTATTTTAAATTTTTACATTTTAAATGCAAGTCTAAAACTACCATTTAAACTATAAAGTTTAAAACTCACTATTCAAACCATAAAATTTCAAACCACATCATTCTAAAAACTTTGATTAATGAATATTTTTAAATAGGTTACTCTCTCTTCAATTCTTAGCTATTTTAGTGCATATCATAAAATTCACCGTTAATTTTTGTAATTTAATAACCAGTTGAGATTATGTCTGATATTACATGACCATTAACATTCTCTTGTAATATTTTATTTTTATTTTAGTATAAATGAAATTTTTCTTAAAGAAATAATAAAGATATTATTTTCTGTTTTAATAGAAAAAAATTTCCTTTTAAAAAATAATAATAATAATTAAGTGTCCATTACGCAATAATTTAAAATTCTTTAAAAAGAGTTACATCAATACAAAATGTTTGTCCATGACTATTAAAACATGTTAAGATTATAACCTTTTGTACTTAATATAAACTATATTTTTATTTTAGTGTTAACTATTAAAATCACTCAAAAAAATAAGTTCATGAAGTAATATGTAAAAAATAAAAACTCAGGACCAAAGTATCACAATTTTCATAGTTTAAGTAGTGATAACGCCAAACTCGCCCCTACCCTCACCAAATAAGGAAAAATAAATTGTTTGAAGGCGCTTTTGTCATAAGTGCCACTAAGTTAGACAGAACATGATTTGTAGGAAAACATCAATTTTATGAATATGTTTACACAAAACATATGATTTGGGCAATGACGTTTGTCGAGGCGTTTTAGAGAGTCCTTGTCGTTGAAATGAAGTGCCAAAAGCACATTGCGGCGAAATGGGGCTTATTTTTGTTGCGACGGTCGGTTGTGAAGATCTCATGAATCGTCACAAGGACGTGGGGATCCTGGTCGCGATGATTTTTGTCTTTCAGTTTATCCACATGTCGTTAGTTTTTGCCTTTAGTGTCGCTTTTTAAATGTTGTTAGTTTTAAATATGTTTAGGAAACATAAGTTTGAACCAAATATTTGAACATAAAATCATTGTAATAATCAAATTTTACAAGAGAAAACATTGTGGCAAAATTAGTTTAACTAATATATTTTTATTTGAACCTATATTCCAAAATGCGTTCTTTGTTTTCCTTATTGTTAAGGGAAGTTTTCATAAATGGCATCTTTTAAAACATACTTTTATAAATGCTACAAATATTTAAAACTTGTTATGCAGTTAAAAAATAACGTGTTAGGTTATTTTATTTTGAATTAGTTGGGAACAAAATTTAAATTACAATACATGCTATTTACTTAAAAAATGGCGTAAATGGTAGTGTGATATAACTATTTGTAGGTGCAACATAAATAAATACATTTTTAAAAGTCTAACATAATATGTAATTTTCTCTCTTGTTTATCCATTTCTCGTCATTTTTTTTTCTCTGTGTGGCTTCTAAAATATGTGTCGTTTTCCATGAGTTGTAGTTTTTCTACTTGATGTCGTTTTCCCTTTATTGGCATTTTTGTTTGTCGTTGTCTTTTTTATCTGTCGTCCCTTTCCCTCTTTAATCTTCATTTTTCATTGTGTCTTTTCCTTTGCCGTCACTTCCTTCTTTGTGATTTCTTTAATTTGTCGTCGTTCTTAACTTGTGTCCTCTTCTGTCAACGGTATGTTATTGCTCTTTTCGGCAGTATTTTTTTAAGTTTTAATGTCGTTTCCATTTTTCTTTCGCCTTTCTTTTTGTGTCGTTTCAGTATTTTGTCGTTTTCTATATACTGTCGTTTAATTTATTGCAACTTCTTGTCGTCGCTTCAAAGGAATTGTCGTTTTTGGACGCTTCGACTGTGTTGTCCTTTGGGAATCTTGCACTTTCTTGTCGTTGACAATCATCCGCTCTCGTTTTTAATTTTTCTGCTGTCTTTTCTGAATCCATTGTCGTTTTTTGAGAAAATGGACAGCCCGTCATACTCCCCGGTCAGCTGATCTCCAACTCCTCTTTCTCGTATTCTTTCTCTGTCAACATCGGCTGTCGCCACACAATATCTGCCCATCATCTTCTGCGAACTCCAAATCTCCCTTTCCTCATTGCAATGTCTGAATTCAGATTACGATTAACGTAAAAGGATTTTTTTTTTTTTAAATATATAAAGTATCGTTTTTGTTATCCTCAAAAGAGAATTAATAATAATAAAAAAAAAAAGATGAAGTTGCGTTTATGTTCATCGAGAATCTTCTTGTTTCTGATTCTTTTTCTCTCTTGTCTCAGATAGAAACAAAAACACTTTTCCAAAATCATCCGCTCAAAGAAAGATGAAACTAAAGTAAAAAAGCTTCCCCACTAGAAAGGATAAAAATAGAACTCAGAGCGTACAATTGATCATTTTCGCACGTAAATAGAGCTCAAGTCTTGCACAAATAAATTATTATTTTAAAGTATACTAGTGGTCGCATTTAAAACGTGAAAGTGGTTATTAAACTGAATTCTCAAGGCCTTTCTTTTTTTTTTTTTGGGTAGCCACGAAACTTTAAGTTTGATTGCTTAATTTTGAAACATCCTAATTAAGATCGCTTTTGTAGGAAATAAAGCAGAGGAGAGTACAGACTTCATAAGGAACTTCCAGAATTGTCTAATATCATGATCATAGAATTCGTAAATTGTAAGGGTCCGGGGAACCCCACCGGTAGCAGGGGCGGAAGGAGGCACGGCCCGGGTCCGGGAGGGCATAGCCCCCCTCCCCTTTATGTGATTGCATATAATTTTTCAATACTTTTCATATATCGGTCCCTCTTTATCCATAAAATTTTATATATGTTCTTCCTTATTTACAAAATTTTATAGGGACGCATATTTGTTAACAAACTCTATTTCTAATTTATTCCTATTAAAGTTATTTGTTGCATGTGCCTTGTTGCTTTTTTTTTTTTTAAATTAAAAAACTTACCCATATTATAATAATGTTTCACATATAATTTTTCAATACTTTTCATATATCTGTCTCTTTTTATCCATAAAATTTATATATGTTCTTCCTTATTTACAAAATTTTATAAGGGCACATCCTTGTTAACAAACTTTATTTCTAATTTATTCCTATTAAAGTCATTTGTTGCATGTGTCATGTTGCTTTTTTTTTAATTTAAAAAACTTACCCATATTATAATAATGTTTCTCAAATGTGTCTTTATTTGAGATTTTATTGTCTTAATTCTCTAAAATATATATATTTTTCCAACTATGGCCTTCATATATATATATATATATATATATATATATTCTAGTTACTTCATTGAAATAATTTTTTAATATGTTTCTATTTAATAAGGTGTTTAGTAAGTATGGTTAGAATCAACTTTTTGGTTACTAAATAGTGTAAAGATTTCACATATTACAGTAAAAGCAAAAAGTTATTACAGTGTAAAAATCTTATATGCTACAGTGTTTTGAACTAAATAATTGGTTCTAATCATGTTTGTCTAACACCCTATAAATCTCTTTTTCCATGCAAACATTTTAATTACTGTTTTTTCTTTTATGCTTCTAAATAATTATTGTTAGTTTTGTCCAATCAAAATCAATTTTTAAAAAGTATTCTACTGTCACACCCCGCAGTACGGGAGATGACGTGGCGGATTAATTAAGATAATTAATGAAAATTTTTAAATAAAGCATGAGTTTAAGTTTTAAATTAATTATGAAATTGTGAAAATTTTTAAATCCTTTATAAGAAAAACATACATAATTATTTAACATATAGAAACTTTTAGGCAAACATTAAGTAAGAGACAAAACAATAAAAAGATGCGAGTATGGGTCCCACTGACCCACAAATTATGCACACAAGTAAAAGGAAAAATTAAAACATTACATGCTTTGATTTAATAATAGAAATAACCTACTAAGTTCTTCTATTGCTCTTGAGTTCTGTCCGTTGAATCCTCTTTGAATCTAAACGGAAGTCCACCTAGAGGGGGAAAATATTTGAAAACACATAAAATATGAGCGAAAGGCTCAGTAGAACTATTTTGTAAGAGATTTGTTGAATTCAAAAGGAAATATCATTATTCTAGAAATTACTTAAGAGAAAACTTGAGTAAATAAGTTTAAACAAAACCATTCTTACCCAAACAATTTCTTGGTCAACCAGAAAGATCATCAATTTCTTTTCCTTGGCAAACCATATGAATAACACTATCGCAGTGGCTCAACTGGATTTCGGGACCTGCTCCCAAGGTCGCGTGCTATAGACCCGATCTTTGTTATGGCATCATGCCTTTATATTCATTTCTATTATTATTTAAACCCAATTACCAGGTTTTTATTTACATTTATTATAGGGTTCATTATGAAGTCCACTTCAATTTACGGTTTATAAAAATAACCGATAAAATCTCACTTTTCAATCAACCGTTGAAAACATTTTTGATAAAACCCCTTGTTAGACAAAAAAAAAATCATTTGAAAACTTGGCTACCAAGGAAAGGGTAGAAGTCCTACCTCGATATTCGTACCGGTGCCCTACACCGTAATCTTGGTCCGCTATACGTTAGTTCCGCGAAACCACGAACGACCCTAAATAAAACTAGGTCCATCAGTATCTAATTTAAGATATTCTACATTGCTAAACTATTTCATGGTGTCCTAATATGCCATTTGTACCTTCAAAATCATTTTATAAAGTTGGGATTTCAATTGGGGTTCGAAACAGTGAAAACGAATGAAAAATCATGAATTTCTCCTTGTTCGGTCGGCCTACTGGTCCCCTGGTTCAGTCGACCAAAATGTGCAGTTCGGCCTGCCAGAGAACAGGTCCGATTGGCCGAACATTTTCCAGGTTCGGCCTGCCGGACGGATGAATTAGGCCTGCCGATCCCTTGAATCCGGCCTGCTGAACACGAAGTTCTGCCTACCAAATTGAAAAATCCTAGAATTTTCCAGCCACGGGTTTTGGGTCTCCCAAACCCCAGATCTTGATTTCAACATGTTTTTTCTTAATTCTCAGGCATGGAAAACAATCATAGATGACTGAAAAAACATAATAGGACACTTTTAAACTCATTTAAACAAGATTTGCACACAAAATCTAAGAAATCTGAAAATGGTGAAAAATGGAGAAAAATGAAAATTCTTGATTCGAATCCGTTTTTCTTCAAACAAAGTTTAGATTCTAGTTGTTCTAAGTTCCTTTAACTAAAATCAAGGGTTTCCTAAGCTCAATCAAGCTTAAATTTTGAAATGCATGAAAAATTGAAAAATTGAAAAAGTTTTGAAATTTGAAAACTAACCTCGAATCGAAGCTTTAAATCACGTTTTTGGTTACTCAAACACGTTCCTGAGCTCCCAATCCACTAAACCAAAGCTTGGGACTCGATTAAATCTCAAAATTTTTGAGAGGAAATGAGAGAGAAAGAGTGGAGAGAGAGACGAGCATGAGAGGGAGAGAGAGAGAGAGTGAGAGTTGAGAGTGAAGAGAGAGGAAGAGGAGAGATAATTAATAGGGAAAAAAGTGGACGGTTCTACTGTGTGAAAACCGTGTGCCGCCCACGGTTTAATAATCAAACAACTTTAAACTCAAAAATCTCATCAAATGATCAAGTTAAGTTTAAAATATTAATTATGGCACACTAATCCACTATTTTACATTCTAATATCATTTAATTAATTTCTGGGCGTTACAACTCTCCACCCCTAAAAGAAAGTTTGCCCTCAAATTTTACATATTAATTCAGAAACAAAACAGATGCGGATACAACTCCCGCATGCTCGACTCTAACTCCCAAGTGGCTTTATCAACCCCGTGATGCTGCCACACGACCTTTACTAACGGTATATCCTGACGATGCAAACTGATCACTTTTCGATCGATAATTTGAACCGACGCTTCCACGTACGTCATGTCTTCCCAAACCCGCACATCATGAAATGAAACTATCTTACGCTACTCAGGTGGACACTTCCCAAGCATCGCCACGTGGAACACATCATGAACATAAGAAAGTTCAAACGAAAGGTCGAGCTGATAAGCAACCACACCAACACGCTGAGTGATCTCGAACGGTCCAATATATCTCGGTGCAAGCTTTCCATTCACTCCGAACCGCATAATACCTTTACGAGGTGATAGTTTCAAGAGAACAAAATCCCTTACCGTAATTTCTAAGGGTCTACGTCTCCTATCCACATAACTTTTTTATCGACTCTGAGTTACCCTCAATCGATCTCGAATTACGGCGACTTTCTCGTTATTATCACGAATCTCATCTGGCCCAAGAATAATCCTGTCTTCTGGTTCTGCCTAACACACCGGTGACCTACACGGTCGCCCGTACAACGCCTCAAACGGTGCCATACCAATACTTGCTTGATAGCTGTTGTTGTACGTGAATTCTGCCAGATGTAAATATTTCTTCCAATTTCCATCGAAGTCTAGCGCACAAGCACGCAACATGTCCTCAAGAATCTGAATAACCCACTCAGACTACCCATCGGTCTGAGGATGAAACGCCGTATTGAAGTTCAAATCCGTGCCTAAAGCCTCCTGAAAGCTCCTCCAGTACTTAGCATTAAACCTGGTGTCTCGATCAGATGTGATAGACAAAGGAACTCCGTGCAATCTCACTATGTTCTACATATACAAGTCCACGAGAATCCTTCTCGAACATGTCCACCTGAATGGAATGAAATGCGCCAATTTTATCAACTTGTCGACCACGACCTAAACTGCATCATGTCGCTGCTCCGTCCTCGGTAAACCTGGAAGGAAATACATCGTCACATGCTCCCATTTCTACCCTGGAATAGGAAGCAGCTGAAGCTGACCTGCTAGCTTCTGATGCTCAGCTTTCACCTGAAGACACGTCGTACACTTGGCCACGTATTCTCGGATGTCCTTCTTCATACCTCTCCACCAATATTGCCTCTTCAAATCACGATGCATCTTCGTGCTTCCCGGATGAATAGCAAACTAAGATTTATAGGCTTCACCCATAACGGCTTTGTCACATCGGCGTTCGCTGGAATTGCTAAGCGCTCCTGGAAGTACAACGATCCATTTGCATGCACTCTCCATTCTTCAAATTGCTCCCCGTTTTGAATCCGTATTCAAATTCCCTGCAAATGCTGGTCCTGCCACTAATTTTGTTTCACAATCTGAACAAGAGCTGGGGTCGCTTCCATTGTTAGAAAAAGAGTGCGCAGCGAAATTTTTTAAAATTTTATATCAAAGTAATTTCTAAAACACAAGTTTGACATGCTATATGTATAAATTAAACAGATCTTACTAACCTTTGTGTGTCGAAGAACCTCCGCAACTCGTGAAGAGAAGTAACGTTCCAGAAGAGCCTCACTCAACCAACTATTCTTCTTTGTTATTCTCTATCCATGACCGGAATGAGTGTGAGCTCACACGTGCAGCTCTTCCACTGGTGACTCTCATTCCAACCAATCGAGAGAACCCAAAGCAAGTGTTCGTGATTTGTGAACAAAAGCTCTCAGGGAGTTTTCAAATTCTCACTTAGTAGAGTATCACTCTTAATCTCTCAATTGATCTGATTAACTCATAAAACTTACTCCCTTTATATAAAGATTGATCCTGGGGTCATTCTTTATCAGATTAAGTCTCAAAAACTTGAAACAGAATCAAGTTCGGATCAATATCTGATAAGATCCACTTGAAAACGCATGATCTTATCCTTCGCTGATCGGCAGGCCAAAGAGGCCCCATCAGCAGGCTGAACACGTAGATCAACAGGCCAAACTGTCGCATAAATATCTCCGCGAATCTTTTATTTTTCACCTGAGATTCTATAGGATAAAGTCTCAGTTTTAATTCAAATAACCCAATAGAGAAGTTATCTGATCAAAACAACTTTATCAAGATAATATCTAAGAAAATAAATCAATTTACAATAATTCTACAAGTTTATCTTGATCTAATTTATCCAATTAAATCAACCGATAAACAGACAAGAATTATCCGATCCTAATAATTCAACAAGTTTATCTTGAATTAATTTTATTACAAAATTAATTCAACCGATAAACAGACATGAATTATTTAATTCTTTCAAATTTAACCAATCTGATAAATCCGACATAAGTCACCAATTATTGAAAAAGCACGCCGTGTCATTACAGGATTTTGTGAGCTAGCAAAAGGGACCAAATGGACCTATATAGTTCAAGCTCCCGATAATTATGAAACCCAATATCCCAGATATATATTTTATAATTATCAACTTCAACGCTACTCTATTAAAAGCTTGGAGCTGCACTCTCGAACTACATAGAATTACGAAGCTCGTATAGTCAAGTCTCTATGACATATCATAGTGTAACGTATTCCCATATGATAATCCATAATCGGCTTAAGGATAAGTTTTGTCTTACCTTTTCGATTATTTTTATCTTATGTTCCATCATTTCACCATCAGAAAACTTACTATCCAAAGATAGTATACCATTCGGTTACACTTATGTATCCAAATGGTTGAGCGCTCCAGTTTTTCAATTACAGGACAACGCATATAAGAGGATATCATCACTCCTAAAGAGGAGCTATGGATTCCATATCTATGAATAACAAGTCTACGCCATCAAGAGTCATGCCTCCAACGTACCGGTATACATACCACTATTAAAATATGGGTGTCACCCTTTGGTATATTAAAAGATATAAGTCAAGACAAGGAGTCCACTATTCATCTTAGGATTAAGATACAACACAAATAATTGTCTAAAGTGAATCAATTTATCGAGACAGAATTATTAATCCAAATCAATTCACTTTATATCCCGATCCAACACATTGTCACCTATGACAACATGCCAATATTTCTATTCACGGAGTCCATCTCCAATGGTCAAAACAAACCATCTCCTAAAAGAGATATAGACAACATAACAATCTTTGCATGAATAAAGTGCTCAACTTTATTCCTTCGATTGCGGATCGTATGATTTAGACCATCACCTTAAGAATCCTGTCTTCCGCATAATCCATCCATCATATGCCTAATTCTTAAGGTTTAGACCGACAATCTCAGACTATTGTTTGCTTAACATACATTCAACATATATGAACGTAAAAAGGACAAGATTGGGTACATAAATAATGAATAAATTCTTTATTGATAAAAAATGTCTCTAAAAACTTATTACATTTTTCCTCCCTAGGGCATACATGTCTAACATCCATATGGTACACCAAAACTTAATCATAGTCTTCATAATACTATAGTCCATACTCGCTCACTGTCACATCTCTTTTTCAATCTTTAAGAGCCAAACAAGCGAGAATCCTTGAAGATTTCCTGCTAAGTGCATCTGCGACCACATTAGCTTTCCTAGGATGATACTACAACGCTAAATCATAATCCTCCATATACTTTATCCATCTCTGCTACCTCAAGTTAAGATCCCTCTAAGTGAACAGATATCTCAAACTCTTATGATCGGAGAAAACCTGAAATGTTGCCCCATACAAATAACATCTCCAAATCTTCAGCGCGTGAATCATCGCCTCAAGCTCCAAGTCATGAGTAGGATAATTCCGCTCGTGAGGTCAAAACTGTCTTGATCCATACGCCACCACGCGTCCATGCTGCATCAACATGCATCTAAGTTCGCATCCTGAAGCATCTGTGTAAACCCCGTATGGCTCATCAGTGCTACGAATAACCAATACTGGGGCTGAGGTCAACCGATTCTTCAATTCCTGAAAAGCGAGCTCACATTCTTCATCCCACTCAAACCTGATGTTTTTCCTTATCAATCTTGTCAACGGCGCTGTGATCTTCAAAAAATCATTTATAAATTTCCTATAATATCCTGCAAGACCCAAGAAGCTATGGATTTCTGCTATATTCCTTGGTCATTCCCATTCCACTATGGGTTCAATCTTGGACGGATCCACAGAAATACCATGCTCGGAGATGACATGACCCAAAAACTTGACTTCCGTTAACCAAAACTCGTATTTTTCTTTCTTGGCATACAACTGGTCTCTCGCAGAGTCTGAAGCCCGATCCTAAGATACCGCACATGCTCCTCCCAAGTCTTACAATACACTAGAATATCATCAATGAACACGATCACAAACTGATCCAGATAAGGTCTGAATATCATGTTCATCAAATTCATGAAAGTTGCTGGAGCATCTGTCAATCCAAAAGGCATCACTACAAACTCAAAATGTTCATACCGGGTCTTAAAAGCTGTCTTGGGAATGTCTTCCTCCTTAATCCTGAGCTGATGGTACCTTGAGCGTAAATCTATCTTTGAGAAGTACCGCAAACCTCCCAACTGATCAAACAACTCATCTATCCTGGGCAAATGATACTAATTCTTCATTGTGACACGATTCAACTGCCGATAATCTATACACAATCTGAGAGTCCCATCATGTTTCTTAGCAAATAAAACCGATGCTCCCCACGGTGACGTACTATTCTGAATATATCCCTTATCAGCAAGCTCTTGAAGTTGCTTTCTCAATTCTTTCATTTCTGTCGGCGCCATCTGATAAGGTGCTACTGAAATCATTGTTGTACCTGGAAGCAACTCAATACCAAACTAGATCTCTTGATGCGGTCGTTATCCTGGCAACTCGTCGGGGAAGACATCCTCATACTCATCAACCACCGGTATCGTTACATTTCTTTTCGAAGCATAGGGCTCACCTTCCAGACTTACAAAAAAAGAATGACAAACCAGATTCTTTCGCCCTCCAAGACATGTCTTTATGAGACGTTCACTCATTAACCGATCACCACCACCCTGGTAAGTGATCATCGTTCCCCTATCAAACACTAGGGTCACTTTTCTAAGCTGGCAATCTACCACTGCATTATACTTGGACAACCAGTCCATACCTAGAATTACATCATATGAACTCATGGGGAGTACAATCAAATCACTTTTCAAAATCTTATCTACAATCTTGATTTTACAAGCTTTACATATACAATTCACACACACCCGTCCCAAGGGAGAAGCTATAACTAGGGGTTCATTGAACTCTTCTATCTCTAGTCCTAAGGCATGTACAAAAGAGTTCGAAATGAGAGAATGAGTGGCACTTGTATTGAATAAAACATGAGCTAAGGATTAGGAAACTAAGATTGTACCATCGACAACTGCATTGCTGGTCTGGGCATCTGAACCTCCTGTTGCTATTGCATGAACCTGAACTAGTGTCTTTTCCTTTTCCTCTACCAACATTGCTAGGCCTTGGATTGATTATTCGACCGATACTGCTGTGATGGAGACGACTGTATGCTAGCTGTACTCGGTGCTCGATATTGAGGGACGTTACGCTGGAAGTTCTACGGCTGCTGCCCTTATGCCGAATATGATAGTTGCTGAGGAGAGAACTGAGGGAATTGCAACTGCAGAAATTGTTGAGGCGGAGGTAGGGTCTGAGGCTGAGGCTGACGACTGGCACCTTCTCTGGTCTGAGATCCTAGATAGGCACTCCTGATCGGACAATTCCTTTTGATGTGTCATGACTGTTGGCAATAATGACAATGAAAGCTATAGGGATTGCTGCGCCCACTGCTAGATGAACTGCTGATACCATTGTTCACGCCACCCTGCTTGTTCTTTTTTGGAGTTGGACGACTATTGGTGCTCTTCCTACCGCTCCTCTGTGGCCCTCCTGACGCTTTTGCTCGATCCTCACAAGACAACGCATAATCATTTTCCACCGATATTGCAGATGACACAAGCTCTCCAAAACTCCTAAGTCACAGAGCAACCACCTATCGCCGAATAGGAGCCTTGAGCTCTTCCTGAAACTTTATATATTTTTCACGTTTTGATGCCACTACTGATGGAGCAAACTTGGCCAACTCATTAAACCTTACCTCATAATCATTTTGCTCGATCCTCACATGACAACGCATAATCATTTTCCATCGATATTGCAGATGACACAAGCTCTCTAAAACTCCTGAGTCGCAGAGCAACCACCTATCGCCGAATAGGAGCCTTGAGCCCTTCCTGAAACTTTATACATTTTTCACGTTTCGATGCCACTGCTGATGGAGCAAACCTGGCCAACTCATTAAACCTTACCTTATACTCTCGAACTGACAAGTCACCCAGCTGTAACCTGTAGAACTCAGCCGCCTTTTGGTCCCTATATCCCTACGAAAAATATTGGTCATAAAACAGCTCCTCAAACCTGTCCCAACTGATGTTACCATTGCGTTCCAAATGCTTAGCTTGCTTCCACCAAGTATTAGAGCCACCCTCAAACTTATATGTAGTAAATTCCACACAATACTCATCTGGCACACCAAGGGCATCCAAATACTTCACGATCGAGTCTAGCAAATATTCTACCAATTGCGGGTCCCCATTTCTATCAAAAGTCGGTATAGACGCATGTCGAAATTCCTTAAAATACGTATGCTGACGACTAACATCAAAATCCTCTAGTTTGACCCTAGCTGCCATCTGCCGGAATGCCGTAAACATGGCCCTCATCATACCCTCATTATTTCCAAACTCGATGTCAGCTGTCGAACGACGTCTAAGTGCCATTCTCTCACTTCTGAAAACAAAATTTGGACTGTCAGTAGTATTTCATTGTCATACTTATATGTGCACAATTCCCAAGGTTCATAACCCTGAGTTCTGATACTATTCTGTCACGTCCTGCAGTACGGGAGATGACGTGACAGATTAATTAAGATAATTAATGAAAATTTTTAAATAAAGCATGAGTTTAAGTTTTAAATTAATTATGAACTTGTGGAAATTTTTAAATCCTTTACAAGAAAAACATACATAATCATTTAACAGATAGGAACTTTTCGGCAAACATTAAGTAAGAGACAAAACAATAAAAAGATGCGATTGTGGTTCCCACTGACCCATTACTTGTGCACACACATAGTACTGATAATATAATAATACAATCATAGTCCAAGTAAAATGAAAAATTAAAACATTACATGCCTTGATTTAATAATAGAAATAACCTACTAAGTTCTTCTACTGTTCTTGAGTTCTGTCCGTTGAATCCTCTCTGAATCTAAACGAAAGTCCACCTAGAGGGGGAAAATATTTAAAAACAAATAAAATATGAACGAAAGGCTTAGTAGGACTATTTTGTAAGAAATTTGTTAAATCTTAAATTTAGAAGGAAATATCATTATTCTAGAAATTACTTAGGAGAAAACTTGAGTAAATAAGTTTAAACAAAATCATTCTTACCCCAATAGTTTATTGGTCGACCCGAAAGATGATCAATTTCTTTTCATGGGCAAACCATATGAATAACACTACTGTAGTGGCCCACCTGGGTTTCAGGACCTGCCCCTAAGGTTGCGCGCTACACGACCTGATCTCTGTTATGTCATCATGCCTTTATATTCATTCCTATTATCATTTAAACCCAATTATCAAGTATTTTCATTTACATTTATTATAGGGTTCATTATGAAGTCCACTTCAATTCACGATTTATAAAAATAACCGATAAAATCTTATTTTTTAATCAACCATTGAAAACATTTTTGATAAAACCCCTTTTTAGACAAAAAAAATCATTTGAAAACTTGGCTACCAAGGAAAGGGTAAAAGTCCTACCTCGATACTCGTGTTGGTGCCCCACACTGTAATCCCGGTCCGCTATGCGTTAGCTTCGCGGAACCACAAACGACCCTAGATAAAACTAGGTTTATCAGTATCTAATTTAAGATATTCTACATTGCTAACTATTTCATGGTGTCCTAATGTGCCATTTGTACCTTCAAAATCATTTTATAAAGTTGGAATTTCAATTAAGGTTTGAAATAGTGAAAACGGATGAAAAATCATGAATTTCTCCTTGTTCGGTCGGCCTACCGGTCCCTTGGTTCGGCCTGCTAGAGAACAGGTCCGGTCGGCCGAACATTTTCCAGGTTCGGCTTACCGAACGGATGAATTCGGCCTGCTGATCTCTTAAATCCGGCCTGCCGAACACGAAGTTCAGCCTGTCGAACTGAAAAATCCTAGAATTTTTTAGCCACGGGTTTTGGGTCTCCCAAACCTCAAATCTTGATTTCAACTTGTTTTTCTCAATTCGCAGGCATGGAAAACAATCATAGATGATAGAAAAATATAATAGGACACTTTTAAACTTATTTAAATAAGATTTGCACACAAAATTTAAGAAAATCCAAAAATGGTGAAAAATAGAGAAAAATGAAAAATCTTGGTTCGAATCCATTTTTCTTCAAATAAAGTTTAGATTCTAGTTGTTTTAAGTTCCTTTAACTAAAATCAAGGGTTTTCTAAGCTCAATCAAGCTTAAATTTTGAAATGCATGAAAAATTAAAAAATTAAAAAAGTTTTAAAATTTGAAAACTAACCTCGAATCGAAGCTTTAAATCACGTTTTCGGTTGCTCAAACACGTTCCTGAGCTCCCAATCCACGAAACCAAAGCTTGGGACTCGATTAAATCTCAAAATTTTTGAGAGGAAATGAGAGAGAGAGAGAGAGAGGCAGAGTGGAGAGAGAGACGAGCGTGAGAGGGAGAGAGAGAGTGAGTGAGCGTTGAGAGTGAAGAGAGAGGAAAAGGAGAGAGAATAAATAAAGAAAAAAATGGACGGTTGTACTGTGCGAAAACTGTGTGCCGCCCACGGTTTAATAATCAAACAACTTTAAACTCAAAAATATAATCAAATGATCAAATTAAGTTTAAAATATTCATTATGACACACTAATCCACCATTTTACATTCTAACATCATTTAATTAATTTTAGGGCGTTACATCTACTTTGTTTTTGTTTACTAAACTATACTCAAAAGAGAATAGTAAATCAATAAGAACTAAACCTTTAAGAAAATTTTACATTTACATAGCAAAAATCAACAAATTAAATGTGGATATTCTTCCAACTATTTTACAGTACTAAAAGTTGATAAACTTATGGTTTCTAAAATTTTTCTCATTTGTAGCTTATGCACCCTCGAAACAAAATTCTAGCTCTACCACCTATAACGCACATCTTTAAATCATTAGAACTGAACAAATTCACTTTTTCTTTGTAAATTTGATGGCTAAAAGACATATATTTACTAATAAGTTACTCTCTTAGTATAATTAGAGAACTAGCTACATACTGAGCGTGTTTGGGAACCAAGTTTTTTTTTTCCTCAGGTGTTTAGGAACCAAGTTAGAACTTGAAGTTGAAACAAATATAATAGCATATAAGAGCTTTACGTTGTCACATGTTTTTGTTTTATACTATAATCTATAAGAGTTTTTCCTATAGTAGTTAAAATTTGATGTTAAAATTTAGTTCTCAAATCCTCTATAGGACTCAAAAAAGTAAGCAAAATGAGCAAAATACTATATCGCGACAGTCTTGTAATGCCATCAAAACTCCCATGGTTAAGGTGGAAAAGGCCGTTGCGCTAAACACCAGAACTTCGTAAGGGGATTCTCATCTCGTCTGAGCTGCTCTTGCGGCTCACTCACATATAGTACCTGGCAAATGCTCCACTATCCCCACATGTGGGACCTGCATGTGGGACGATAAATATTCTACTACTACTTTTCCCAAAACACACAAAAAAATTAAAATAATAATATTTTAGTCCTCTCAGAGATACAATAGTGTATATCATTGGGATACCAAATAGACAGCCTAATTCATTTCCAACTCCAAGACTGGATATGACACGTTGGATAGGATAGGCGGGTATCATTTCATACACATAAACCTCTCAGAGATACAACAGTGTATATTATTGGGATACCAAATGGACGGCCCTAATTCATTTCCAACTCCGAGACCGGATCATGACACGTTGGACAGGACAGGAGGGTATCATTGAATACACATAGACCACGTGCCGCAGTTGTTGCTTACTTCCATTTAAATCGTCTTGGGGCCCACATCTTCCTCATTGGCTTTCTAGATCAGATAGCTCTGCAACTCTGGGGAAAGAATTTGGTCCCTTCGATTGGTTGTTTGGGTTTGGTCTATAGGGCTTGGCTTTAAGGCTCCAAAAGCTAAGTCAACGCTGATGCTAGGTTTCCATCCAATGCAGGTAAAACACCTGTTGGTATCAGATAGACCAGAAGCGACAACCTATCTTACCACCACCCAACCCATGCATATGGGCTAGATGTGCCTTAGATTTTGATAGGGTAGCTCCCGATCACGCCCAGCCTACTCAAGGATCGAATGTCTCTGATCCTCTTAAGCCTCGTTTAGTTGGATATTTAAATCACAATTTAAATCACTTTATTATAATATTTTTTCTCATAAAAATTTAAATCTTAACTCAAATATTCTACTCAAATACTCAAACCAAACAGACTCTTAATGTGCCTGCTAACAAGTATCAAAGTTTCTCCACAACAAATAAATTTTGCCTCCATGTCTGTAATTGATCATATGGACAGGGGAAAAGGTCAAAGCAATCTGGTTCCCACTTCTTTGACTTTTGTTTTTTTTTTTAATACTATTTTTTTTATCTCAGATTTTAGTTGGTTTAAACGAAAATGAATAAAAAAAAATAAAGGTTACCCCTACATATTTAGGATGTTTTATAATCCGTTTAACAAGGGTGTCATATTGTGGTAGCATCCTTTTAATGAGAAATAAGCTAATGCATATAATCTTATAGGATGTTTGAAAAGTAGGTTTAAAACTAAAACTTTTAAACTAAAAACTATAACGCATATGTAAGAGTTTTATACTATAACAACCAAAGTTTTAATTAAAACTTATTTTACCAATCCACCTTTTAGTAAATCTATATAAATCTTGCAACAAAATTAGACGTTTAATTCTGCGAGAATAATTTCAGGAAAGATGGCACATTAAGAGCCATGCAAATTAAGGGCCCCAAAGAGAGTCTCGTAGAGTGGTCATTGCTGCATATCCTTAATCTTGTTGCAAAATGAAAGACGACTTGCTCCTATTTTCTAATTATGGTCAGCAATGGTGGACTTTGAATAACTACAAACTCCTTTTTTCCTTTTCTGAGAAATAAGATGAGAATAACGTTTTGGTCAGACATCATACGGAAACATTATGATTTGCTTTTACACACGATATCTTGATATAATGTTTGTAAGCCATTGTCTGCTGTCATATTCATCACCAAAAAGCCTCTTCATTTTTTTGGGGGATAATTTTCTCATTTTCTTTCGGTTCGCACGTAGAATATTTTTTACATGTTAGGAAAAAAAAAAAAGAAAAGAGAAAGAAGACAAAGAGACATGATCATTTTATCAGAAGAATACTCTAATTGACACGCGCCCACGATCTTAACTCAACATTTTCATGCTAATATATACAATTAACTAGCTAATCTAGCTGTCATGAATGTTTTTCAAACCAAAACCATCGCATGCATTTTTTATAATTTATATATACAACGACACATGGTAGTTGTAGCTTGTAATCCACCACTAACAATAGTTTAAGTTTCCCAATACTTGTGATAATTCCTTTTGGGTTTGGTTGCCTGCAAATGTTGTTGCGTAGCCAACCTGGTCTCCCTTGTGTGCCATACATTACAACACACATATCACTTATATATATATATGTGTGTGTGTGTAGGAAAGATGCCTAATTCCCTTTGATTTTGGCCTTTTGGCCTGAATTAAGAACAAGTCTTTTTCCATTTGTGTATAATTAGACAGATTTAAATTGTCTCTAAGAAAAGTCATGTTTGCGCGTTAGGTAGGACACTGTCCAATTAAGAAAAGAAGAATGGAAAAGAATATATATATATATATATATATATATATATATATATATATAATAGCATATAAGGTGTACTTTGGACTGCTCATAATTGGAATGTTTCCAGCTAATGGTATGCATATGGGTAGCATTATATGTCTTTGTTCCAACATGGATTGGCTTTCTTTTAGGTTTGCAAGGAAATGCTAATTAACTCTTTAGAGTTAGATTTGATTGGGGTGAGGACGTGGTGTATATATGTAATTGTTTGTTGGATGCTTTCCTAACGTTTGGAATTTTGCATTAGGTGGGATGTCACTTTGCTTGTTTAATACGATGATGCTTGTTTCACCGGTTCAAATAGAAAAATTACAGTTCAAATCGGTTTTACAATAATTCTTTCTCTTATAACATTTGCATTGTTAATGTGTTTTCAATTCAAATTATAGATCCAGTATAAATATTTGCTTTTATGGTAGACGTTAGAGCAAAACTACATGGTATTATATCAATAGAACGAATAATTCAGTGTAACATGTGATCAGTGATTCTATAATAATAAACGAAAATTTATATCATAAAATATGAATCATATGGTAAATTAACATGGACATGCATGATATATATTTTTATATAATCTAGGCTTTAGAGATTTCATTATCAAATAATTCCTTACCACACTTGTGTGTTTAATATTTTTTTCATTATAATCTTTTTTTTTTGGTCACATTCGTTTCATTCTTTTGATTAGTACAGTTGACATTATCTTTTATCCTCAAATAATTCCTTACCACACTTGTATGTTTAATATATTTTTTTTTCATTATAATCTTTTTTTGTCGCATTCATTTCATTATTTTGATTGGTATAGTTGACATTATTTTCTATCCTCAAATATTAATAACAACAAACTAGTTTAATCCAGAACTTCTAATGGTGGTGGGTTTTTTCAAATTTATTTATGGGTACTGAAATGTTATCTTTTTTAATTAGAGATCTTTTGATAACTTGTCTAATTTAAAGTAAAGACACATTTGAAATTTAAAGTATGATATTGTAAGACAACAAAATGAATTCATTAAGGTATACAATCCGCATAATATATGCATACAATAATATAAATGTGAATTTATTACGAAATAGATTCATAAAACACATTGAGACAATTATCCACAGGATCCAAAGACGACAGATGTACATTCGAAATTTATATTGAGCAGCCCACCCACCAATAATAAAAAGCAAAGTTGCCATGGTAATGCGACTTAAGTGTCAATTAGTATTGATTTGACTTAAAAAAGATATGCACCTATCACGGTGAAGTGATTGTGCAAATTATCCAAATACAGAAATTACAGGCTAGCAGTTCCTGCCACTCCGATTTCGATAATAAAACAAGAAAAGCGTAGAAAATTATTTCATAAAAAGGAAAAACGTATAAAAGTCAATAAACAATATCTTTATTCAAAACAAATAATTTATATTTTCCAATGACCATGCCCTTCTATTTTATATATATTTGCAAGTCCAAGCCCCTCCTATATTAGTAGCCTTATTGCTGGTCATAGAATATAGTTTTTAATCCTTACATTTTCATCAAAATAACAGATTGTTATATTTTTATTTATCAACATTTTAATGGCTGCTTGGAAGAGTGGTCTAATTATCAGTTATGATTTTAAACAATATAAAATTCTTATGTGTTACAGTTGTCAAACTAAAATTATTGGTTCTAACTGATTTTTTAAACATCTGATTAATATTAAGATGGTATATTTAACTACTCTTTGTGATGACATTGCTCTTCTTGAAGATTAATAAAGTCAGCCAATTTTCATAAAAATAAAAATCATCTGACAATTAAAAATCTATGGAAATTTGATCAATAATTACATAAACTTTGCTTTTAGTTTTTTTCATATAAGAAATGATTGCATTAGTTAAATAAAGCTACCCTCTTTTGCATTAGTTAAAATATAGCCACCCTCTTAGCTAATGTGCCACCGGATTGTGGCTATTTATTTCCTTATTTATAGCTCTAGTATGTAGTATGCAGGTTCAAAATAGTTTAAATTTAAGTATAGAGGTGGTTTAAACAAACATTTAATGGAATAATAACTAAAACCAATTCAAACTATTGAAACGGTTTTAAACATGCTAAAATACTCAGAATTCAAACTTTGCCCCTCCCGTTTGATGTGTAGGTTTGAAATAATGTGGTTTAGAACTTTATAGTTTAAATTATGTGTTTTAAACTATATGGTTTAAACAATAGTTTTGAACTAGAGTTTAGAACACAAATGTTTAAAATGAAAGGAAAACTATGATTTATGAAAAGAAAACGAAAACGAGAATAATTTTTACGGTAGAAAATGGTTTAAACTGTGTGAACTTGGGAGATGGGGCAAAGTTTGGATTTTGAAAGGTTTTTGCCGGTTTAAAACTACCTCCATGGTTTAAATTGACCTTAGTTATTACTCCACTAAATGCTAGTTTGAATTGCCTTCATGGTTTAAATTAGCTGGGTTAAATGATTTTGAACTTACGTACCAAACGGCCTATTAAGTGCATATGGTTTAAACTTTTTTTTTTACATAAAAACTATTTTTATTTTTGTTTTTCTTTCATAAATCATACTTTTCCAAACACAAGTTCTTATTTTAGACATAATATGGTGTTCTATTTTTGTTTTAAACTTTTATATTATAAAAGTCAATTCAAAACCAGCATTTAAACTACCTAGTTTGTAACATATAATTCAAATTATAAAGTTCTAAACCATACCGTTCTGAAACCAAGCACCAAACGAACCATATTTGTTTTAGGGAGTTTACTTGTTTGTTTTTGCTTAAAGAAAATTATGGCAATTTACCTGTTAAATTTTTGGCACACCCTAAGTTTTTGAGGCGTATTGCAACATAAAATTTAGTGACTAAATGCATAAAAAAGGGTTATCAAAATCTCAAGTGATTCATTAGACTGCAGTTTGAAATTGAAATTCATGATGCATCCACAAAGAAAATAGACTGATGCCGACATAGTATTTAGGCCATCAGTTTAAACTAAGATAGTGCAACAATTTAATTATTTGATAGAAAACATTACCATAAAATTAATTCATATTAAAAAAATATTTTGATTCGAGTAGATGAACCTATTGTTACAAGGCATTTGAATTACCGGTTCACATCGTTAATTTAAACAGTAAACATTATAATAATTGAAATTTTATAAAAGAAAAAATATCATAGTAAAATCGAAACGAACCGAAGGATCAAATATCACCTTACTTATCCCCAAACCAATTTACCATTGGTTGTTAAGCTCAAAGAACTGGACAATGTGCACAGTGTTAATTGGGTAAACTGACCAACCAAACTCTAGCCAAACTGGAGGAAAGTGGAAACCAAGCTTCTCATGATTGACCCCACACCCCAGCTAAGACACACACACAAAATAAAATAAAATAATAACAATAAAATAAAAATAAAATAAAATAAAAAAAAATTAAACCCTAGTTACTTCCTGACCCAACCATGGTTTAAGCTTCCCTCAGCCGCGCCACAAAAGAAGTGTCTGCCTTTCCTCCCACTTTCTTCAATCTCTCTCCTCTCCTCTCTCTCTAATGGAGACGACGCCGACGACGACCAAGATTTCCCTCTCCGACGCCGGCGAGAAATAGCAGTGCCAGAGGAGCCTTCTGAAGCGGAGCCATTCCGACGGGAGAGAAACGTTGGGCGTCGAGAGATCTGCTAAGGAGAAAGTGTGGCCATGGAGGAGGAGAAGAGTGGTGATCTGGTTCAGAGCTTGATTGACTTGGTGGGCGAGATAGCGTCTATCTCGGAGTACAAATGCACGGTGAAGAAGCAGTACTGTAACCTGGCGAGGAGGCTGAAGCTTCTGACCCCGATGTTCGAGGAGATTAGGGACAGTAAGGACGCGCTGCCTCAGGAGACCGTCAAGGCCTTGGCTTCCTTCAGAGACGCTTTGCAATCGGCCAAGGATTTGCTCCGATTCGGCAGCGAAGGAAGCAAGATTTACCTGGTGTGTGCGTATTATTCGATTGTGAATCTCTGTTGCTCTCATTTCTGTGCTCCTCCGCGCTCTTTTTTTTTTTTTTTTGGTGCCGTTTGGTTGCTGAGAAAATGTTGGGAAGTGAACGAAAAAGCTTCTCGTTGCTCTCTTTGATTTCTCTGGTGTAGTGCAGGAGCTCAAAAGCCACTGACATTAGCTTTTCTGACTCTTTTTACGAACTGAAAATCAAAATCTGGTAGCTTTTGCATGAAATTTATCAGGTACCAGGGTGGGAGGGATTTTTTTTTTTTAAACTTCAGAGGGCTGTAATTTTGTTTAAAGCTTGAATCTTTGAGTTTCATTTATTGTTAAAGTGCTACATTTTTCTCGGCGTCAAGCGGATCATGATTGGCGACTGGCTTGGACATTGAAGTTACTTTGTTTCTTCTCTGCCCAGGTTATTATTGTTATTAATATTTTTTTGCATTACATATCGTATAATTGCTATCTATTTTCTCACGTTTCTAAAATTTCCCCACAACTTTATGCTGGCGCAATTATTAAAAACTTTCTTGTCATTGGATTATGGAGTGGGAAAAGAATTAATGCTTAATCGCTTGGTGGAGATTCAGCTGAAAGCCCCTAATTCTTTATTCTTTTTTTTTAAAATTTTTTTGTATTAACTATTTTAACTAGTTAAGTTACTGGATTAGGTGACATTTTTATCGCTTAGATCTTTTGGTTTTGGTCACTGTCTTAATCAACATTCACCAAAATGCAGCAGGAATGCTTAGTAAATTGACCAAATCGTTAATATAAAATGTGTTTGCCATGGTTCTTTGAGCGTCTCCTGCATTGAAGGTTGTTGAATTATATCACTTTGTAATGAGATTCTTCGTCTAACTTTTTGTCTTTGTCAAATTTATTGATTACACCAAGAAACATCACTTGTGCTTTACCTTGTCTCACCTTTGGTTTATTCTCTTATCTATGCTGTCCTGAATTTATCTCTTGAAATGGGGATTAAGCTTTTCTTTTTGTCCTTTTTTCTTCCTTAGGAATGGGCATTCAGCTTAGTGTGCATTAAAGAATAGAGCATGAGAATTCATTGAAACTTGTGTTGAAGGATAACGAGAAGAAATTATATAGCAGAGAATACTTAGATTGTTTATTGGGTGTTGGAAAAATAAAAAGCTTTTAGTTGTTTCTGGCTTTGCCTATGATCAGGGAGTATTTAAAATTATGGAACTTTAGTGATGACAACTTGAAAATAACGAGAAGAAAATAATCCTTTTGATGTGTTTCCAAATGGTAGTGTACAGGCTTTATCTTCTGGAGCTAAATAGGCTTTTCCAAATCTCAAGCGTCGGCTACTCTTTTTTGATCAAACTGCTAGATTCAAAGCCAAATCTGAAATCTGGCTTAAGAAGACTTCTGAGAAAATGTGCTTGTATTGACACTATATGGAGTGTTCCAGTTTTGTAATTTGGTTCTCTATCCTTCACATGTTGCTGACTTAGTAGCTGATGATTTATCACCGGATTTGAGTGTCTGATTCGGCCACCCACCCTCTGTTCTAATCTCTCTCTGCGTGTTTTGTTTCTCATGCTTATTTCTGACTTCCTTAATGGGAAGTTAATAGCAAAAGTGACAAGCCTGGATTAGGTAAAATTGTTGAATCACATATAAGATGTGATTGGATGGCTAAAAGGTTTTCAGTTCTGCAGCTTAATCCAGATGAACTGGGTACAACCTCTTGTCCATATGAATAGGGTTTATTACTTTATTTTGCCCTTTATTTTATTTCAACTTCAAGGATTTTTTGACGTCACATGACCATTTGTATTAATTTCTTAAGTTTGCCTTGCACCTTGGTCACTTGAGGGCTCTGTTGTACGTTTGTGATTTTTACTTTTTTCTTTCTCCCTATATGAGATCTTATAGGTTTAATGAACTCTTAGATAGCATGTATATGTATTTTACTTCATCTGTTGTATTGATCAAAGAAAATTTCATTTTCAGGAGCATTAGGAATGCATTAGAAACTAGTCAGTTGATGGCCAGCTTTCATAATACTTTTACTCTCTCTCTCATGTAAATTATCCACGTCCGTGCTGCATGCAGGTCCTGGAGAGGGACCAAGTAATGCACAAATTCCATGATGTGACAGCTCAATTGGAACAAGCTTTGAGTGGAGTTTCCTACGAGAAACTTGACATATCAGATGAAGTTAAGGAACAGGTACCCATTCAATGTTGATGTTTGTGTCATCATCCTCTAATTACCTAGGACATTCTTCTTTAATTATCCCCCTTATTATGTAATTTATTGGGAAATTAAACTGATAAAAAGAGCCTCTTACGTCATTTTGTTAATTCCTTTTTCCAATTATAAGTTTAGGGGTATTTCATTCTATTTTTCTCCCCCCAGGTTGAGCTCGTTCTTGCTCAATTTAGAAGAGCCAAAGGAAGAGTTGACGCGCTAGATGTTGAGCTGTTTGAAGACCTTTTGTCCCTTTACAATGAAAATGACACATCAGAAGATCCAGCTGTCCTGAGGAGATTGGTTGAGAAATTACAATTGATGGGAATAGATGAACTCACACAAGAGTCACTTGCTTTGCATGAGATGGTATCAGCTAGTGGGGGGGATCCTGGGGCGAGCATTGAAAAGATGTCAATGCTACTGAAGAAAATCAAAGATTTTGTGCAAACAGAAAACCCCAATATGGATGTTCCTGCAAAAGAAAAAAGTGTTGCTGCAAGTTGCAGCGGACAAGCATCCACTGAAAAGAATCACAAGAGTCTAGTTATACCAGATGATTTTCGTTGTCCAATATCACTGGAGCTGATGAAAGATCCAGTCATCGTTTCAACAGGACAGGTATGAGATGACAAAGCTCAGTTCCACCACAATCTTCCCCATTCTATTTTCCATGTTTTTTACTGGGTGGAGTGAGATTTTTCAGTACACAACCCAAAATAACATCACCAAATATTGAAAATGCTCAGAAAATCATCTTTCCGTGGATTGTACTTTGTGGGACTTGATTTTCAATTGATTGTGTTTTTAGTCAAAAAGCCTGGACAAATTGCTGATGATGAACTACTGTATGTTTCTTCTATTGATTTCATTCCACTAATTCTAACGGGTCTTATTTCCCTCTGCTGCAGACATATGAACGTTCCTGTATAGAGAAGTGGCTGGAAGCAGGCCATGGCACATGTCCAAAGACGCAACAGAGTCTCTCTAGTACCGCCCTAACACCAAACTATGTCTTGCGTAGCCTTATAGCCCAGTGGTGCGAGGCAAATGGTATTGAACCTCCAAAACGACCTAGCGGCTCTCGGCCCAGTAAAACCACATCGGCCTGCTCGCCTGCTGAACGCACTAAGATTGACATACTCCTGCACAAACTCACATCTGGAAACCCCGAAGACCAGAGATCCGCTGCAGGAGAGATCCGCCTTCTTGCAAAACGCAATGCAGATAATCGTGTGGCTATTGCTGAAGCTGGTGCAATCCCTCTCCTTGTAAGCCTCCTCTCAACGCCCGACTCCCGCACCCAAGAGCATGCGGTAACAGCACTTCTTAACCTTTCCATATGTGAGGACAATAAAGGAAGCATCGTATCTTCTGGAGCAGTTCCTGGTATAGTACATGTTCTCAAGAAGGGAAGCATGGAAGCACGGGAAAATGCAGCTGCCACCCTTTTCAGCCTTTCAGTTGTGGACGGAAATAAGATCACAATCGGCTCTTTGGGAGCAATTCCACCACTTGTGACACTGCTGAGCGAAGGTACCCAAAGGGGGAAGAAGGACGCTGCAACTGCACTCTTCAACTTGTGTATTTACCAAGGGAACAAGGGGAAGGCAGTGAGGGCCGGTGTTGTTCCCACACTAATGTGCTTGCTGACAGAACCTGGAGGGGGAATGGTGGATGAAGCGCTAGCTATTCTGGCAATACTGGCTAGCCATCCCGAAGGGAAGGCAGCCATTGGAGCTGCGGAGGCAGTTCCTGTCTTAGTTGAGGTTATAGGGAGTGGATCCCCTCGGAACAGAGAGAATGCAGCGGCAGTCCTAGTTCACCTTTGTGCAGGTGACCATCAACACCTAGTCGAAGCTCAGGAGCTTGGTGTGATGGGTCCACTGGTGGATTTGGCACAAAATGGCACAGACAGAGGCAAGCGAAAGGCTGCACAGTTGCTCGAGCGTATGAGCAGGTTTGTTGAGCAACAGAAGCAAGCTCAGGCGCAAGCCGAGGCTCAGGCTCAGGCTCAGGCTCAGGCTCACGCTCAGACCCAACAGTCACAGCCACCCTCCACGGCAAATGCTGTTGGCTGAGGGTGGTTTTTTGTTTTCCTTTTGTTTGCTTGGTTTCTTTTGTTCTCATTTAAGTTTCAAAGGAGGCGGCATTGCTTCGGCGTGGAAGGTGGAAGATCACCTTTCAAATCTGTTAAAGTTAAAAATTCATTTGTTTGTGTGCAAGGGAGGACTATACGGACAAGATATTCTTAAAAGAGAGCATCAAGTGTTGGGGGTAAACTGGAAGGCAGGATGGCCGAAATATACCTGACATGTATTTCAAAATTGTACCATCGTTACACTGTAATCATCCTCAGTTTTTAGTGAAGAGATGTTTCATGTACTCAGAATCGGTGTTATGCCACGCTGAAGTCCAGTCAATGGTTGGCGGTGGTAAAAGGGGGGAAATGAAAGGAACTTGAATTCCATGTTTACCCATGTTAAGTAGAGTTTCAAGTTGTTGGTATCTATAATTGGTTCCTTGCAATGAATAGCATTTCTCATTAGGAATATTACAAGTATCCTTTGTAGTTTTAATTATTTTTTTATTTTTAGGAACATCAAGGGCCTATTTATTTGGTGGTTCGAATCATTTTGCTACAGTGTTTTCTTTCACAAAAATTTAAATTTTCATTTAAATACTTTATTCAAATACTCGAACCAAACGGGCCCTAAATATATCATTTGAATTTGAAAAACTTGTTTCAATTTTATTTTTTCTAGATTTTTTTTTTTGAGAAAAAAATATAAAAATAAGGTAAAAATATCCTTAATTAGATCGAATTTGATTTTTATTTATATTATTTAAAGAAATTTTTAAAAACTAATTTAACATTTAAAAAGACATAAAATTTAAGGTCTTTTTTTGAAATTTGATGTTTTATTTTAGGATTTTTTAAGTTTTTAAGTCTAACATATATTTCATAAATGTTTAGGAGTAACTAGTTATATTGTTTTGTCTAATTTTTTTTTTCTATAAATAGGAATGAAACTAAAACAAGTTTTAAAATTCAAATGATACTTTTGGAGTTTCTTAAAATAGAGAGATTAAAAATAGTTAAAACAAGGCATAATTATATAATTAACTCTTTCTTTCATTATTGTAAACAGCTTGTGCTTAAAATGCTAGTATCAATCAGGAAGATATCTGCGTTGGTAATGTCCAGAAAAGACCTACAACTTGATCTTAGTCCATGATGATTAGGCAACTCACAACAGCAGAAGAAAACATTAACGAAACCACCAATACTCGGGACAAAGAAAAATGGCCAAACATGAGGGAGGAAATTTGAATGGCATGTAGGATTATACTCTGAGAAAGAAATTAGCACAGACAAGCTCTGACGCTCCAATGGGCGATCAAAACACAAAGCTGGGGACTTTTACCAAAACTTTTCGGAAGTTTTAAGTTAAATGTATATGTTTTTGTGCTTTTTTAACATTCTAATTCTGTTTTGACATTTATGGAGGAGGCTCGATTTAAAGTTTTCTCGGTTTCTGAAATAGTATAAAATGAAGAGTGTTTCGAATTATTACTATTTGCCTCGGATTTGTTCTAAAATGTCTAAGCATTTCAAATTATTTGTTGACAAAGGCAAAGAATCCAATTGAAAAATCATTTTTTTGTATTGGTTAAAGCCATTTCGCTCAAATCAAAAGCGTATTATACAGAAATCAACAACTTAGGTTCAAGATAATCTGTTGAGAAGATGCCCACCGAGGGCTAGTCTCATTACATTTTTGTTCAAATTGCAAGCCAAATCATAATAGAACGTGAAGAACATCTTGGTGTATTGCTTACATAAATCTCCACTCTGATTTTTGTACACCCACTGAGCCCGTGAAGTCGGCGGCGTCAAGCTTTTGTCACGTGTCTACTAAACTTTGATGAGCTCAATGCTTTACAAATACAATAAATCATGACAGTGGTTAAGCTTATGGAAGAGAGCTAGAAACGACAAGGCGATGATTAAAATCACAGGAAAATCATTCCTGAAGATTATTTTATTCCAATGCAATTTAAAGAGAAAAATGTTAAAAGGATATAAGGTCCATGTTGGCTAGGGACACGTTCAATATTATTTGATAGAAATGCATTTTTCTACTTAGAAGTAGGCTGCTTCTATTATTAGAAAACACTAACTTTTATTTTTGCACCGATAGCACTTTGTGTACTCTTTCTTAGTGTAACCTCCAGTGCTATATGGTGTCCGTAGTTCTCGTAATGAGGCCGGATCACACTTAAATTTCTTAGTTCTGACAATGTTTTCATTAATTTTCTGCTCTAATATCATCATTCATATGTGAAAGATCGATAGATAAAGTCACACGGGAGTTCATGTTGCTTGTCAAGTTTTTACCGTCAACAATTTTCATTAAAAAAAAAAAGTTATAACAAGGCACATGGGCCATGAAAAAGGTCGAGTTCAAAGTTCATCAAACCCTTATAGCTGAGCTTTTTCCAACCTTTTTTTAGGATCTTATTAAGGTATGCTTAGGATTCGAATATCTCAATGTTCGATGGGCATAAAAACACCACTCAAAACTGCCCAAACTAATTGTTGACTATTTTGGGCAGGTTCAAGGGCACGCATGGGAGCTGTTTTGGATGTTAATTTTTAGATGTTTTTAACATGTATTTTCCACCTACATTTTGGATTATTGATCATTTTGAGCGTAAAAGAAAATAAACTAAGTTTAAGAGTCTACAATACTATTAATAGAATAGAAATCAACGTACAAATAAAATATCAAACATTAAAAGCATATAAATTGTTCCAGGTTCATTGGGAACATTTTATTTATAAGGGGTAAAAATGTAAAATGATCAAATAATAGAGCAATAACAAGAATGGAATTTCATTTCATAGCAATTTTAGCAATCAAATCATTATATAGAAATAGGCAGGATAATATTTGAATATAGATTGAAGGAAAATCTAACCACTGATTTGAGTACTGTGTGTGATTGCCAAGAATAATGAGAACGATTGGATCTCCTAAAGGACATCATATAAAGTTGATATCTATGTATAACTTAAAATGCTAAAGGGGATTAGAATTGTATGGACTGCAAAGTGTTTGCACACTAACAGAATCTGACCTCTAATCATGGCTTTGTATATTCTAATTTGTGGGTTGTGTTTTTGTATTGTTCTGATTTTGTGTTGTATGTTGTGAGTTAGGAATGCAAGCTATTTATAGACGTAGTTAAGGGCAATCCTGCCAATTGTGCTTGGTGCAGGGTTGGTTAAGAAATTTTATTAGTGTATAAGGTTGGCAGGCTAGCAAAAGCCAAGTGTAATACCAGGTAGGAAAACTTATACTAAGTACCATACCTGGCAGGAGTCTATACTAAGTGAGAAAGGTAAGGGTTGTACCGAGTAGGGGTAGACTGAAATTTCAGGTCTAATATCAGCTGTTTCAATGTGCTAGGTTCAAGTTTACATAATACCGAGCTCATTCGACTTGGTTCTAACACATTATGAGCCACGCTTTTTTTCATACCAGGTTAATTATTTGAATTAAAATTACTCCAGTTCAATCTCAAACATTTCCCACCTTAGCATTGATTTCCCCTTCTAAACCAAACCTTTTCTAAACATAAATCTTTGCTACAAACTAAGATTTACTTGCAAACTCAACAATTAACATAGAGATACATTGATCAACTAAAAAACTTTTCCCAAGAAAAAAAAAAAGATCGAGCGAGTTCAACTCTAAGTTTTTTCTCAACCAAATGATGTTGGTTGATGAATTTCATTAACACCCTTAATTTCGTGGTACATTCTTTAAATCCTTTCTGTTTACTGATCTGGATCTTTTGAAATATAGCTAGTGAAACTCAAAATGCTTTTAGTTTTAAATTTTTTATTTTTGGTGGGGACAATAGAAGCTTTTAATTTCTTATAGACCAACTTGGCTAATATTGTGGTCTCTTGTATCTAGGCTGTAGTTTCCTAGAACGAATTTCCTGCATAGAGCAATTGAATCTGATTCCAATCATAAACTGTCTAGAAATATTGTAGGGTTAGTGGCTTTTGCGAGTACTCTATGTTGTTTCAGCAGATTTTTAACATGCAAGGGACCCATATGCAGCGGACCACTCTTGCTTGTAAAGATAAAGATAAAGATAAAGATATATATAGTTAAAGATGATAAACCCGCGTGCTTTGATTTTTTTTTTTTTAATTTTCAGTTTTTCAGTGGTACTTTCGAGAGCTCCTCCTATTGATGATTTCGGCGACTAAATATGTAGTCTAAACTTCAGCATCTGGCAATTCCAAACTTAATATATAACTTATTATATAGTGTATATAACAATCATATGTGTTTATATATATATATATATACATGTGTTTAAAAGTCAATTAGCTAATCACAAAATAAGAAGAAAAGAGGTTTTTGACATAGATATTGAAGGATCACATTATTCTTAACAATTATAGTATTACGTGTAATTCTTTTCAATTATTTGGGAAAAAAATCAAGTCATGATTATCAATAATACTTGAACCTAACCAAGTACACACATTAATAGCTAGTAGCACAGACCATTAATTACTAGAGATAAACCAGCTTGTAGACCATAGCAAGGTCCTCCCTTATCATTACAAAATCTATATTTTTGCAATATTTATTATTTTCCCTTTTTAATGCAAGAAGAATCTAATTCTGTGCTCTGGGCTGGAACACTTTTTTTTTAATCAGCTCAAAGTAGTGTTTCCAATTTAGGTAGGTGTATCATTACGGAAAAAAAAAACTATAACAATAATAATGGGTATGCCATATTTGACCTAGAAATTTATGTCTAACGTTGAATTCTAGTTTACTTAAAGGACTTAAAAAAAAATGCTAATAGTAGAGAATATAATTTTATACTATTAGTAAAATATGCTATTTAATTATTTGATTAATTTTTTAACTGTTTGATCTGTTATTAGAAAAAAAATTTATATTAAATTTTTAACATAAATAATTATAAATTATTTCGTTATAAAGTTAAAGCTAATAGATAAAATAACCTATGCTCCACCGATGATGGTGTTAACTTACTTTTTTTACCGTAAGGATTTCCAAAATATCCAGACATATGACTGGCAAGTGACCCATATGGAAGAAGAAGGCCATAAAGAAGATTAACACAGCGAAAAGTACTGCACCAAGAGAGAGGAAAGCAAGTGAGAGAGAGAGAGTAAGAAAAAGCACTCATGGAAAGATTAGGGAAGAGGAGAGAGAATACTTCACGCCCATCCACAAGTCGGTCAGCAAAATGAACATACATTAAGCAGCACTTGGATTTCCGAGCCGTCCTCTGACTGCTTCCTTCGTACCTCGCTCAGCCGGGATATAACAGCAACAACACCCTTTTTTTTTTTTTTTTTCTTGTGGGCATTTTTTCCATTGCCACCCAATATTTACACTTTTTTTTTCATCAAAATACATAACTGTTTTCACTGCCAACGTTCCATGACCAACTGTATTATGCAGAGAGGAGAGATAGATAGATGGACCGCTTTTCCTTTTTTTTTCTTCTCTGCTCCATACTATTACTTTATTTGTCCATTAAGCCTAGGCACCTTGGTTCCAGCAAAAAAGTGAAATCCCTTGATTCCTCTCTTTTCATGGAATGACCAAACCCCGTTTGATTTTTAGACTTATTGTTGCAATGGAAGATTTGCACAGGTCATATCTATCATTCTACATATGTAAAAATGTAATATATATATATATATATATGTATTTAAAAATGTAATATATATATATATATGTATGTATGTATCAATTTGTGACGTGCATAACTAGAGTTATCTATATATTCTGCTCTTTTCTTAGTACTCTTGTATTATGTTTATTTAAGTGTTAATTTCACTTTGACCCTTAAGAAATGTCAGTTGTGATCCTAAACTTTCAACTGACATGCTAAAGATGTTTGAGCTTTTTAAATGTTACGTTAATAGTTTTTCTTCAATAGAATCAGTAAAAACTGACAAATTTCATCATATAAGATGTACATAATTTGGTTTAATCACGTATCTAAAACAAACTATCCAAAAGTAATATTTGAATTAGTAGCTTACCTCTCATTACTGAATCATGTGCCCTTCACATGATGAAATTTGTTAGGTTTATATTGTTTTTAGTTATAGAAATACCAGTAGCGCAGTAATATTTAGAGAGATCGAAAACTATTAGTATATCAGTTAAAAATTCAGGAATCAAAATAATACAATTGCTATTCTTTAAGTAAAGGCCAAAACTGACATAAACCCTTCATGTTAAAGGTTTAATCATGATTGAAATATTTTTATTACTTCTCTTATAACAATTTCAATTTGTTGGAATGCATAAATCAAACGAGTCGCATATTCAAATTTTAGGAGAATGGGTCAGAAACCAAAATGGGAGGTTGGGAAAAGGAGGCAAAGCCAACAAAATGTTGAAAAGGTACCACTTCTTTTTGACCGTAGAACTTATTAGATCCATTTCCATAGGGTCTTCTAGCAAATTTCTAGAATACTAGTTGCTCACTTGCGTTTGGTTAAATATGGAATTGCATGCATGGTTTTGAGTGCGATTCGTGGCGTTTTCTTAGATTGTTGTCTTTCACTTCAACTTTCACTCTCACCCCATAATAAATATCATGACAACGTCCAATCTCTTCATTCTCATTATTACAAAAATCATTTGGAACTGTTTTTTTTTTTTTTAAATAATTATGACGATCATATATATATAAATTTCTCTCTCTTCTTGTTGAAGAAAAATTATCCGGGAGATAGGAACTAACAGTCTCTAGTATCGATGATCATGGTCAGGTGAATCTAATAATTAAAAATATATTTAGTGATGTAATTGAAACTAATAAGTTAATTAGAATCAAAATATTATAATATTATGTGAACACTTTATACTGTAGTAATTAAAACTAATTAATAAGTTGGAAGTGAATCATTAAACACACTCAAGAATGTTGAAAATAAGATTCCTTTATTGGAATTCGATCTTTTTAACAGTAATGCGGGGATTAAGTCGTTGTCTTTTGAAATTCAGATGATACACACACATATATATTAACTGTCTCTCTTATCTTAGAAAAAAGGAAAACTTTCCCTCACTGATTTGTAAGAAACACATCATTGAGGAGTCTGCTGGTGAATGACTCATAGTTCATTAAAAGAAGTACGAACTACAATCAGAGAGTTTCAGAAGAAATTAAAAATGAACGTGAGAGAGAGATTATTATCAGAGAGAAGAAAGATAGAGAGAGAAAGAGAGATCACTTACATGCATGATGATGATCAGCCTGATAATGATTTAGGAGTTCCAACCGTTTGGATCTAGAAGCAACTTCGTGACTACGATCGATCTTCTCTTCACTCAGACGCAATTGCTAGTTTTTAACAGTCATGTCGTCCTCGTACAAATCAGAATTCTGACTTTTCATATATATAGAGACCAAGATAATTACAACTTTGCAGCTTTGCCAGAAAGTACTGTCTCATAGATTGTAGACTATTTAACATTGAAGGAAAAAAAAAAAAGAACAAATCCCACCACATTTTTAGGCTTTCTCTGCATGACATACTTACATAACTATAATTCACATATATGCTAAGCCAAATTATATGATTCGTCAGTAGTGACTAGTACCAAAAAAAAAAAAAACAACATAATTGTAATTTTCCTAGACTGCATTTGGCTAGAAATCATGCGTTATATATTTCATGATTTTGATGAAGGTCATGTAAATATTATAAGTGCAAGATGGAAAAAAAATAATTATATACACGATGATGATCAGATATCGGTAGATACCATATATAATGGAAAGACTTTTTTCTACAGACAAAACTAGCTCTTCAAAGTGTCAGATGACAAACCCCATAACTTACAGAGAAGCTACTTAGTTTTACGGCAAACAAACCCACGACGATATTAGTCGAACATATAGCCAAACAAATTACGAAACCCGAAAAAAAAAAGCAAAAAACAAAAACAAATTATAAGACACTCAAGAACACCAAATTATAACACTAATTCTTGTCTGATGATCATGCAAACACTAGACAGTAGTTAATATTGTTGGATCAAGAATTAGATCCAAAGATGACCTCGTAATTCCCAAACTCACAAGAGGTGGCTGGCGGAAGAAGAGTTAAGGCCTGATAAATCTGTCCACGCAGTGGTAATAGTGTTGCTATTATTTCCGCCCCAGAAATTGTGATTTGTTTCAGAAATGCCCAAACTAGGCCGTGGTGAAAAGTTTAGACCTTCCTGTCCTTCCATCTTCACTGGCGGAAACTGCGAAACCCTAGAAGAAGCCGAGGGCATATTGGTCCTTATATCGCCGTCTTGATCAACTCCGCCAGTAGTAGTGGGGGCTTGAATTAAAGTGTTGAAAAAACCGGCCGCGGAAGACTGATCGAAATCTTGGCCGGACAAGAGAGGAAATTGCTGCAACCGCCACTGATCCGCTTCGCCTTGCAAGATCACGCCGCTCTGATTGCTCGAAATATTGTTGCCTGATCCCATTTGAAACCCTATGTTGTGGTGATGGTGATGATCAGTTTGTCCTTGGATCTCACTGAAGTTTAGCCCCAAGTTTCCACCACCGCCGAACCGAGAAAAGTTTTGGATGGAGGCCATGAAGGAAGAGTGAGTTTGGGGCTGTGAGAACTGGCAAATTAGCTCGGCGGCCCCGGAGGGAATTACGCTTGTCGGGTTGGAACTAGGACCGGCGCCTGCAATCTGTTGTTTATTGGAGGAAGTCGAAGGGGACTTTGATCGGCTACTACTGCTGCTTTTGCTCTTCTTGTTCCTCCGGCAGCCGCCGCCGACCGGGACGCTGCGGAGGGCGCCACCTCGGGTCCAGTAGCGCCGACACGTCTTGCAGAAGTGTCTTGGCTGAGAGAGGCTGTAGTTGTTGAAATAGCAGAACTTGGTGTTGGTGGACTCGCACCGGGGACACTTTAGAGCCGCATCCGGCTGCGGTATCTTGGCCATCCGGGCTCGTTCAGCCATCGAACCGGGCCTGATTGAGCCCGTACCGGAACCTGAACCTGAACCGGGGCCATGAGGGAGCGGCTGCGGGGGCAGCGGAGGAAGTTGAGGGCTTTCACTTCTCGCTAGGGTATGGTGATGATTTTGTTGCTGCAAAAGGAATTAATACATCACAAAATTTATAAACCATAAGAAAAAATTGAAAATCATAATCATCTGGTATATTCACAAGCAGATAACAAAGGAATAGGAATAATAATCTTCTTAAAATTTTCCCTCCTTTTTTTTGTCCTCTCTTTTTCTTTGTTTCTTTTTTGGTGAAGAAGGTAGCTAGCTAGAGTTTTCAGTTGATCCAAATATTGAAGAAAACCTCACCTGATGCCAATTGGGAGGATCTAAATATACTGGAATGGATGAGAAAACCATGGTTATCTCTTTTTTTTTTTTTTTTTTCTTCTTTTGTAAAGTTTGATGGCTCTTTAGGAAAATATGGTGGAGAATCACACCGCAAGGGAATACCAGAGCCAAGAAAGAAAGAAGGAAAGAGAAAAGAGAACTAAAGAGAGGGGGAGGAAAGCTAGGAGAGGCTTTTGTATATATTTTGCTTTTTATTCTCTCTCATTCTCTCATCTCTCTTTTTGTTTTATTATATTTTTAGGTTTAAGTGGGATAATTTTCTTAGCACATAAGCTTTCTTGGGATGCTGTGACTTCAGTTTAGTGCTAATTAATAAAAAGAACCTATTCTCATGCATAGTGATGTATGATATACATACAGTAAATTAAGTCACTGTCATTGTTGTCGTTTTTTATTTCTTTATTTGGTCCATATAAATCAATGTGGCATTATGGTGGGATCCCCGCTTAAAAGCAATTGAGAATTAATTAAAAACTTGTTAATGAAATAACTAATGTATATGATTTGTTTTTTCTGCTAATTAAACAACTTTGTGTTGATGTATCACCTAATTAAACGGAAATTAACTTTACATTTAATTGACTAAATTTCGTTGTCAGTTATATAAAGTTGCCCATGAATGCATCTAAGGAAACCCTTGTTAGTTTATTTAATTTGTTACACTGATTATTAAAAATGTGTTTTCAACTAAATTAAGATGCCAATTAGAAAACAATCAAATTTATCTTAATATTTTTAATAGAAATTTAATTGAAAAAAATAGATCATGTGTGGTTAGCTAGGTTATTATAAGAATTAAAGTATGCTAGCTTACTACTAGTACTACTTATTAAGGAAAAGGAGCACGTGCCATGCACAGTTCACACGTCCTAGGAGTTTGCTCAAAGTTAGTAAATAATTATGAAGCGTAAAAGATGGAGGTATAAGAATATAAAGTAAACCACTTTCCAAAAATTGGCCGCGCACGGAAATGCAAAATAACTTTAAAAATTTGAGAGAAGTACTGGAGGTTATAGCATTATAAACAAGAAATGTAATCCATATTTTGATATTTCCCGGCCAGCCCCAATTCAAATACACGTAGGGAATTGTGATTAACTTCTCCTTTAGATACATGTATATGGTCAAATTCTTCATCATGTGTGAGTCTTTTTAAGGACAGAAATTAACCATACAAGTGATCTTTTAGATGAAAAGAAGGAAAATTTTGAAATTTTTCAAAAACAATTTTTGTTGAAAAAAAAGAGAAAAATTGGCTACAAAGAATTCAGTATAGAAAATTACATTAGCTAAAGAACAAACGCAAAAAATTAAGGGAATAGTTAACCACTTGAAGAAGCCACAAACAGACTTTAGTTAGGTTTTTCTTTAATGTGCAAAAATAGGTAATACATTACACTTTAGGACTTTGACTTGGATTCATGTAGCATTGATTAAGTAGTACTAATTAAATTGTTCTCTTGTCTTATCTCATGACACCACCTTTAGAATTCTTATGCAATAAATACCCCCTAAGTTTTATCTGTCCTCATCGCCTTTTTTAATTCAAAAATCTCCCACTTGTCTCTCAACTTTAATTCCAAACTCAATATATATTTTAAAAATGACAACAACAACTTCTTGTAACTTTGTCTTTTTCTTTAAATTATTTTGGCATGGGTCGACGACGTAGGCAGATTTATCTCTCCCTCATCATCTTTTTTTGCAACCTCTTCTGTTGTATCACTTTTTCTTTTTTTTTTTTTCTTTTTTTTTTGGCTTTTGGCAGATTGAGACCCCAAGTCGAGTAGGTGAAAGATAATCATAGATTTCTTTTGTGTGTTAGTGGAGACACACCGCGCAGTGGAGAAGGAATTGGAAGAAATAAAGACACACACATACACACACACACACACATATATAACTTCATCTATAAGGAATCTGGCTAATCATTTCTCTGAGCTACAGAACACAAACTACATTTAATATTATAGTACTTTTTCATATATATCAATCACAATTTCTGCGTATGAAAATTGATCAAAAGCGCCGTCATCAGCGGAAGCATATTCGTCAGTCAGTTGCCATGCTTTATGCGTCTTACAGCTATTATGGCTGTGGATTCACTTAAAGGCTAAAGGGTATGTATAATAGGTCACTGATTTGGATTAATGTTGTTTCGTAAAGAAATAACCTAGTTTGATAATGTAGTTCAAACTGCAATTAAAGTCATCGTTCAAATTTATTTTTTTTATTTGAACGATGCTCTAAAATGGTCTATAATTTGTTAATAAGGGGTTATTACAATAATGACATTTACGGTTCACAATTAATCCAATAACTAATTTTTGAAAGTTATATTAGTTGTTACAATAATATATATATATATATATATATATATATACACATATATATTTTTAAAGACGATATGGAGTCATCAGGAGATCCCTTAAATTACTGCCTTGATTTTGAATTTAACTGATCAAGTGGGAGATCTGAGTGCCTCGTTGAGGGAATGTTCTTTTCGTTGTTCAGATTTGGGAATAAGCAAACTGTTAAAAAGAAAGAAGAATCTTCCGAAAAGCGATTATTAAAAATATTATCTAAAGGAAAAGAATGTCATGTAGATGAATAATTAATTCTACGACATGAAGTTCGTATTTATGAGGGGGAATAAGCAATTCGTACGTGACAAAGGTGGCTAGACCTATATAGGACTCATCATTTATGGTCTACCATAGAAAAGAAGAAAATGGTCTTAAAGGTTCCGTCACTCTGACTAAGCTAATTGGCGCCTTTTTTTTTAAAATGAAAAAATGCAATGAAACTACTTCAAAAGAATAAGAAAATGATCTGAAAGGTTCACTCACTCTATGATTTATGATTGAAAGCAATTTTATGTTGTGCTTTGTAAATTTTTAATATGAATACATATAATTAAGTATTGTTAAAGATTTAATTAAACGGCATGAAATAACCATTCTTCTTTTAGTGGAAAAAAAAAACAGGTTTTATCATAAAAAGTTTCAAAGAAGAAAGCACATACAAATCAAGTTTGTAGTCTACATTCTCTCAATGGCACATTAATAAATTTATTTTTGTCTTTTTCTTTTTCTTTTTCTTCTTCTTTTTTTTTTTTATTCTAACAATGAGAAAAATAACATATTTTCTATCTAGGGGCAGGATCAAAGGTTTTTACTACACAGTTGACCAGGAAAAAAGACAAAGGAAACGACAAAAAAGAGTAAAATTTATTATCCCTTTCATGACCAGGTCGGATTAATTAGCTGCAGTTATTAGTGCAAAAAGCTTACTAAAAAAAGGGAGTGTTTTTACACATAACTCTACTTAATGCAAGAACTTTACTATTTGTTGCTATATATAATATGCGTCAGTCGTCAATTATTTCCTTTAATAAAAATGAAAACCCCTCTTCAGGAAATTAAACCCATTGATGTTGTTACTCACTTATACATTCAGAAAGAGAAAGGGTACCATATTAAACAAATTTACAACAATTGAAAACAACATTTTAGGTTATTAATTATCTGACCATTATTGATTTAGAAACATGTATATATCGGACTAATGATCAATCAACATACTATAATAAATTTGGAAGACAAGGATAGATCCAGATAGTGTTCAAGATGATAAGGCACATGGATGAACAAGTAAAATGACGTTATAAAAATTGGAAGACGGAAACGAGACTGACATTTTAAGATGAGAACAATAGTTAGTAACATTTAAAAACAAAAAAGGGTGAGAATGTGACGACCCGCCTTTTCGGGCAGTCACTTTACTTTCATAATCATCGTTTCGTAAACAGTAATCTTACTTACTTAGTAAGAAAATACTGTAATAAAATTTTTTTTTCTTTCCTTAAACGTTCTTTAAAACTGATGCGACCTCCGTCGCATTCAAGTGGAGACATCGCTCAACACTTGACCTTAAAATCATTTCAAATCGTTTCTTAATACTTAATAAGAAACACTTATTAAATCATAGTTTAAAACTTCACTTTATAATTACATAAAACAGTTTATAAACTGTATCTTAAAACTTTGAACACAATTCTTAAAACTCTGGTTTTCTTTAAACTTTGAAAACACAACATTAAACAATGGAAAACATTTTCTTTACGTAGCGGAAGCAAACAGTGATGGTATCCATACCCAAATCTTCGCATCTGTCCTCCGCAGCACCCAGCTCTTCTAACGGGTCCCATTGGTCACCCATAAGTTACCTACAGCATGAAAAACTTTTAATGAGCTTTCGCTCAGCAAGTTCAAACATAATCTCACAAAGCATTTAAACATGCTTTAAAACTTTTCTCATGAAAACTTTTCTCTTGAAACGTTCTTCATGAACGTTTTCCATAAACATTTATGAAAATATTTTTCATAAACGTTTTCCTTAAACATTTCTAAAAACGTTCTTCATAAACGTTTTTCATAAAACATTTCTGAAAACGTTTTTCATAAAACATTTCTGAAACGTTTTGCATAAACGTTTTTCGTAAAACATTTCTTCAACGTTTTTCTTAAAACGTCATTCGTAAACCTTTTCTTGCAAACATGAAATGTTTTTCATAAACATTTAATGTAAAACCTTTCTCTTAAACATTTCTTGAACGTTTTTCTTAAAACGTCATTCATAAACCTTTTCTTGCAAACATGAAAACGTTCTTCATAAACATTTATCGTAAACATTTTTCAGAATGTTTTTCATAAACATAACATATAAACATTTCATAAAAAAGCATTCAAGTAACATCAGAATGCATGACTCCATTTATGCTCAATTATTAACTTCAATTATGAGCATTTTATGAACGTTCTATAAACTTAAATATTCATTTCTTTCTCAACCTTTATTCTTGTTCCTTAACTTTCTTTATCTTGTAACCTTCATTTTCCTTACTTTACTTTAGTGTTCGTACCAACTCATTAATCATGAGATCATATAAATGATGCTTCCCTTGCGGAAGACTTGAGACCATCAAACATTGAGGTCTTGTACCTCACCTTTAGGAGGTCACACTTTAATTTCACTTTCATTACCTCATAACAAAGAGGCTGGTACGACACTTTCTTTTTATCTTAACGTTACCTTCTTATTAACTTTAGTGAGCATTTCAAATGCAATCACATCATATGCAATACACTTGCAATTCATAGCTTATACTATAAAACCAATTGCATAATAAATGCAACTCATTGCATAACAAATGCAACATAAAATGTAAACACATTTTGCAAATCATAATTTGCATTCTAACACTCATTGCATAACAAATGCAACATATTGCTTAATAAATACATCATAAAATGCAAACACATTTTGCAAGCTATAACTTTTATTCTTAAATTTATTGCACAATAAATGCAACTTATTTCATAGCAAATGCAACATGAAACTTATAACTTAAACTATTAAACATTTTGCATTGTCATAATGCAAAATATACTTTCAATACTTTAACAATCATAACTTAAACTTTTTAAAAACGTTATGCATATCAATATGCCAATAAACCTTTAACATAACGATTGCAATTTCATTGCAATTCTTTTTCTTGAACTTTAAAACTTTTTGCATAATAAATGCAAATATACTTTAAAAGAAACTTGCTTAACAATTGCAAACACATTTGCAAATCATATAAATAAACATTTAAAAATCATTTACTTCATGCTGTAGGTGAGGTTTGAAACTTACCCGAACTATACTCTAGCGTTCTCTATTCCGTTCCTTTCTCGTTCCATTGGTCGGCCTCTGTGTCCTGATCAAACGACAGCCGACTCATTAATTAACTTTCTTTATTATCAATCCACTCGATTGATAATAAAACGTAAACATTAACCATTCATTCCTTTTTTCATAACTTGACTAGTATACTTTCGGTCTACCGTTCTCTTACTCAACCTTATAAACTGTCAGTTTACATTTCCTTCAATTAGCCTTGTAACCCACCGGGGTTACTTTTCCTTTTAACTCTGTAACCCATCGGTTACCTCTCGTTTACTTAAAACATATCTTATGAAATCTCTGATCTCATATGACCGTAACGTTACTTAACGTATCACGGAATATTTTCCATCTAATAACATTATGCTAAATCGGAGTGTTCGACTCCGTTCTAGCCGTTTCCTTAAAAATGACGATTTTACCCTTAACGGGTTTTTCGTCACCTTATAACGTTATAAAACCTATTCTTACATAAAACAGTGTAACAATCACTGATCATGCATTTCATAAATTTCTATGAAAGCATCTAAAACAGTTTATTCTAAAACAGTTCATATTGCATGCGAGATTCCTACTTACTTGAACTCCAAGCTAAGCAGATCCAGTTGTATCTCGCTGCATCTACAGTATGTGAAGCATCCTCTGCAGTGCTCCTCGAGCGACCATAAATGGCTAGGAATGCTTCCTGGAGATCATGCATTCTTGAAACTGTCCTTCTGGACTCCGATATTACTGTTTGAATCGCCTCGATCCGCGTACAGTCGGTACCGGACGATTTTCATCGGAGTAGAATTTGCTCGAACGGAGGTCACCATTGCGTTCAGAGCGTCGAAACGAGTCGGTAGGCGGTCTCGGATCTTCGATCGGAGGTCCGGATCATAAAATCCCATTTTGCCCTTGACCGGCCGTTGACCGGCGTTGACCGCCGTTGACCGGCTGTTGACCGGCGGCGGTTGGCTCCGTTGAGGGCTGAGCTCGAGCCTACCCCCCCTAATTCGACCCTCCTGAGTCGATTGGTGGGGTCAATTTCACCCAATTCGGCCTCCAACATAGCAAATCGAAGACGGAATTCTCGGCGGAAACCGGCGGCTCCGATTTCGGTCCTCCGGCGACGGTACCGTGAAATTGAGGTGGGGGAATTGTTCCCCGACCTCCTCTGAGTATTTCCCCTACGGTGGGGCAGCTCAACACCGCCTGGAACGGCGGCTCCACCCCCTCACGGCGGCGCTCCACGGTGGACCTTGGTTCTCCGCCTTCTCGCGGTGTTTCCCCGAAATTGAGGTGTTGGGAAGCTTCCCCGTGACCCTCTGAACGTGTTTGTGCCTTCAATTTGGCACAAAACGGCCTAAAATGGCCAACCCAACCTCACCCACGGCGACGGTGGCGGGCGCCTTCGTTCTCCGACGAGGGGCGGCGGAACGGTGCAATTGACCGAGGGGTCTTGCTCGCCGTCGCCCTCTGAACGTTTTGGCACCGGCGGTGTGCCACACCGCCACCATATGCGGCGGCTCCGACGACGGCTCCACGGCGGCGACGGGGCAGCTCCGGCGAAGCCTTTCCAGCCAAAATTGAGCTGGAAAATTGGTACCATCTTGTTCCTCTCCTCACACTGAGTCCATAGACACCAAAATCACGTCGATTGGTGGTCGGACGGCCGAGAAACGACGTCGGGAAAAAATGGGTTTCGCCGCCACTTTGGGCGGCGCGTGAGCCCTCCTCCGGCGGCTATTTGGGTGGCACGACACCTCGTTGGACTCAGCTCAACGAGAGCTTCCCACTGGTATGGGAGGTGTCGAAAAATAACGCCGGAATCTCAAACGAGATTGTGAGGAGAGAGAGAGAGAAAATCTAGAGAGAGAAAGAGGAGAGAGAAAGTCGAGTTTTGCTTTGAATTTTCTGATTTTTTTCTTTTTTTTTTCTTTTCTTTTCTTTTATAAAAAGTATAAGATAAAATTGTGGTCCACACAATTCAATTCTTATACTGCGTTGCTCTAACATTGTATAATTTTCCATCTTATTATACAGTATTTTCCTTTAATTGTACTTTGTCTTAACATAATCTTTAATTTAATGCATTTTTAATGCACTAAAAATCTCGGGTGTTACAATCTTCCCTCCTTAACAATTTTCGTCCTCGAAAATTAGCACCTTCATAGGCAGTTCATCTTCCTTGTCGTCCTTTTGCGTTCTTGACATACTTCCTTAATCACTACTCTTTCATTAAACTGAACCTTCATCTTAGAACTTCAACAATTTTCATCATGTTCTTGACATATTCCTTTAAATTGTACACCACACTTCTGCTGCGCAACTCTGATCTTCCAACATTTGAGCGCAGTTTCCATTCATCTAAGGGTTTAGCATTCTACCATTGAATGCTATTCTTAGAAATAGGGTTCATTTTCATTCTAATCTCTTCATTTCCTTCTAAAGATCAGGGTCATCCGATCACAAAATCCATAATTTTCGTTTCTATATCCATTCTAGAATGACATTTTACGTAATTTTCCTCATAACGTATAATTTCCAGCTTCCATCCTCCAATCTGTGAGGTTTCCGCTGCTAGATTGGGCATCGTTGTCTTGATCGTATTTCCCATCCGGGCAGTTACGAGCTCATTCGCATGTCTCAGCTTAGCGAAGGAGTGCTTAAGCTCTATCAAATCACATAATTAATGATCTAACGTCAAGTTGCTCTCAGGCACTTTCGGTCCATAGCGCACTGAAAATCACTTCAGACCTTCATTATTACATTATCTTAATCCACTTTCCTCGTTATACGTGTAGCCAATACATAATAACTCCAACAGAGTAATATTTGCTCCTACGGAGACACCATTGTGCGCCTAAACATCTTAACGTGTCACAAGCTCATCTTCTTGATTTTGAGCTGTCGGCCATCTGTTGACCATCATTGACCACGCTTTGTCATCGTTGACTTGATATCGCTAAGAGACGACGACTACAGTCGACTTGCGAGGACATTCTAGCATATATCATCACATTCATCCTTTGACCTTTGCCTTCTCGTTGCATATCTAGGTGTGCCAATATCAAAGGCTACGCCTAACATAAATACATATTCATTAAATTCTAACTTTTCTTTCTGCTTAACATAACTTACTTACTTGAGCTATGGTGTAGCGGACATATGACAGCGCGAAATGGGATGGCAGGATACTGCTCTGATACCACCTGTGACGACCCGCCTTTTCGGGCAGTCACTTTACTTTCATAATCATCGTTTCGTAAACAGTAATCTTACTTACTTAGTAAGAAAATACTGTAATAAAATTTTTTTTTTCTTTCCTTAAACGTTCTTTAAAACTGATGCGACCTCCGTCGCATTCAAGTGGAGACATCGCTCAACACTTGACCTTAAAATCATTTCAAATCGTTTCTTAATACTTAATAAGAAACACTTATTAAATCATAGTTTAAAACTTCACTTTATAATTACATAAAACAGTTTATAAACTGTATCTTAAAACTTTGAACACAATTCTTAAAACTCTGGTTTTCTTTAAACTTTGAAAACACAACATTAAACAATGGAAAACATTTTCTTTACGTAGCGGAAGCAAACAGTGATGGTATCCATACCCAAATCTTCGCATCTGTCCTCCGCAGCACCCAGCTCTTCTAACGGGTCCCATTGGTCACCCATAAGTTACCTACAGCATGAAAAACTTTTAATGAGCTTTCGCTCAGCAAGTTCAAACATAATCTCACAAAGCATTTAAACATGCTTTAAAACTTTTCTCATGAAAACTTTTCTCTTGAAACGTTCTTCATGAACGTTTTCCATAAACATTTATGAAAATATTTTTCATAAACGTTTTCCTTAAACATTTCTAAAAACGTTCTTCATAAACGTTTTTCATAAAACATTTCTGAAAACGTTTTTCATAAAACATTTCTGAAACGTTTTGCATAAACGTTTTTCGTAAAACATTTCTTCAACGTTTTTCTTAAAACGTCATTCGTAAACCTTTTCTTGCAAACATGAAATGTTTTTCATAAACATTTAATGTAAAACCTTTCTCTTAAACATTTCTTGAACGTTTTTCTTAAAACGTCGTTCATAAACCGTTTCTTGAAAACATGAAAACGTTCTTCATAAACATTTATCGTAAACATTTTTCAGAATGTTTTCCATAAACATAACATATAAACATTTCATAAAAAAGCATTCAAGTAACATCAGAATGCATGACTCCATTTATGCTCAATTATTAACTTCAATTATGAGCATATTATGAACATTCTATAAACTTAAATATTCATTTCTTTCTCAACCTTTATTCTTGTTCCTTAACTTTCTTTATCTTGTAACCTTCATTTTCCTTACTTTACTTTAGTGTTCGTACCAACTCATTAATCATGAGATCATATAAATGATGCTTCCCTTGCGGAAGACTTGAGACCATCAAACATTGAGGTCTTGTACCTCACCTTTAGGAGGTCACACTTTAATTTCACTTTCATTACCTCATAACAAAGAGGCTGGTACGACACTTTCTTTTTATCTTAACGTTACCTTCTTATTAACTTTAGTGAGCATTTCAAATGCAATCACATCATATGCAATACACTTGCAATTCATAGCTTATACTATAAAACCAATTGCATAATAAATGCAACTCATTGCATAACAAATGCAACATAAAATGTAAACACATTTTGCAAATCATAATTTGCATTCTAACACTCATTGCATAACAAATGCAACATATTGCTTAATAAATACATCATAAAATGCAAACACATTTTGCAAGCTATAACTTTTATTCTTAAATTTATTGCACAATAAATGCAACTTATTTCATAGCAAATGCAACATGAAACTTATAACTTAAACTATTAAACATTTTGCATTGTCATAATGCAAAATATACTTTCAATACTTTAACAATCATAACTTAAACTTTTTAAAAACGTTATGCATATCAATATGCCAATAAACCTTTAACATAACGATTGCAATTTCATTGCAATTCTTTTTCTTGAACTTTAAAACTTTTTGCATAATAAATGCAAATATACTTTAAAAGAAACTTGCTTAACAATTGCAAACACATTTGCAAATCATATAAATAAACATTTAAAAATCATTTACTTCATGCTGTAGGTGAGGTTTGAAACTTACCCGAACTATACTCTAGCGTTCTCTATTCCGTTCCTTTCTCGTTCCATTGGTCGGCCTCTGTGTCCTGATCAAACGACAGCCGACTCATTAATTAACTTTCTTTATTATCAATCCACTCGATTGATAATAAAACGTAAACATTAACCATTCATTCCTTTTTTCATAACTTGACTAGTATACTTTCGGTCTACCGTTCTCTTACTCAACCTTATAAACTGTCAGTTTACATTTCCTTCAATTAGCCTTGTAACCCACCGGGGTTACTTTTCCTTTTAACTCTGTAACCCATCGGTTACCTCTCGTTTACTTAAAACATATCTTATGAAATCTCTGATCTCATATGACCGTAACGTTACTTAACGTATCACGGAATATTTTCCATCTAATAACATTATGCTAAATCGGAGTGTTCGACTCCGTTCTAGCCGTTTCCTTAAAAATGACGATTTTACCCTTAACGGGTTTTTCGTCACCTTATAACGTTATAAAACCTATTCTTACATAAAACAGTGTAACAATCACTGATCATGCATTTCATAAATTTCTATGAAAGCATCTAAAACAGTTTATTCTAAAACAGTTCATATTGCATGCGAGATTCCTACTTACTTGAACTCCAAGCTAAGCAGATCCAGTTGTATCTCGCTGCATCTACAGTATGTGAAGCATCCTCTGCAGTGCTCCTCGAGCGACCATAAATGGCTAGGAATGCTTCCTGGAGATCATGCATTCTTGAAACTGTCCTTCTGGACTCCGATATTACTGTTTGAATCGCCTCGATCCGCGTGCAGTCGGTACCGGACGATTTTCATCGGAGTAGAATTTGCTCGAACGGAGGTCACCATTGCGTTCAGAGCGTCGAAACGAGTCGGGAGGCGGTCTCGGATCTTCGATCGGAGGTCCGGATCACAAAATCCCATTTTGCCCTTGACCGGCCGTTGACCGGCGTTGACCGCCGTTGACCGGCCGTTGACCGGCGGCGGTTGGCTCCGTTGAGGGCTGAGCTCGAGCCTACCCCCCCTAATTCGACCCTCCTGAGTCGATTGGTGGGGTCAATTTCACCCAATTCGGCCTCCAACATAGCAAATCGAAGACGGAATTCTCGGCGGAAACCGGCGGCTCCGATTTCGGTCCTCCGGCGACGGTACCGTGAAATTGAGGTGGGGGAATTGTTCCCCGACCTCCTCTGAGTATTTCCCCTACGGTGGGGCAGCTCAACACCGCCTGGAACGGCGGCTCCACCCCCCTCACGGCGGTGCTCCACGGTGGACCTTGGTTCTCCGCCTTCTCGCGGTGTTTCCCCAAAATTGAGGTGTTGGGAAGCTTCCCCGTGACCCTCTGAACGTGATTGTGCCTTCAATTTGGCACAAAACGGCCTAAATTGGCCAACCCAAACACACCCACGGCGACGGTGGCGGGCGCCTTCGTTCTCCGGCGAGGGGCGGCGGAACGGTGCAATTGACCGAGGGGTCTTGCTCGCCGTCGCCCTCTGAACGTTTTGGCACCGGCGGTGTGCCACACCGCCACCATATGCGGCGGCTCCGACGACGGCTCCACGGCGGCGACGGGGCAGCTCCGGCGAAGCCTTTCCAGCCAAAATTGAGCTGGAAAATTGGTACCATCTTGTTCCTCTCCTCACACTGAGTCCATAGACACCAAAATCACGTCGATTGGTGGTCGGACGGCCGAGAAACGACGTCGGGAAAAAAATGGGTTTCGCCGCCACTTTGGGCGGCGCGTGAGCCCTCCTCCGGCGGCTATTTGGGTGGCACGACACCTCGTTGGACTCAGCTCAACGAGAGCTTCCCACTGGTATGGGAGGTGTCGAAAAATAACGCCGGAATCTCAAACGAGATTTGAGGAGAGAGAGAGAGAAAATCTAGAGAGAGAAAGAGGAGAGAGAAAGTCGAGTTTTGCTTTGAATTTTCTGATTTTTTTCTTTTTTTTTTTTCTTTTCTTTTCTTTTATAAAAAAGTATAAGATAAAATTGTGGTCCACACAATTCAATTCTTATACTGCGTTGCTCTAACATTGTATAATTTTCCATCTTATTATACAGTATTTTCCTTTAATTGTACTTTGTCTTAACATAATCTTTAATTTAATGCATTTTTAATGCACTAAAAATCTCGGGTGTTACAGAGAACATTAATTTTGTTGAGGAGAAAAAAAGTAGCTTTGTTTGGCTAAAAGCAATTGCAAATCCAAGTATTTTTGCTTCTTTTTGTCAAGATAGATTTAAAACGGTTTTGCGCATGCATTATTAGCACTATTGAAAAAATCGTAATCAATCTTTTTTAAGCTCAAATAAGCTTATGCCTATCAATATTCACAAAAAGGGTCGACTCGATATATATATATAAAACATATACAATAGACTACCAATTTTACGTCTAAGCATTAATACACAAGGAATTATACATATTACTACGTAACATTTTTGTACTAAAGTCATTATCGCTTTGACCAAATCTTTATACCTGTTGAATTTCTTTTTGTGTGGAGAGAACATCTGGGATTGACAAAGACCCGAATCTGAAAGGCGGAAAAAAAAAGGTCATAAAACGGATATTTCATTCCAATTGAAATTTCACAAGAACGTGCGCATGAGGAGGTCCAAAAAACCCTAATAATGAACTAGAAGAGATCAATTCTAAGATGACTTCTTGATACTTCAATTCCAAGCATACATGGAATGACAATACGTTGTGGTTGAGGATTGATCAGGAGAGCCAATAATGGACAAAAGTGGGGCCAGAACAAGGAGAAAAAAAATTAATAATTGTAAAAAAAATAATAATAATGATAATAATAAAGAGAAAAGAAAAAGCATAGCTTAATTGGCGGCCCACTCATTGCCGTATGATGTAGATGATCAAGACGAAAGGACAATCAGCGTTCATCAGTTTAATCAGATGCTCATGGTCGGGGATTCCTTCTGCCACGTCAGCAGCCCGTGGGCTCCCACTGCGGCGCAAGTCCTAGCTACACCTCCCCCTGCGGAATATATACGGACCCGATCTGGACGGTGGAAAAGCCTCCTTCTATTGATTCCACGACCACCAGGCGCCAACAGCACCATAAGTTTTTTTTTTTTTTTTGGTAAGGAAAGCACATAGTAAAGAAAACAATTTTATACTATTCATTTTGACAATTTGTTTTGTTGTTTATATTAAAAATTTACGGCATGCCATACAAAATTCTTCCTATTCACATATTAGACTGTTAAAAAGTTATAATCAGTTTAGCATTAGTTAGCTTTAATTAACTTTTTAGTTAAGAAAGCTCTCACATATTACAGTAAAAGCAAAAAAATTGTTACAGTGTAATGCTCTCACATACTACAATGTTTAGAGTTCTAACCAATAGTTCTAACTACCATGTCAAACACCCTATTAGTTAAAATAATCCTGTTGTGATGTAAAATTACCGTTTCTACCACAAGGATATATCAAAAGTAAAGATCAAGGTTTTAGGTAAAACCACGGGGGGCTGTATTCTTGAATATTCATGTTCTTTGGGTTTAATGCTAGTGCACTTTTTGGGTTTTGTAAAGTATATGTTAATAAAGTACGTCAACTATATATAAGAATCGTAGCTATAGAGAGCTTCTTGGAAATTCTTGAAACCTTTTTTATATCTTTTTCAATGAAAGCCGGCAAACGTGGGTGGTCTCTTTTTTGAATAGAGTATTTATGGACTGAAATTGATAGTTCTTATCAGGATATAATCAGAAGGATATACAATAAACATATCATTGATGTATCATAGGCCAGTAAGAAGATATATACACATATACTTCACACGGTATATATAGTATCGACAATGATTTCCCTTCATCGCGAATATTCTTCTGCAACAATTCTAACGCATTAATTATCTCCGGATAAGGATCATATACATACGTGAACATGTTAGTGAGTCTATATTACCTATATATATATACATATATATTGATAACTTCACATTTTTTATTTTTTTTTTTTCAACAATTGTAGCTAATTTGACAAGTATTAATCTTTTTTGTTCACGAGATCTTTTTTGAGGGGTTCATGTGATAAGTAACTCACAGTCGGAGCACTCGTTTTTGAAGAATATATATGTGTGTGTGTGAATATTGGACTAAATCTTGGTAAAATTACATAAACATGATAATTAAATATATTCAGTGTTTCTAATGTGATGGGTTTGTCTAATCAATTTTATATACGTAACGCGCAAGAATATTAATAAGTATTGGTAAGCTATACGTTTTGCATGCAGCTCATAAATATTAATCTTTAGGGCCAATGGGCCAAGTATGATCGTGTAACATTTATAGGATGCTATTTGCTTTAGTTTCTTTCACTAACTATATAATATAAACTAAGGATTAATGTATTGGTGGTTCCTACAGGTTGGGTCTTTGGTGGATTTTTATGATAAACCTGGATAAATATTCTACAACGTATTTTAATACCAAAAGACAGAAGGGGGTGGTCTTGGAATCTAATTCCCCCAACTGTGTACGATTTTGCAGAGAGACAGTTCTGCTTTCACTCATTTTCATGGGGAAAAAGGGCTATCACAATTCGTGTAGCTAGAGAGATTTAGTTGGAAAAGAGAGAGCAATTTGCAGCCTTGACAAGTTCTCTTGTCCTCTTCCGCTCCCATACACATTCACAGCCACTGCCCGCGCACACACATGGCTGATGGATGCTCACATAAAACTTGTTCTAGGTGCACCACTGTGCCTACCTTTCAGTTTGATTGTTACATTAATAGAGAGAGAGGATTGGATCAAATTAAAAAAATCCTATTAATGTTTATCATATCATGTCATAACATAACATATCAAATATTATATAAATTAAATAGCTACATACCTTTTTTTAGAACTGACATCAATTTTAGCTCTATGGATAAGTTTTGTAATTTTAAGTGTTAGATTAACTTTTAACAATATGATGCGATTGTTTATGTTAAAAATTTTGTAATATGTGACACAAAACTATTTTCAAGTCATATAATTAAACCATTAAAAAGTTAATCTAATAGTAAAAATACCGAATATGGGGTCAAAATGTATGCCCTACCTAAGAACTTTTTTTATTGATTTACTAGAATGATTGCCCTATGTAGTGATATATATATATATATATATATATATATGTAGAGGGAGAGAGGGAGACAGAGAGAGAGAATGTAATGCACATGTGAACGAAGATAGGGAGGGGATGACCCCATTAGGCCACTTTTTGTTACAACCTTGCATGAATATCAACCATTAATGCAAGAGGGTCAACTGCATGGCCAAAAAAGCAAAGGTTCTTCCGCAGAGCTGCTTCTGGTGCCATGGCAATAAGAGATGGTACCACATCTGTCAAATTGGTTGTGATAGTAAGTGGCTGCATCCCAATAATTATACGTGTGTCTGCCCACAAAGGCACACATATATAAATTAATAAATATATATAATATCTAATGTATCCTGTGGCAAAGCTTTTGTTCATAATTGCACATGGCTCTGACAATGTTGAATAGATTCTGCTGGTAGCTAGCCGAATATTGTCACTGTTAAGCGTAAGGACTAGTGTTTCGTCGTTGCGTAATTTTATGCCTAGTTCTCTGAAAATGAAACGAGAACACCAGGGGTACAGGAAAAGCTTTAATTTGGCATTGTTTTATCTCATTAATCTTCTCGTTTCTGAATGAATCATTTCATGCCAATAAATGAGAGGAACCAAGGACAATAAAGGAGAATTGGACAAAATTTGAGAAGTCAGAAATAAAAGCTTTGTTGTCCGAAAGAAATTAACCTTGATTCGACTCTGTGTTCTGTATTTTTCTACGCCCCTCTGATAATAATGTCACTTCGGTTATGATATCATTTCAATTAAGACACTATGTCATGTTAATAAAAAAATCTTAAATTATTTTACTTAAATTGATCATCTTAATCTATTTATTTTATCTTATTAACCCATTAATTAAGGCTATATAAACTAGAAGAGGAATTTTAAATGGTTTAAGACGCGACTTACCTTATCATTAATTGTTAATGTTAGTTCCCTAACTTCTTCTTTTTTTACTTTTTTCAGTGTTTCAGCACTGCAACAAAGCCAGAAATTTTTCTGATAAGGGCTATAGTAACTAAAACAAAAATTGACTCGTAAGCTTTGTAAAAAGTTTACTTAAAGTTAGACAATTATTAATGTAATACAATCATCTCCAATAAGTTCTAATATTATAAAAAATGTTGCATAATAACTTTGTTATCAAGGCTATTATAGATATATTTCTAGATAAAAGTAAAGTAACATTTATCAACTTATCTCACCTTAATTAGAACGCATAGTCAATCCTTCAAAATATTCATGACAGAAAATATCATCTCCACAATTAAAATTAAAGTTAATGTTAGAAGCAGACAAACTAAAAAATATGTTATTTTTCCTATTTGAACTATTTTTTATGTAATTGAACACAGCTAATTAGAACGAATATTTAATAACATAAATATCAATCATCAAGAATAATAAGCTCTACAACATAAAATCTTATCTTTTGGGATACTATCTAGAAAATTAGAATACTATTACTTTTTCTCATCAAAAGTTGAGAGTGGATCATTTTAAACTTAAAAATGCTATACACAAGAAAAGAAGTTGGTATTTATTTTATCAAAATATGCTACACAAAGAAATAAGTTAGTATTTATGGAAAGTATAATTGAGCTTTTTTGATAAATTAACCTCCTATTAAAGTATGAGGGAGTGATATTTAGTTAATTTTAGATGATAAATCAAATTTTCAATTTTTAGAGAGGCTGTTTATTTTTTAATGTAATACAATACATGTATATACACACACATATATGTTAAAAAAAGGATTTTGGGAGGGGTGGTTTAGTCCCTTACTATCTTCGTCCCTGCTCCGGCACAATCATTACCAGGAAAGAAATCCAATTTAGTATAGTAACTTGCTAATTAATTAGAGTACAGAAGAATAATTACACTGTTCCGACACAAATAATAGTTAAAGTTGGAGGGGATTTATACATGTAAATGATAGCCGGATGATGAAGAAAAAAAAAAAAAACTCAGCAAATCATATATTTTGGGTGGGATGGCAGATTTGGTACTATAATTAGGTACTAACACTCTGGTATGTAAGGTTTTCTTTTCTTTTCTTTTTTTTTTTCTTTTACAACTTTAATGGTGTGAAATAAATGTTCCAGAACTAGTTACGCAACAAAAGGAGAGTACATGTACCAACATTTGATCTTTGATACACCAATGACTATTAGCTCAAACCAACATGAAGTTGGATGGTATAAGTGTTGTGTTTGGAAAGATATATGTTGAGTTCGATCTGATGTTGTATTAAAAAAAAATACTGGTGCATGGTTAACACTTAAGGTAAAATTTTACACACACACACACACACACACATATATATATATATATATATATTTGCGTCCCTGTAACTTGAACCTGCTAGGGTTGTGCATGGTTCAATCAGGTCTCAAAATGTTAGGTTTTTGGGACTGGACTGTTTTGATTGTTTGGGCAAATTTGGGACCAAGCAAAACAGTCTGGTCTGATTTAATCGTGGTTTGGGACTCTTTTTTAAAGTTTTTTGTGATTTTTTACACTAAGTTTTGTACTTCTAAAACTCTAAAAATCCAAACCGTGCAAACAACTTTATAAAAACAAAAAACAAAAAATAACAAGTAACAAAATCAAACACAATAAAAAACATACAATGCAAAGCAAGGATATATATTTAACATTTTTTATTATATATATATATATATATATATAGTCTGGTCTGGTCTGAACTGTTTAGAAAACAGTCTAATCCAGTTTGGGACCTTTTTTAACAATCCTAGAATGGTAGGTTGCAACGGTCTAAGAACCGCTTGATTGGTTCAGCCCGGCGGTTTTTTGGTTTCTTGTACAGCCTTAGAATAACTCAATACATAAAAAGCATCTCACACATTCACTAAACACCAAATGAGCTTGTCTCAATTAGCGATATAAACTTAGGTATTAATTAATCGGCTAACAATAAAATTACACATATAAAAAGAAAACTACAGCAATCGATTTACATTAAGTTATTTTCACAGAAAATGAAGTAAGGTTTGGTACTAGAATATTTTAGTGGCCTATTTCCTTGATCTAGACAGGTTACATCAGCATCTGAATCATCGATCAGTGAGACTGAGACTCGAGTGCATGCCAGAATTGTAGAGGTCAATAGTGGCATATTTTGTGGAGAAGTACAGCCATTATTGGGTAAATAATTCCAATCCAATAGACTCATTTGATTCTTTGGCTTGTTTCAGAATAGTATATTCTTTGCAGTATTACTGATGGGAATTCACACACACTAGAACATATGGCATATATTGCTCAAGTTCTTTGTCTTCGTCGGCTAGTATAAGTATTAAGCTGATCAGTGACAACTGAAATCCCTTAAATTTGTCGACTTTGATGAGGAAAAAAAAAAAAAAAAACTTAGTACGGCACTTGTGTTTTTTTTTTAATTCCATCATGGGTTTTGTTTTGCTCTGTCTCTCAGGGGACAATTGGAAGTAGTAGCAGTTTTGGTTGGTCCTCCATTTACAAAACACAAGGATACGGATCACGCTTGTTTGGGCTAGGTAGATATGAAAATTGACCGACTATTTTTTTTTAATTTTTCTTTTAGAAAATCAGAAAAGAATAAGATAATTGGTTTTTTGTTTGTCGTCAACGTATGGTATTATTATTGTTTCGTACGGCTCTCGCACCAAGTAGTATGTGTGACGTGATATAGCAAATTTTCACGTTTTCTAAAAATAAGAAAATAATAAATGAACTTTAATGAATCTAAAGTTATATATACTGCTCAAACTCTAAGTAATACAAATTGTTGTCCCTTGCGGCCCAAACTGGCCAAGCATTTGCAACATTTTTTATTCATAAATATAATATAATTTTTATGTTTATATAACACTAAATTGATTTTGATCTAATACTTAATAAATGTAACACAGTATTTGTAACATTAAAGGTTACACTTACTTAAGTTCACTTAATAAATGTAGGTACGTTTATTTCGTGATTTGAATCACAGTTCGAATCATTTTGCTACAATATTTTCTCTCATAAAAATTTAAATATTCATTCAAATATTCTATTCAAATACTCGAACCAAACGAACTCGTAAAGTATTTATAATATTAAGGGCTGCATTTAAATAAATTGAGTGTTGCACTGTAAATGATATTATATTAGTGAACAAAAGATGTTACAAGTGTCGGATTTGCTAAGGTGACTTTACCTACAAGTATAATGGACGCATAACTTACTCTAAGAAGCAATTATTAGGCCGGATTAGGGACATTGATGTGCAAAAAGAGGCCTTTTTTTTTTTTTGAGGGAATATGCAAAAGGAGACTTATCTATAGGGAAACGTAGAGAAACTGACTAACTGAGCTAGCCCATGTTAATTTTTGAGTTGATGGAAGACTTATCTGCTTTATAAACAATATATTGTCCTTGACACCTTGCAACAAAAAAACTATATTGCACTTAAAGGGCACTAGTTAAGAGTCTTCAAATATGCAAAATTAGGTAATTTAGGTCTATATTCCATCCTAATATGTCTCTTGCATATTTTATTAAGAGGGGTTGTATTAATTCTAAAGAGAATCTGTGGGTACATTTATTCGTTATATTGGGAAAAGTCTATCCTAGCTAAGCTCCATGATTGGGGTTTAAAAACTATGTTAAACAAAAAGATTAAAAAGTAATAATAAAATTAAGGGACACAAGGCAAAGACAGTGCTACAGTGCTACACCATAAAGGCTACTAAAAATTACATGTTATGCCATATTTTTAAGAGTTATGTTTATTTATACTAAACTTAAAAAAATTTATGCTACAATATCATTCATATTATATATTAAGATGTGTCACAAATGAACATATATAGTATTTATAATAAATAAATCTTAAAAGATAGTATTTATGAAAATTCTCCTATTAAATAGTTCAAAAATACTGTTGAGGTCCAACTCAAATTTAACCTTAGATTTTCATAATAATGACCAAGCCCAAGCTTTGGAAAATTTACATTTTACTGCCACTCCAAGCTGCCGAATTAAAAACTTCTCTATGTTAATGTTTTCCTACTTGTTTCACTTCAACATTTAACGTGGGAGTTTGGAAACTTTTAGTGAACATTAACCAGGATGGAGCCGCCCACGAATGAGGGTGGAAAGCCACCCTTTCGCCTCTAAAATCATATTTCACCTTCTTTAAAATTCTATATATTCAGTCATGTCTCTATCTCCCTAACTAATTTTTTTAACTCTGTTCTAAGATACTATTATAGGCATGAAGGGGCTGCGTTTTCCATCATCTATATTTGTGAATTAGTTATATATAGCAAGTACGTAAAACTCACCATATTGGACCTTCAAGGGACGTGTCCAAAACTTTGTGATCAAAACTGGCCAAGAAGAAGTAAAGACTAAGAACCTTAATCACAATTTCCTTTAACAAGGATCTTCCTATCTCAACAGTCCTTCGTACTCTAATATAACCCTAGTACAACGTCAAAAAAATAAAAATAAAAAATAAAAAAGAGTCAAAAACAGATAATTGTACTTTCCCTATTCAGTCTTCATCAGATGGCACTTGTTCCAAAGCAGGAGGTATGCCCAACAGTGTGATAATAGAGATCTTGCTTAGATCTCAGTATACATAGGATCCTACTGCAATTCAGCACTCAGCGTTCCATATATCTATCGGTGCTACCTTTATCACAATTCTATGGTAAGAGATAAGAATATATATATATCCTTAGGTTTTGTTTGAACTGTATATTTAGGACGTTTTTATCTGTTTTAATTACTTTTTAATTTTGATAAAATTTTAACTGTATTTACTATTCAGAAGATACATTACTGATAACGTATCCTACTATAAAAAAACTTTTGTTATGAAGTACCAAAAGTAGTGATTATGAAATTCAAAATAGAATTGGAAGTACTGATTGAAAATATACAAAGCAAACTGATCATGTTTAAGGAAGGCAAAAAAGGGCACCAACCACTGAAGAAAACTGTGTTAGTTAATGGAACAAGAGTACAATCAAACCAGTATCTTGGTTTTGAGCCTCTTGTCTTCCTTGTTTTTTCTTTTCTTTTTTGGCGGAAATATGATCCTCTTGGAGCTTTTGTCCGGTTAAGTAATTAAATTTGCCACAAAATAAGGGGGAAAATTAAATTACTCGACGGACAATTTAAAACTACATGCCATTGCCCAGGCACCAAGACACTGTAACCAAAAAAAAAGAAGAAGGAAAACTAACCCTTTCTAAGTTTACTTTGAGATTACTTACCAAATTATCAATTCTCACTGTGATACATCTGTTGAACACATAAATCTCTAGGGCATTTTACCAAATCGAAAATGATATACAATAATCCAGGCGTAAAAATAAAATTAATTAAAATTTGCTTCCTACATAAGCCAAACTATTTTATTAACGAATAAACTAAACATTGTAAATAATCAACGAGCTACTGGGATCATTTATGCGAATTACAGAGTCAATCCAATGGGTAAAAACTTTACGTAAACCGAAAAAATTAGTAGTTACATCACCAAAAAAAGTAAGACTTTTTGCAGGACTTGTTTATTTAATTATTTTTTTTTTTGCTTCATCACTTTTAGTTGAACAGCTTCTGCTGAACCAGAAATGCTGAAACTTGTTCAGGCCCAGAAAATGTACGTAAAGTCTTAATTTCCAAACTTATAAACGGCAAACAACTTATAGCTGATTTAGTCATTCCGAACTGCAGACTAAAAAGCTAAATTATATTTGAAATAAAAAGTTTTCTTCATGATCTCATTTTCCCACCTAACAAACAGACTTTAGCTCTACTGGAAGCGCCAAGAGAGGAAGAAAATGAAAAAAAAAAAAAAATCGTGGAACTTCCAGAATAGGACAAATTAGTGTCCGTGCGCAGAGAATCGATCCACGTCGCGTTGTTACTTTCTCCGATTTCGGAATCCGTCGAAATTTGAGAAAGAAGAAGACCTGGACCGGGAGGAAGGAATGGGCCTTTAAAGAGGAGGTTGGACTCGCGTCTTTAATACTATGGGCCGTAGCAATTTGGCCCAATTATGGACAAGATGGAGGGATGAGTTTGAGGAATGCATGGTTGTTGTTGTTGTTTTCCTTTTTTTTTTTTTTAAAGGTTGAATTTTAAACATACTATTTTTTTTTATAAAACAAAAAAAAAGCTTAATTCTCACATTAAAGTATTAGAAATGAATAATAAGACTTTGAAAGTGATACCCAGCCTAATTGACAGGATAATGAGTTCGAGATCATTAGCAATTTGGTCAAATTATGCTGAAATATTGGGTTGGAACGTTTTTTCCGAAACTTTTACTTTTGGAGACCATTTGAAGCCGCGGATAGTTTTTCAAAGTCTCGAAGGAGCATGGAAATGCGAATGTTTTCATGCCACTACACGAGGAGGAAGCAAATAACAGAGAAGATTTCGTTCACGAAGCATAGAGTCACCGATAAATAGGAGGCTTTTGAACCGATCAATTTGGTCATCAATGATCTTCTTTGCCTTTCACAATGGTAGGCCCCGACTTGGTCATCGACATCTTCAAAAGTTAAAGTTTGTGGGCAATTTTGGTACTTTCAAATCCAAAAGTTGTATTTGGAAAAAAAAAAAAAAAAAAAAAAAACCACAAATTTTATTTTTCTGTTAGGCCTCTTTGAAAACGCACTCAATGAAAAGGGCAGACATAATGTAGAGAAAAAAAATTCAAAAATAAAAAATCAAAGGCATCTGTAATCTTGTCAATGTTGTATGAAACAAAGATAACAACTCGTCTCAAACGCTAGCCATCAAAACGCTCTTGAATGGGCCACGCCTAAAGGCTAATGGAAGCGGAATCTTTGTCAAAATGGTACTAGTACTAGCCGCGTGGCCAATTGGGTATCTGGAGACACCATGTGAAAACACAGTAATTACGGTAAAAATTTAAATTTTGTAAAAAAAAAAAACCTGCGTCTTTTGACCGCTTCATTGAGAAGGGCTACATGCGTTTTTCCTCTTTCTATCGACATGCCGGTTTTGATGGGTTTGGTAAAGTCCATATCAATCCAAAAAATGCAAGAACCCCAGCCCATTGAATGTTCTACTACATAAATATGGTTGCCAGCTCATATTCTATGTTTCTTGAAAGATGGGTAGTCTGCCGTATTGGAACATGCTTTTATGTTTATCTATTTATGCTTTTGAAAATAGGAACACCAATGGCCTTCAAAAGTTAGTAATCAATTGATAGATATTCGGCTATAAATTTCAATAATAATCGCATAGTTTGGGATTAGTTATAGGTCGTTTGACACTAATGTCCTGTTTGATTTTGTTTTAAAAATTTTTAAAAATATTTTTATATATTTTTTGAGACAAAAGTTTCAAAAATACTATCAACATAATTTTTTAAAAAATTTTATTTTTCAAAATAAAACTATTTTTATATGTTTTAAAAATAATATCAAACAGACCTTAAGTTTTTAAGTTTAAAAACTACAACATATTATAATTTTATATAATAATAATTTTTTTTATCTTTTATCATCGTTGTTTAGAATTTTATGTTGTTTACATTTAAAATTAATAAATTTGAGACTCAAAAGGGCCAAAGGCATTTGGATTGGAGCTTTGCGTACAAAATTTGAGATGGCAAGTACAAACCTGCCACGGTTCACTTGCAGCATTGTTTGTTTCTCGTATAATGTTTAAATCGCTGTCTCATCAACGTGAAAACGAAAGTCTTGTGATTTTTTTCAAATATGTGAGCAGTAAATTTTGAAATGAAAGATTATAAAACCGGCTTGGGAAATAGGTTAAAACCAAATATTTAAATTTAAACATAATAATAATTTAAATTTATTATAAAAAATATTGTAATAATTTAAATTACATTATAAAAACTTTGATTGGAACTCGTTTCCTCCCTCTTAAAAATCTTATTTGAACTCAAAAGCAACAAGATAAACGTTGCAATATTATTGTTACCTGACAGGAAAGCCTAGGATAGGCCTAGAATTTCTGGCCTAGTGAATAGGCTGGCCCCACCCCCACTTTGCCATTTTATTAGAAGATGAACAATATAAGCCTCAGAATTGATATTCAATGGTGTTGGATTGGGCGTCTCCAATTCAATATATTTTCAAAATCCAAATTTTAAACTTGCAACTTGTGGAGACAGAAAAAGAAAATACCAATACTTTTATTATTAATTATATTTAAATTTTTATGTTTTTTTGTATATATGTATATGGGTCCCACCATGGTCTTGGAGCATATGGAACATACCCCACAAAAAATACCTACAGCTTAAAATATTTGGACCACTACACTTGGAATATCCTTTTACTTTTAAGCCTTTAATCATGCTACTAAAGAAATTAATTGCCGGAAAAAAAAAAAAGGGAATAAAGAATCTTCATCTTGCCTAAACCAATCAAGATGGGGTTGTTAATTCGAATTCTACATATTAAAGCAGAAAATCTTCGTCAGGTTGTTTGTCTTAAAGTTTAAGGGTTCAAATTTTAAAAATTTTTTGATCTTAAGGAAATAATTAATACTTTTTGAGTTTGATGGTGGGGGCAACCTTCGGCCGAATTGCGTGATAACAACGACGTTTCTTGTCGTTTAGGTAAAAGCTAAATGGAGCCTTCACAACGCCACAACTACATTAGCTTTTTGCTTCCTTTTTTTTTATTGGTTGAATAATAAGACTTTTTTCTGGAAGAATATGTTTAAATGTTTCCTGCCCGTTAAGACCCCAATTCTAAATTTTAAATTATTTCTTTAAACATAAAAGAGAAAGTGTACTAGGGTGTTTAAAAAGATGATAAAAACTAATGATAAAAATTATTTTTATTGTAGCATGTAAAAGTTTTATATTATAGTATTTTTTTTATATTGTTACTGTAACATGTGAGGACTTTATACTGTTTATAACTAAGTTTGTGGTGAAAACTGAATGGTTCCCACCACCACCAAACACCCTCTACAATTTTTTGTCTGATATATATGAGGGTATTTAGGAGTAAGGATTTAGACTAATTAGTTTAAAGTACTGTAACATTACACTGTAACATATAATGATATAAGGGTTTTATATTTTTGAGTTTAAATCAATGATTCAAACATCATTACTGACAGACCTATTCAAATGCGTATGTTTTATAGATTCAACTGCAATTTAAATTCTTTTGCAATATTATTGTCTTTTGCAAAATTTTAAATTTCTATATAAACTCTTTGTTCGAACCAATGCATTTCTATTCAACCAAACTGTTCTGATAATGCTTCTTTTTTTTTTTTCTCACAAAGTATCATTGTTGGATTTTTCATTGATGAGTGCTAAGAGATACTATCTGAACTATGCACCTCAACATTGTATTGAAGTTAACCTAACAACTACCCAACTAAGTCCACTGACGAGTGAGGACTATCATTATTGGACTTACATATCTTGTATGAGTATAAATTGAGAACCTATATTATAATTGCTATTTTATACAATAATACTAAATTAATAATTGAATTTGGTAGCAATTAGCGGATCATAAGAACCTCCCCTTTATGATAGTTTGTTACAATTGAGACCCAATTGGTTTTCTAACACCAATGGGCTAAACAGCACTTGCCATTTTGTGGTATGTTTTACCCTCTCACGCTTGCTGCCTTATAAATTACAATGGATCGTACGAAAAGGAAATTAGCCTCATTCCTTAGTCCAAAGTTCAAACCTTTCTAGACAAAAATCAAATAGCTGTAAATCACTTTTGTGCTTTTGTGTTAAAACGCGTGAATCTTAGTAACCTAAAAACTTTGAAACCTACATTACCCATTTCTTCTCTTTATCCATAAACTAAATTTGACTTCTCTATGTGAAATCTGCCTAAAATATAGCCCAACATTTTCATGCTCTCACTGGCTTCCTATAAGCTTTGGACAAAGATAGACCCAGCTTTATAGTAATGCCAGTCTCAAGTATTTGGGCATACTGGTAAAAAAGTTTAAAACAACCTAAGAGAAGTGAAAAGTGATTTAAGCACTGTTGTAAAGGAATGAACAAGAGGCCTTTTGAGTACTTGCCAATTAGCAGTAGGAGTACCATCAGCCTCATTACATGATAACTAAATTGCGACACCTTAGGGACACAAGTAAAGTGGACAGAGAAAATTTTGGCCCGCTAGTCCCCCACTTGAACTAACAAACACATTAATTCAGTTTGCAGGTTTTGTCAGTGGCACCCACTGATTTATCAAGGCACCCTTTAAACTACTATTGTTTCCAGATCATTCATGGCCTTCTTTCCCAGATACCAAACAGAAATATGGACCAAAAAAAACTAAAATTAAACTCTACAGAGGAAAAGAAAATGCCTTGTTTAGATAAATACACTAGCAATGATCCTGAAAATTTTTACATTAAAAAAGGAAAAAAAAAAAAAAGAATTGACAAGATCCGTCTGGTGGGCAAAAGTGGAAGGAAGAGACTCAATGCAAAATGGATTTGTTTTTGCAATCAAGTTGATCATCTGGTTTGAAAGCTGTGGGAGAAGAGGCCAGTGGGAGTACCTGGGAAGAGCTTGAAGGAAACTGTGGCAAATGATTGTTATCGTCATTGTTGTTGATGTTGTTGTTGTTCATCCCAACCATGAATGTGAAAAAAGACCCATCTTTCTGATCCTCAGCTGTGCCATTAACAACTGAATTCTGAGACGCTTTTTTCTCAGCTTCCTCCTTCAACCTCCTGTAAAGCTTTTCCTCAGCATCTCTCAAGAACTTGAACTTTGGAGGAGGAGAAGATCTCAGCCGTGAAAGCTGATCAGCCTCAGTGGAAGATTCAAAGAGGGGATTGAATCCATGGTGTTTGTAACAATCCACAGGATTGTTCTTCAAAGGAGAAGACTTCAGGTGTGGAGAGGCCAAAGGAGTGAGAAATGTGGTGTCCACAGCAGCCACCATTAGATCGCTCAAGCTCCTAGTTCTTGAACCTTTTCTGGACCTCCCATCCTCAGATTCCATGTCCTCTTTGGTCTCTTCCCTGATTGTGAAGAGGAATCTTGGTGGGCCAGCCAGGTTGTGGAGTCTCATCAGCTCTGATTCCACACCTTCTTGGTCTCCGTTAGTGGTACTTGGCTTGACCAAAACATGGTCTTTATTACCAGAACATCCCAATTCCGGGTCTTCCTCATCTGGGTTTTCTTTCCTTACATGAGAATTATTGTTGTTGTTGTTGTTGGAGGTGTTTTTCTTCCAGCAAATGAACTGGAAAAGCTCTTTTGCAAAGTTGCCATAGTCGACTTCCTCAATCTCTCTGTGATCTGTGATTCTCTTCTTCTTCCACCAAAGCAAATAGTAAAGCTCGGCAACAAGTGCCAAAAGCAGGCACCCAAATACCAGGCTCAAACCAAGACCTAACCCACTGAAATTTGTCATCTTCATAAAAAAATTTTCGAGAATTTCACATTCCCCACAACTAGTGCTTACCCACAAGAACAAAATAAAAACTTAACCCAAAAAAAAAAAAAAAAAGTGGTTTATATTATGTGATGCGAGTCCAAAGCGAACCACAAAATAATATTATTGGTATATAACTAGGACTGTTAAAAAATACTACCTTTAGTGAAAGAAACAAAAAACAGCCAGAAACCCAAGAGGACCCTCCTCGTATATATCGTTCCGCTGCCTTCCCTTCCACTGAAACTCACATCATGGAGATCTTTCCTTAATTTTTTGCCCGAAAACACACGCCACGAGAAGAAAGACTGCGAGGAAATTCCGTGCAGAAGAAAAGGTTTTGCCTTTTATTGATAAAGGGCAACAAAAGACATCAACCACCGCGTACAAGTAGTATCACAAATGGTGTTTCGAACATACATCTTTGCCAGCTAGCTTGTGCTTGTAAAACCATACATCAAATTTGGAGCAAAGGTCAAAAAAACTGAAAATTAATGCCTAAAGAGAAAAGGGTTTCAAGTTGTTTATTTAGTTTCTGAAGGAAGGGAGGAAAAAAAAAATATTTGTCGAGATATGTAACATAACAGGTGAATGTGGGCAAAAGATTAAGAGAAAAGATCCGAAGAGTGCGGCTCACATGGGCTTGGAAAAGCGTGTGCGCCTGTTAATCATTTATTTCAAATATAAAAAAAAGGGGAAATTTCCGTTTCCCCTCGTAGCTTTTTATGGGAAGGTTTTGTGGAAACGTAATTTACCAATAAGGTGTTTAAAAAAGTGACACAGCGTTAACTAGAATAGAATCATTTTTTTTTTATATAAAAATTTTATATTATAGTAATTTTTTTATTATTATTATAATATATAAAAATTTTATAATATTTATAATTGAAAAAATATTTCTCATAATTTTTACCAAATAACAGATAAAACGATAAGGCCTTGTTTTTTTAGAAAAAAGGTAAGGTTCTCTCCTTTTGAGCTGTCTGAATTGCCTTAAAAATTGATTGGTCTAATCTTTTTTACTTTGGAAGAAAAGAAAAAAATTGAGAAATTTCCGTTTCTCCTCCAAGCTTCTTTAAGGTAAGGAATTTATTAAAAAGATTTCTTTGATAAGATTAAAAAAATACAAAATATTTAGGTTCTACTTTTTAGATTTTATTTATATATTCTCTTTTATATTTCTTCAATAATACTATATCAACTACGTCAGTTAACTGATATGATTAGTAATATAATATTTTAATTGATATGATATTTTAATTGACGTAATATAATATTATTGGAGAAATATGAATGGAAACATGAATAAAAGGACATAAAAGCCGATTCCCTATCTTCCAGTTATTTGTATAAAAAATGGATGGTTTATATTTTTTCTATTTTGGTATGATTTTAATTAAAGCTAAATGATAGAAAACGTGCACTATTAAAATAAAAGATAAAAGACTTCTTGAGTAAAAGATCCTTCATGGATACTGTATTTTTATAAATATTAAATATGATCAACTTATAACCTACGGTATGCGATAGGGCTCCGTCCATGCACTTTTTCTGTATCAACCGTAGAGGTTTTTCCCCCTTAAATCTATAAAAAAGAAAATGTGAAGAAACTTAAAAAAAAAAAAAAAAGAAAAGAAGAAGAAGAGAGAATAATATAAAATAATAGACAGTGATCGCCTCATCCACGTAATCTAGTTTGATTGGAGTGCCAAAAGAGCACACCCGTCACCCATGTAGTTCCAGCTGGTGTTTATGATGCGCTTTGGTTTTACATATCGTAGAGGTGGGCTCCATCGAGTGGGTCTGTGGAGCTCACTTTTATGAGAGAGGCGGGCTGTAATCCGAGGCAAGACTAAAAAAGTTTTTCCTATTTTTTATTTATTTTTTTCTTTTTTCTTTTTTTGTCCAATAATTCGTTTTACGATTATACATTGCAGAGCGAGAGCAGATGAACACAGGGAAGACACCATCCTGGCTGCTTCCTTGCAAAAATGACGCTATAATAATTTTTTTTTAAACAATGTTATTAGTAGAAATAATCTTTTCCTTTATTTAATTTCGGCATTTAGATTTGTAAAGAGGTGAAAAAATTAATTATTATATATCTCTAAAGGCTTTTGTTTGCAAGATAAATAAGATGTTTGGTAGAGTGGTTAGAACCATTAATTAAAACTGTTTTTAATATAATATATAAAAGTTTTACATTGTAGCGGTTTTTTTATTGTCATTGTAATATGTGAGAGCTTACAACTGAGTAAGTGATTCGGACCACGTGCCAAACACCCTAAAAATATCACCAACTTTTATGCCTAACTGATTAAGACATTGTAAATTATTTCTTCGTGATCCTCATTAACCTAAAGGTTTTCTTTGCTTAATTCTTTCCTCTCATTTTTTTTCCTTTATTTCCTTTTCTTATTTCAGCTAATGTCATGAGTGTGTTCATTCAATATGTGTGACCATGTTGTTGCTGTTAAAGTAAGTTATAGCTCATTGTCAAGTGGTCATTGTTTTAACTTATAAAAGTTTTGAAAGTTAAGCGGATGATGCTTGGTTTGAAAGTGCTTTATCTTAAAAGAAGAACTTCACCAACAAGCAAGTTTATCACTTATTAATGAACTTTTTTGTGTTACTTTCTTTCTTCTCCATTATGCTTCTCTACAATACAATAAGTACTCTCTGTAGGCTTAAGACAAAAGGCCTAAAACATAGAGCCATACGATTAGCAAAACCCACGCTACATATTCGCTTGGCTAAAATAAAAGAATTATTTAATGTTAGGCATGGTAGTTAGAACCATTTATTAGAAATGTAAATATTGTAGTATGTGAGACTTTTACACTGTAATAACTTTTTTGTTCTTTTACTGTAGCATGTGAGAGCTTTACAATGTTGCTAACTAAAAAGTTGATTAAAATCAACTGATGCTAAACAGGCTATTAACTTCTCAAAAAGAGTTTAAGATGAACAATGAAATCTGATGTTTAATAAATGACTGGCTTTTTGTTCTAATTATAAAAATATAGATTTCACGACAATGACAGAAGGTTTCCACCTAAAAAAAATAATAATACGAGATTGAATTTACTTTACAAACAATTATGTGCGGATAACCCCCCTCCAAAAAAACAAAAAATCATTCAGTATAGTGAACGGTCGCCCACCATAATTCCATTTTATCAATAAATTTTAGGCCCAAAATGAGAACAATGTATCATAACAGCACGGAGTCGATGGATATAGTCTTATCTCATATTCTCATCTACCACTACTAGTACCAGAGTGTACAAATTGTGAAGGATAATGGACCCAATTGCGTTCTTGGTTAGGTGTTAAGTCCCCATTTGAATTTGTTTGGTCAACAATCAAATAATCTCCGAGAGCAAGAGGTCATTTCAAAAACTGCTTATGAATTTGGCCAGTCGTGAACAAAGGCCACTTATGTCCCCAATCCAATCTGAATTTCTGTTGGGAGAAAAAGTGTTTTTGAAACTTGGATTCTCATTGTTGTAACTTTCTCACAAAGCAATTGTACACTGATTTTTTTTTTTTTTGGGGTTCAACGCTTTTGCCCCATATTGAAGGTGCATTGTATATGGAAATTAATTAGAACCAACTTTTTATTAAAAATAGTATATAACTTTCACATGCTACAGTAAAAAAAAAATTACTATAATATAAAATTTTTAACAAAAAAAAAAAATTAATTCTAACCAACCTACCAACACAACGTATAACTATTGCAAGGAAGTTCCAGCCCAAAATAAAATAATAAAAAAAAACCCATATATTGTAGGGATCAAGTGGGGCTCCTAGGATCAGCTTTTTGCATGTGGTCCAGTTTGGTTGAAACAATTGTCATTTTTCTTTTAATGTCAAAACTGATTGAGTCCAGATTATGGGAATGGGGCTACCGCAGTTGCACTTTCCCTGTACCCGAACTCCGAAACTCAGCTAAGTTTGGACCCTTATATATAAGGGACCCAACAATTATTTGGGTGAATTTAGAGGAATTCACTTTCTTCTAAGAGTGGTAAATTTATTTGAAAATTTTTGAGTTAAAAACTGGTTGGTACATATTTTGAACCCTAGTAATTTACCATACTAATTTTATGTGAAATGTAGCTGTTCTTTTTTATATAACAGCCCATTTAAAAACATAATTCAAACTAAAACACTGTAACAAAATCAGATGGAGCAATAACCTTTGAATTTGAACTACATTGTTAAATGAGCATATAAAAGTACTCAACTCGAATACCAAAACTTGAAAAAGTGGTATATATTCCTTTATTGATGAATATTTGAGTCCTATTTGTTTATAAAAGCGATATAAGCTAAACTTTAGAAAAGAAAAAAAGGTGATGTAAGCGACTAATGTAAGTGGCATTGAGTCTAATTTACGAACACCAATCAATTATCTGTATACTTTTAGCGAAAAAAAAAAATACAATTATCTATGTGCCCTGAAACTCAAACATGACAGAGGGGCTCCCCATTCAATTTTTTTTATTTTCAAAAAATATATACATGAATAAGTCTTGTATTGTGTAATACATGTACATAGCCCCACTAATAATATAAAAATTTAATCTCATAAATCTTATTAATTTTTATTTTAGTTATAAACCCCGAATAAAAATTTTTGATTCCATCACTGCTGAAACCCAACATTGATACCAATATTAAGGTACTGTTATCTTGATTTAAAGTTGATCTCCATAGAACAAAGCACAGCCAAGGTTTTTCTTGGGTCGGGTTCAGGTGAGGATGTTCACTCCGATTTCAGGCTTATATTTCCTCGTGCCATAATCCGGCATGCTTATTTCTTATATTATTATTAATCTCTTGAATGTTACGATATATATATATATCACTTGATATATATATTACAATGCGTGTTCTTTACTTGATATGTTTATTATTGTATTGCTACCGAAATTTTTTTTTGAAGGGAATGTTATCGAATATATATATATATATATATTATAGAGTTGAATTTTGTAATAATATTAAATAACATAAATTATTAATGGTTGTAACGTCCTCTTCATCAATATACCATTGGTTTTGATTTTTAGGTGAAATTTCCCGCATATACATACAGTGCCATATGCGTATCACAGAAAAATTCCAAAATCGAGTAAAATAATACTCTTTTCTTCATAAAAATCCAGATAAATATACCCATCGATAAATACATAAGCAAATGTGGAATAAATTCAAAAGTAATGGACAACTTATGAAAAGGGGTTCAAATTGGTTTGTCTGGTTGTGGCCAAAATTTCCCAAACAGACAGACGCTGGTTAAAGCATTATTGTCGTATACGGATGGTTGGATAGTAAATGTCGTATTGCGGATTACTATGGTGGAACAGTAATTAATCTGTGCCCTAGAGAGAGAGAGTGAGCGTAATTTCGAGAGAGAAAGAGGGAGAGAGAGAGAGCAAAGACCCACCAAATTTCATCGAATTCGATGCTGCAAAACGTCAAGAAAAAGAGAAGGAACAGCGCCGAATGGCCGACGGGAGATTATTTTGAGGTTAACGAGGCGGCGTTGAGAGGTGGCGGCCGCTCACCAGAATATTTCGCAACACAGACCGATATATATAATAATACATGATCTGTATCTATTCCTATTATATATAGATATATCTATACATATATACTATGCATATATATTGTTAATGTATGAAGAGAGGGCATGATAGTCAGCGAGTAGGAGTACCCATATCTTAAATTTCACTCACGCATGCATGCACGAATAGCAATAAAGATTAGCATGCAAACCACCCTATCGTAGCCTGTTTTGTATCTATCTTTCATTGACCTTTTTCCGTCTCTCTCCCTCTCTCTCAACTACGTTTTCATTTGTTTGGATGTGCGTTCTCCTCTCATCACCGGCTCGCTCATCAGCACGGTTCTTTTCTACAATCTGCGCGCTCCTAATTCCGGCCGTCCCTTATCTTCAAGCACTCAGTTTAATTTCCTCTCTCTCTATGTATATATCAATATATATTTGAACAAATATATATATACATATATATGTGACGACATTTGTATAAAGACAAATACTCAAATTACAGTTGTTATAATGCAAAATAAAAATATATTACAATGCTAAACTCTTATATATTATAATAATTTAATTTTAAATCACGGTCCTTAATTATATTCTCAAGCCCTCTCCAACGCAATAAATACAATGGCTTTAGTCGGAGTGTGATGTACATGGTCTCCGCTCCATTGCATGATCTTTCTTAAATCTTCATCGCTTATTAGTGTCTTGGAAAAGGTGCTCTCGTTTGCGTGTATATTTGGGTTAAGTTTGAAGTATTGTGGCCGTTAAATTGAATATATATGCATCAAAATCAAGGTGGAGAGTCTCGAATGGAATTTTGAGTTATTTTTTTCTTAATTTTTTTAGCAGAATAAAATCTAACAACGAGTGAACAATGTAGTAAATATTATTGATCTGACAATAGTTAAATTATATCAAGAAAGATTTTTTTTCTCTAATTATATTCTCAAAATATTGAAGTTGAACCATATTAATAAGGTATTTGGTAAGCATAGTTAGAAACAACTTTATAGTTACCAAATAATGTAAAGCTTTCTGTAACGCTCAGAAAATTTAATTATGCATAAATTATTATTAGATGGTGAATTGGTATGCTTTAATAAAAACTTGAGCTTAATTAAAGTATTTTATGGTATTTTAAATTTATTCCATCATTTATTATTTTTATGTGTTACTTTGAATTATGAAACAAAACAATTTATCAAATGCCTGATGTGTCTCGTTTGCAAGAAACCACGTGTGGGGGCACGGTGTTGTTTCCCCGTCCTTCTATTTAACCAGTCTCACCCTCACTCTTACTCACTCTCTCTCAGCCACTCTCTCTCTCTTCACCCCCTTTCTCCCACGCTACCCCTCTCTCCCTCCCTCCTCTTTGATTTTGATTTTGAAATTTTGAGCTTTTGGCTTGATTCTCAGCTGGATTGGGAGGCGAAGAATACAAATTCGAACTCCACAAATGTGATTTTGAGCTTTGATTAGAGGTTTATTTCCTTAAATTTCAAACTTTTAAATTTTTGTCCCAAATCTTTGAATCTCCTTAAAATGTTGTGATTTAAGTTTCTTGAGCTTAGGAAACTCCTAATCTAGGTTGGTAGGACTTGAATCATTCAAAATTTAGGCTTAATTTCATGAAATTCAGTTGAATCAAGTTTTTTCCTTTTTCTCTCATTTATGGATTTTCTTGAAATTCCTATGGAATCTTGTTTAAATGTGTCCTACTATGTTTGTTTATCATCTATGATTATTATATTTGCTCTGGGACTTGGAAAAAACATGTTTTGATTTGATTTTGAGCTTTGGGAGGTCAAGAATCGAAGCCTCAGGCCTCCCATGATTTTCCAGTTTGGCAGGCCGAACTCGGTGTTCGGCAGGCCGGATTCATAGGTTCGGTAGGCTGGTTGGCTGGCAGGCCGAACTGTGAAGTTCGGCATGCCAGACCAGGGGTTTTGGTAAGCCGACCGAACCTCATGAAAAATGGCATTTTTTGCCCCTTTTTATTGTTTTAAGCCTAGATCAAGTTTTCGACCTCTCAAATTGATTTTGTGAGTGCTAAAAGCATGTTAAAACACCATGAGATAGCTTAGGAATGTAGGATACCTTAAGCTAGGAATTGATAAACTTAGTTTCTATTTAAGGTTGTTTGTGTTTCTGTGGAGCTAATGTATAGCAGATCGAGACTGCGTTGTTGGACATTGGTGCGGATATCAAAGTAGGACTTCTATCCATTCTCCTTGGTAGCCATGTTTTGAAAAGAAGTTTGATCGCAAAACCTTTTTATGATTTTCAAGAAATAAAGTTTATTACTTATTTTCATTATTGGTTAAATAATGGATGATAATAATAAATGTAATGAGAACATTCGGTAAAATGAAGCATGATGATGTGATGACACCGGACGCGTTGGTTGGTACCGTCTAGAATGATAAAATAGAGCATGATGCCATGTACAGATATCGGGTCGTGGGAAGCTCAACCTTCGGGGCAGGTCCCGAAACCTAGCTTGGCCACTCCGGTGGTAATTCATTTGGCTTTGCCTATAACCTAATAATGAGTTTGTCTATGGATGAGTAAATGATTAATCCTGTGTGAACAAATTTAATAAGTTCTAATTCATTATTTGTTTTATTTAATTGCCCCATGTTATAGGATTTGATTAAATATGATGTATATGTGTTTAAATTAAATGTTTTATTTAAGCTTTAGTCCTACTGAGCCTTTTGCTCACATTTTCTTGTTTTAAAATTTGCCCCCCCCCCCTAGGTGGAGTTTAGCTTAGGGAGGCTGAAGAACCAGGAAGGAAATTGCAGGATTAAAACATTATCTTTTAGGATACTTATAACAAGACATGTAATGTTTTAAATTTATTTATCTCCTTGGATTGTGGTTATGTATTTAATATTGCTAGTACCATGTGTGCACACTAAAGTGGGTTCGGTGGGACCCAATGTGGTTTGTTTATTTAATGTTTCCTTTCTATTTATTTGTTTCAGGATTTCTAATAATTTTACATCTTTTTTAAAAAATCAGTTATTATTATCTTTTAGGGCGATTCTCATTAAATTTAGTTTATTTAATTTAATTAATCTGTCTCGTCACCTTTTGGATTTTGGGGCATGACACTTTCACGTGTTACAGTAAAAAAGCAAAAAGTTGCTGTAATATAAAGCACTCACATACTATAATGTTTTGAACTACAAAGTTGGTTCTAACCACACTTTCCAAACATCCTCTAAGTGTTATTAAATTAAACTCTACAATGAAAGTACTTTAAATTAGGTTCAACTCTCTCTCTCTCTCTCTCTATATACGTGTGCTTGTGTATAGTGCTCCTCTCGTGTATGATGATAAATTTCTTACTACTAGATGATTATGAAAATTCACCTAAATAAATGGGCTGTTATCGTAATTACAAGAATAATTATTTGTTTTATTTGTTAGAAACAATGCACAGCTATGTAACGCCCCTATACGGGGGTTAACAGTTTTTAATGAGATAAATTAAAAATAAATAATAAAAGTAAAACCTTAAAAATAAAATTTACCCGGGACTTAAATGAAAACTCCCAACTCAAAAATAAAAATATAAACGACAAATAAACCACAGTTTAATGTAGCACCTTAAATTTAATAATATAAATTGTTGTCATCATCATTTTAACCCTCAACACATTGTAATACAGTCACAGAGAGTAACAATTGATGCTTACATTATCATGAAGAACATTCTCAACAATTGAAGCAGTCCCAATGTAATATAGCTACATCACTTCCTCAACTATATTTCTCGTAGCCACCTCACACTTAGTGAGTCCTGAAAAGATAAAAACATAAGGGAATGAGCGACACTATGCTCAGTAGAGAAAACCATTACTCACCTTTAGGTTTTTATTATTACCACATTAAAACCTGCATGGTTAGTAAGTTACATCATATTCCAGATTATGAGGTTTATTATGATCACATCTTATGGATACCGTAGTTAATCATTACCAAGTGTCATAATTACACATTTATACAAATATTACCAATCATCATTGTTCCTAGGTATCCATGTTAAATTGAGTATCACTCAACTCATCGAAACCCAAATGGGCGCACTTGATCACCCTATAAACATTCCAAGGGTGTTCCGGTGAGGGGACATCAAGCCCCGAGTCCTCACCAAGTCGATTCTTGTACAGTGTGTTCTGGGACTTTCAACCCAAGGAAGCGTCATCGCCTTCCCCCTATTTTACCTTTTAGGGTATTCATGCCCAAGGACGTAACCGTCGCCCTCTTCATGTCTCACAATTTCTCTATATTGAATCATTATTAATAGAGTTAGTTTTCCTAACCATGCTTCTCAATTTATAACATGTGTCAATTCATTATGTTCCTCGCCGTACAATACAAGACGAGTCCATGTCATAGTTTCATATGTGATACTCATATAATATCAGTTCAACATAGATATATATATATATATATATATATATATATATTGCGGCAAAACAATCAATTTTAATTCTATAAAAACCTCACAAAAGATGAGTAATAGAATCCCTACCTTTCAAGCTTATCAACAATCTTTTAATCCTGGAATCAATTAACGTTAGCTCCATACTCCCTTGATCCTAAGGCGTGCATAAGGACAATTAAAACTAAAGCACAACATACAACTACATTCATAAATAAATCATGTGTAAACCTATCTTACTAGTATGCCATTAAAGCTTTTATATAAATCTCTTTTGAAAACCACAGTAAACAATTTTTGTCTTAACACAATATAAAATGTGAACAAGTAATCTATATGTTTTAGTCCCTAATAAGATTCATCAATCACTTAGGATAATATTGGAAAGGTTGCAAGACATTAAAGAATTAGGTGGTGAGCAAAGATGGGTTCTTGGTTCAGGTTAGCAGCTGGTATACCATAACAAACTGGCAGATTTACTAGTTTCCAATACAAAAATTGAATAATTCTTAGAAAATAAAATACAACTCCGATTTAGGTTTATGATAGCTCGTTAGAAAGCCTAGGATGCTACTTTTCAAATATGCAAACCAATTCATAAAATTCATTTTAATTTAATCTTAGAATTTCAAGAAATAACCACTGCCCATAGAGGTATTACAAAGTTTAACAATATAAATTTTCTGTCTAGGGCATATACACTTAGACTTCATACATATGCTCCAAAATAGCAACAAACATATACTTAGGTTTAAGAACGCAAATTTGAATAATCCTTTAGTATAAAAGAAAATTTATAAATGAAAGACTAAATTTGTTCATAAGATTCTAACCTCGGATTATGGTTAGTTGGAAGCTTGAAATGGCTTCAAAACAGGTTCCTTTACTTCGGTATGACTGAAATTCTTGCTCAAATGGAGGTGATGGTGGCTGATTTTTATGGCTGCCTTGAAGAAGTTCTCTAAGTATTTTGCTTCAGCAAAGAAATGAGAAGAAGAGTGTGGGAACCGTGGAAGAGAAAGGAAGAAAAGATGAAGTCTTTGAAGAGAAGTGATAGAAACAATTATAGAGGAGACATGTTGAAGCATGTCACGGAGGAAATAAAGAAAATGAGGGTCAAGAGTAGTTGAAAAAGATATCCTTATGTCTCATCTAAAGACTTTAACACACATAATGCCAATATGACATTTTTGAGATTTATTAGAAGTTCTAAGGCTTTTTAGTAATCATACTAAATAAATATAGGAGAATTTTAGAAAATTTAAAAATAGATAAAAATAAATATTATAAAATAAATTTATATGAAGCAATTTTTTTTATACACTAAAAATTAATTTAATTACCTCAATACCCGTTAGGAAAATAACGGGTGTCACAAGCTATGTATGATTTTGTTTTTACTCCACTTTGGAAAGTATGTTCCATACAAATTTTCTCCAAGTTGCAACTGGCTAATAAGCGGCCTATATATACACACACACACATTTATATAGTTTCATATTATATGTGTGTGTGAAGAAAGGAGTCGTCTGATAACAGTATTTAACCACACCACATGCAGTACCATGCGCGGACCATGCCCCAACTCCTACCAAAAATCAACACACCCACCATAGGCCCTTCCATCTTCACCTGCATTGCTCTGCTCTCACTTCAATTCCCAAAGCCTAGCTATTACCTACACCTTATAACCCAACCGGCTGTCGTTTTCTCCTCTTCCCAATTCCCCCTTCAATGGCCTCTGTCATTCCCGAGACACACTTTCACATTAAGGAACCGACAAACAATAGTCGCCTTCATACATGATACAACACAACACTGCACAATTTGAACTGTAGGGGTACATTTGTCATTTTCTCCTCCTAGACCAAAATCTATAACAAAATCACTAGTAATAATTGTTTTTTGTTTTCAAACGGTGTGACATTATTTAACATCCTCAAGCCAAATGCCAGGCCTCACCTCATCAATATATCGCCTCTCTCTTATCTCTCTCTCTACCTAGCAGCTACCCGCCATGTTTTCAGAGATTTTTAGCAGCAAAAACTATACGCATGTCCATATCTCTATCTATCTCTCTCTCATCTTACTCTTTTTCTCTGCCACTGATCTCATTTGTTTGACTCTCTGTCGCTCTATAAAAATGGTACAAATTAAAGCCATGCAAAACGCTAACACAAACCCCGTTCTATTATCTCTCTCCCTTTCGTCTTCTTATAAATTCCAAAGCCCTCATCCAGCCGGCAAAGCTGGAATATATAATATATATATACACACACATACACACACACACGATATTTAACTAACATGGAAGGTGATAATGGGGATCACAATATGGGCTCAGGTTCTAGCAGGGGCGGCGCTCCGCCGACGAGTTCACGGTGGAACCCTACCAAAGAGCAGATAAATATGCTTGAAGGCTTGTACAGGCAAGGAATAAGAACTCCAAGTGCCGAGCAAATAAAGCAGATTACGAGTAGGCTACAGGCATTCGGTCATATCGAGGGGAAAAATGTGTTCTATTGGTTTCAGAATCACAAGGCCAGACAAAGGCAGAAGCAGAAGCAAGAGAACATGGCTTATATCAATCGCTTCATCCATAGAACCACTCAGCCCATTTTTCCTGCTGTACCTTCTCATCATCATCCTTATCCAAATGGTTAGCATCATAATTTTATATAAATTTATTTCTTTTTTCTATGTTTTATTTTCTAGGACTCATTTTTATGGTTATATAAATACATATTGAGAATCCACCTTGTTTTTAATTGATTTTTTTCTTTATATTATAGAATACAAGACGAAAAAAGAATTTCAAGATAAGATGAGGCACATATATATATATATATATATATATACACAACTTATGATAGCTTGATATTATACGCTTTGTTGAACACTTCCTATTGGTCAGATACTTGTATTTCCGTCCTTTTCTTGTCTGTTTCCACGCTGTCTCTTCATGCACATGGGCTCGATATACGTGCTAAATGCCATGTGTGTGTATAGATACACATACACTGTAGAGATAATCTGCACTCTAGCTATATATATATATATCTATTTATGGTTAATTTCTAACTACATGAGTTGACATGTTTTCACTCATTGGTTTATACTTTATATATTCCTTGAAGAAAATCTGATCATTCTTTTTTCTTTTTTGTTTTTCTCTAGTATTTCTTTTTCCTGTTTTCATATATATAAATACTAAATTATCGATTCATAACCCTGTGTCTTTCTGCTTAACCCCTCTATGTATATATGCATACACACGTATTTGTTTGTATGTTCCGTTTGCTGATCGTTAAGAATACTGATTGTCTTTCTCTATTATTCAGTAGTTTGCGGCCCATATTACCTTCCAGTGGGGTCTCAGGCTGATCATCATCATGCAGGAACGTCGACGTTCCATCAACAATACCATCCAAATAATAAGGCGCCTCCATCCAACGGCATAAGGCGCAGATCACCAACAAGGCTCGAGAAATTGGAAACGATCACTGGAACAATCTCCTGTTCTGTCAGCACAGGATCATATGAACCCGGTCGGGAAGGAAATTATCACAACAATAACAGTGCTAACAAGCCTATGATGAGCAACTTATCATGTAACCAAGAAACTCTCCCGCTATTTCCTTTGAGCCCAGCCGGCCTATTGAAAGCTGCAGGATCAAATGAAGAGAGTAGTTCTCATGGTATTTGCTCAGCTTATGATGCTGAGAATAATCCGTCGACAAGTAATGGATCAACTCCTAGCTCTTCTGGGGTTGTTGAAGAAGGACGTTGTTCATCAGCTGGTCATGATCAACCTTTCTATGACTTTTTCTCTAGATAGGGGCCAACAACAGTGGTGTATTTTAGTACTAAAAAGTGACAAAAAATGACGTATCATAAGTGATAATTTATTTTGCGCTCTAATCTACAAATGTTATTTTGCATTCTAGATATTTGCTCTTAATGATTCTAATTATTATGCTTTGAAACTTGTGAAAATATAACTTTGAATTTGAAAAAATTAAATTAAAAAGTAAATAATAAACAACTAACAATGTCAAAATTTATCGTGTATGTTAAATTTAACACAAAAAACAGCACTACATTAGAAAGTTTTTTTCCAACTCAAATTTAAAATTTGTTATACTGAAATTTGAGGTATTGAGACTTGAATCTCCAATTTGAAAGTTCATTAGTTTTCTAGAGTGTTTGACAAGTGTGATTAGAGTCAATTTTGTGAGTTTCAAATAGTATAAAACTCTCACATGTTATAATAAAATTTAAAAAATTACTATACTATAAAATTTTTATATGCTACAATATTTTGTATCATAAGGTTCGTTGGGACATCGGAGAATCCAATTCTAAATATACTTTTCACATTTAAGTTAGCTAAAGGCGGTACATAACTGAGCAGTATATATATATATATATATATATATATATATATATATATATATATATATTATGTACAGGTGAAGAAAGATAAACTAAGAAATGAATAAAATAAAAGGTTTGCTGTTGGGAGCACATTGGTAAAATTAGTCGTCACGAAATATGTTTTAGTCTTAGTGTAGATTCAATTTTCAATTAAGATAAAGATTTGCATAATAAACTCTAAATTCCCTTTAACTCCTACTCATATTTACTTACAGAAACAAAATTGTAATTTAATTAGTTTTTAAAAAAATCGTAACTTAATAAAGCTAACATGGTACACAGAAAATAACAAAAGAGAGTGTCAATAAAAGCTCTTCCCTTGGTATTGAATATTGTTGGTTAATTGTCATGAATAACTAAATTACTTGTATGCTCTTATCAAACCAACGACTATTTTTTTAGGGTAAACCAATGACTATTTAAAGTATGCAGAAAAATATTTTCAAAATTAAATTGTTTCTTATTCTTATTTCAGTAAATATTAATTAGATTAATGGAAATTTGATTGTTTCTAATTCAACTTCATAACAAATAAGTTGTCAATAATGCTTGAAAGTGAATAATCAATATTTATCTCGTTTTTGTTCGTTTTCTTTCATTTCTAAATCTATTGGCTCTTCCATTAAATTTCATTACAGATTCTTGCTAACATTTTCCTTTCTTCCAAACAATCTCTTCTATAAAACAATTATATCTCTCCAATCAATTATAATCCCTTCAACCTCATGCCCTGCTTTTATTATTATTTTTTGGTTGAAAAATAATCAAAAAATTCTCCAATCAATTATAATCCCTTCAACCTCATGCCCTGCTTTTATTATTATTTTTTGGTTGAAAAATAATCAAAAAATATTTAGCGACACTACCGATGTTAAGCATTATCACTAATAAAAGGTAAGACCCATCACTACGAGACCCATCTTCTATTAGTAAATTGTGCTTAGCATCCTTGGTGTCTAGTAATGCTCAAAGTAATATGATAAAAAGGTAAAGAATATGAGAGGTAATAATGAACTAGAGACACGTCTCTTGTCTCTTTTTTCATACGGGGTCCTTGTATCTATATGATTATCAAGTCCCATTAGTTTTTTTCCTCTTTTTTTTTTCATGGGTCCTTCTATATAGCCCCAAAGTCCTACTAATCTCCTGGTCACCTCTCTCCTACTTTTCTCTCCCACTAAACAAGCTCTAAGTTTTGCATTTCGTTTGCCCTATTGTCTGGCAAAAATGTTTTGGGGAAAGATGGAACTTGATCAAAGAATGTGGAATAAATCTAGAATTGCAATAAGGCTTTGATTATGAGAATGAGTTCCTTACAAAGAGACAAAGAATTACAACTTTAATAAGTAGGGATCTCTGACAATCAAACATTCATAACCAAAGCCAGCAGACAACAAAATCAGCTTATCATGACAATTCTAAATATTATTCTAAGCATTTACCAATATAATCACATTAGCAAAATTAAAATAGGCAATTGATCAGATCAATCAAATTGATAAGAAAAGGAGTATTGAAAGATCTATTTTAGCAATTTACAGAATTTTAATTTAAATCCAATTAATTAAAAATTATCAATACGCGAAATAAGCAAAAGAACACAACAAATTGTTATCGAGGTTCAGTTGTTAAACCTACGTCCTTAGGGCCACACATAGATGTTGAACAATCTACTAAGAAAAACTGCATACAAGCACTAATTGGACCTAATCAATGTAAGACTCCTTCTTAGTGATTGATGCCTATATTGTTGTACTTCTTATGGCTTTGTTCAGCGAGCATCACTCATCTTTGATTTGCTTCATGAGACCCTATCTACCGCAAAATGTTTTCTCCCGAAAACTACAAGTTTTTCTCCCAAAGAATGATGTATTTTCTCCTAGAAATACTGGGACAAAAACTCAATGCCTTTATGTTTATTTGCCCTTTGAAAACTCGATGGAAAAGTCTCAGACTCGTCCTTTTTTAATAAGAACCGAAACCTTATCAAAAATTCAAACCGTCATACAATTTGTTGCGACATTTGAACTCAAATTTGAAAACTGATACGATCTGCGTCCGAATTCGTGATCTCTCCTCTAAATTAGATATTCTTCATTTAAAAACACTAAATCACATCCAAGTCTCAGCTTTATAAACTAGAAATAAAATTCCTCTTTAATTCAAATTTTTAATCCTCTTTCAAATCAAACTTGCTCCCCAAGTTAAGATAGACTTAGATTCTAATTTAGAATTTGAAAGATACTCTGAAAATCTTCTCAATTCGTTGGCTTTATCTCTAAAACCTTCTTAGGATAAAATCTTCACATCATTAGCATTATCTTCAAGATTTTGATATTCTTCACATATAAACATTTATGACATTATCACATCACGTATTTATCTCTTTTTTTTCTGTTTTTAATTTACAAAGCTAATACGACAATACAAAATTTAAACCTAACAAGTACTTACAAAGAGAGAAAGAAAGGGAGATCGATTGAGAGAGGGAAACGAATAAAAAGAAAGAGATCATGCAAAATGCAACTAATAATAAAGGTGGAAGATTATATATATAGGTATATATATATATATAGATATTAATATTTTTTGCCTCTTGCATGCATCATGAAGTTCACTTCACGATATATATATATATATATATATATATATATATATATATATGCATAATTACATATCACGAGTCCCAGGATAATATATAATGATTATAGGAATCTCCAAAGGGATATGTTACGTAAAGGAATTTCTCAAGATATTTAGAAATGAGTATCTGGACGGTGCACCAGATGCCAACGTGAGTTTTGGAAAAACTAGAGCGATAGATTATAAGCAACGTGGATGAGTCTTGATCATGAAATCTCTGCAAATGATGAGAAAAGTGTTTTTTTTTATATTGGTTCTCGATTTAGCGTGCTGGAGTATAATAGTTTTTAATTTGTTAGTCAAAAAGGGAGTATTATTGTCTTCACGCCTTCGTCTAGCGTCTTAAAGAGGATCACAAGTGAAATGACTTGAGAATCTGGCCTATATTTTCATCTAATAGTTTGTAAAGAGCTTTAGCCACAATGACTCAAACCGTATTCGGTAAATTAACCCACTGAGAGGCGTATAATTACAGCTTTACTGCAATGAGAAAGATCGATCAATAAATGAAAAAAAAGATAGTCTTAATAGCTCATTCTCTCGTCTTTTTGTCACTTGACCAATTATTAAGAGGAGAGTGCGTGATAGGCAAACGAATATTTAAGTACTTGTTCACAAGATACGTGTGTGAGCGTATTTCTGAACGAATATTTTGACGGTCTACGAGATGCCAAAGCGAGTTTGGAAAACTAGGAGAGATAGAGCGGTGTCGTGGATGAGTCTTGATAATGAAATGTCTGCAATGCTGGTCAGAAGAGTTGATAATGGACTAACAAGGTAAGAGTTTAGGGCAAATGAGGAATGTACAAAGAACTCTACATGATATACAAAACAAAATTTTTTCTTTCATATGGCGCGGGCACGGAACAAGATGCCAAAGCGAGTCTGAAATTAATAGAGGGACAAAGCATACCCAAGACGTGGATGAGTCTTGATCATGGAAGTCTTCAAAAGTTTAGTCAGATATATATATATATATATATATATATATATATATATATATATTATCATGTAATAGAAATGTTGAAGACGGATGACCACTTTTGGGTAAATTTTGTACTTCAACACCTTGTGTGTTTCGTTTCTTTTTTTTCTTTTTTCTGTCTTTTTTTTTTAAATAAAAAAATCTTGCATCTAAATTGTTTTTCGTTCAATTTTTTTCTCTTTGGTTAATGTGCCCTTTAAAGTATTTCTTTAAATTGTTTTTTTAATTCTTTTTTAAAAAATTGCACTCTCAAATGTTTCTCATTAATTATTTTTCAAATACTTCTCCACTTAATCTTTTTTTTTTTTGTCGTGCAGACTTCTAAAATATTATTTCCTCCAATATGCCTAGCTAACTTATATTGAAAAAAAAAATTACAATACATGGTAGTTATTGTGGTAAAATTGAAATTTAACATAATTTTTAAAATATTTTTAAAATAATCACATTACATAGTAATTATTAACGATGTCGTACTTTATACTATATAATTAATTATAATTATTTTAATGATATTATTTTTAGTTGAATATAGAATATTTATAAATTGTAGTCGTGTTTTAATTCTACAATTATAATTATGTGATATGTCTTATTTATAACACTGATATAATTTTTCTCAAATGTATCAAAAGTTTTTTTTTTAATTTATATATTTTATTTTAGTGTTTTGTCCAAATGCACATTTTAGTTTGGGTAGTAAGTCTTATACTCTTATTCGACGAGCAATTCGAGCCCACTCATTTTTGGATCAGGAGACTACAATAATGACTTAATCAGGCCCATGCCTTGCTTATCTGCTTGTGATAAACCTGTATACTCTACTTTAATTGCTTGCTTGCTTGCTTTCACATTTCTTTTCTAATATTTCTTTGTATATTTTATGTAGTCCTCCAAAATGATGTTTTCTTAGGTATGGGTCTACTAAAAACTTGCCTAAGTATTTCGTCCAGAGACTTAAATTATTTGAGCCTTGATCAGACTTGGGTTGAAGCACTTTAAGCCCACTCCCTTTGTTAATTTTTGTTTAGTCATCATTTTATATATGTCAAATCACGTAATTTTTTCTCATAAGTTTGCATTATTATTTTAAAAAGTCTCTGATGTTATTTTTTTAATTTAAAAGAAAAAATAACTATAGGTAAGTTATATTGATTTATGTTTGCCTCTCCATGCGTAGAGATGTAAATACCATACATATTTCTATAAGTTGAATTAGTATATTTAATATGTGTATTTTCGTCATGAAAAATAATAATAATAAAATATAGTTATTGATATGGAAACATATAATGTTAATCATACTTAACAAATTCAAGGATTTTTATGCTCTGTTTTGGGGGTTTTCCCCCTCTTGCCATAGATTTGGCTTAGTTTCCTAATTTGCATCAAAAGATTCTTGGCTCTGAAGCTTACAGAAGTCATAATGGTCTCAACCTTATTCAGACTAAATACGTTCATGATTTGTTTCTTAAAATCAATAGGAGTAACGCTAAATGGTGTCCAACTCCTATGGTTCTGAGTAAGAAGTCGTCTGCCTATGGTGGAGATCATTTTTTGTCAACCTTCTTTTTATAGAAGCACTTCCCATTGATTTGTTTTAGAAGGCTATTTAGACTCAGACTGGGCCAGTTGTGTAGATGATAGGAGGGTTTACAAGTAGTTATGCCATCTATTTTGGTGGCAATTTTTATTACACGGTGTGCTAAGAAGCAAAAAGTAGTAGCTTGTTCAAGTACCGAATGAGAGTACAGGTTCTTGGCTAAAGCTTCTACCGAAATTGTGTGTTTTAAGTCTCTTCTGTTGGAGTTACATATGTTCGAACCTTTTCCCGCAAAACACGGGAACAACCTTTTGATTAAGACAAGGTATTCTATGAATTATGGTCCATGTTTTATAGCCAGTTTTGGATCCCATCATTTTGCACCATCCATGCATGATCTGTGCACGTAACAAACAAGCTCTGTGATGGACAGAGTAATAAGTGGGTGAGCTGCACGTTTGAGGTTCCTTAGCCCATTTTTCTCTCCTCAGTTTCTATACCATCTTTTGGAGATTCAGAGGGTTAAGAAGCTCTCAAACCAGGAGGAAGTCAAACTCCGGCTGGTGGAACCCAGCAAGCTCCCATTCGGTTTGCACGGTATCGTCAATGGCGGGAAGTAACACATTTCCACATTTTGATCTTGTAGTTTGCTGTTTAACACATGTTGATCATATTTTAGACTCTCCACATGTGTTGTGTTGTGGTGTGGGGGAATATTGGTGTAGGGTCTCTTGCCTCTAATCCCGCATTTTATTCTTGCACAAAGCATATAGAAGTGGACGAGAATTTTATTCACGAGAAGATTGGTGTCAAAGGGATTGATGTTCGTTCTTTACCTACAGAAGAACGGATTTCAGATATACTGACTAAACCTTTGTACGAGACTCGTTTTGTTTTCCTTGGGGACAATCTCGTTGTAACACAGTCCCCGCTTCACTTGAGAGGAAGTATCGGGAGTTGTTATTTGTAGCCGAATTGTTATTCTGTCACAAGTTGGTTAGAGTTTGTTAGAGACAGTGTTAGTATGCAATTAGTTTCAGATGGGACTTCTCTGATCTAAGTTAGTATGAGTACAAATGCTCAGCTCCAAATGAAGTTAGTTGAGCTTTCCCATTTTCTGAGTTTCTCTAGATTTTCCTCTGTTCTAGCTCTCCGGATTTTTATTTTTTTTTTTTCTATTCCCCACTGTTGTTGCGCTCTGCTAAAATTTTCCTCACTCTCTGAAGCTCTGATCTTTAGTAAGAACTCATCAATAAAGTCATGCTTCATTTGCCTTTTGAATATGAGGTGTAATTCACTTTGATTGGTTTGCACTTGGTTAAATGCTCAGGTCTCTTGTATTGCAAATAATTAGGACAGAAAGCCAAATATCCCGACACCACCTCCCCACAAAAACCAACGAAAAATAAAAATAATAAAAAAAAAAGCATTCAATGAAAGGCCAGTAGAATAAAACCATTACTAACAACATTACTCCATGAACATTGATCCTTGAAAATACAACATATTTACATAGTTTGCCATTGAAAAAGACTAAGTAAAATATAACAGTAACACAAACTCAAAAACCATGAGAAGTATAAACCAAAACATGCATCACCCGAACCCAGAACATCGGTAATTAACTAACTAGGACTAAGCCCTGCATCTTAATCCACTTCCTCAATCTTGGGGCCAGCACCACTTCCACCACCACCGGAAGGACCATCCTCGTCCATGGCTCCACCCATGTCAGCACCACCAGCGCCACCTTGATACATCTTGGCAATGATGGGGTTGCAAATGCTTTCCAACTCCTTCATCTTGTCCTCGAACTCATCCGCCTCGGCGAGCTGATTTCCATCAAGCCACTGGATGGCCTGCTCAATTGCATCTTCAATTTTCTTCTTGTCAGCAGCAGGGAGTTTGGCTGCAATCTTTTCGTCTTTGATGGTGTTCCTCATGTTGTAAGCATAGTTTTCCAGAGCATTCTTGGCCTCAACCTTCTTCTTGTGTTCCTCATCCTCAGCCTTGTACTTCTCGGCCTCCTGTACCATCTTTTCAATCTCCTCCTTTGAAAGCCTACCCTTATCATTTGTGATTGTGATCTTGTTCTTCTGTCCTGTTGTTTTGTCCTCAGCAGAGACATTCAAGATACCATTTGCATCAATGTCAAAGCAGACATTGATCTGTGGAACTCCCCTAGGTGCAGGAGGAATGCCTGAGAGCTCAAACTTGCCAAGTAAGTTATTGTCCTTTGTCCTAGTTCGTTCACCCTCGAACACTTGGATCAGCACACCAGGTTGGTTATCGGAATAAGTGGAGAACACCTGCTCTTTCTTGGTGGGGATTGTGGTGTTTCTTGGAATTAGTACAGTCATTACACCGCCTGCAGTTTCCAATCCAAGGGACAGAGGAGTAACATCCAACAACAGAAGGTCTTGCACCTTTTCATTGCCCTCACCGCTAAGGATTGCGGCCTGGACGGCGGCACCATAAGCAACTGCCTCATCAGGGTTGATGCTCTTGCACAGCTCCTTTCCATTGAAAAAGTCCTGCAACAATTGTTGGACCTTGGGGATCCTAGTAGACCCACCAACTAGAACCACATCATGGACATTGCTCTTGTCCATTTTAGCATCCCTCAAACACTTCTCCACAGGCTCCATACACTTTCTGAAGAGATCCATGTTGAGCTCCTCGAATCTGGCCCTAGTGATAGTTGTGTAGAAATCAATGCCCTCGTACAGAGAATCAATTTCGATTGTGGTTTGAGCAGTTGATGACAGGGTCCTCTTGGCCCTCTCACAAGCCGTCCTCAGTCTCCTCAAAGCTCTGGGGTTTCCACTAATGTCTTTCTTGTGCTTCCTCTTGAACTCCTGAACAAAATGGTTCACCATTCTGTTGTCAAAATCTTCACCACCCAAATGGGTGTCACCAGCTGTAGCTTTCACTTCAAAGATACCCTCTTCAATGGTGAGGAGGGAGACATCAAATGTGCCACCACCGAGGTCGAAAATAAGCACATTCTTCTCTCCAGAAGTACTGGCTTTCTTGTCAAGCCCATATGCAATGGCAGCAGCGGTAGGCTCGTTGATGATACGCATCACGTTAAGGCCAGCAATGACACCAGCGTCCTTTGTGGCTTGACGCTGCGAATCATTGAAGTATGCAGGCACAGTAACAACCGCATTCTTGATGGTTGTACCGAGGTAAGCCTCGGCAATCTCCTTCATCTTAATGAGTACCATCGACGAGATCTCTTCAGCAGAGAATTGCTTCTCCTCACCCTTGTAGCTCACAACAATCATGGGTTTGTCACCGGGGCCAGCAATCACCTTGAACGGCCACAATTTCATGTCGTTTTGCACAGACGGATCACTGAATCGTCTGCCAATTAAACGTTTGGCATCTACAAAACCCACCAGATATAATAAATATATCAGAATACAATTCAAGAATCATAATCGTCCGCTAATTAAATTTTCACCAACTACTTGTTGGAACTAAATTTGAAGCTTGAACAAGGATCACTCTACGACTTGATCATCACCGCCATAACAGAGAAGTGATCAATCTAACCAACCAACGAATCAATCTAAAAGATAACTCTAGATTCCACAACAAAAATTAACCAAAACAAATTTCATGATGTATTATCAAGCTATCTTGCCCCCTCTTCATATTGAGTTTAGCACGCTAATTCAAAGATTACTTTTCAGTTTTCCCGGGCTCAAGCTAAATTTCTGATATATAACAATTATTAATGCCTAATATAAGCATATATCATGAAAAAAAATGCTTCAAAACGAAATCTAAAAAAATAACGAAAACAGAGCGTCCAGTTGAAGGCTATCTACTCTGAAAAATCACAAGCACTACAAATTCCTTCTCTCTTTCTTTTTCCAGCGTAATTTTCTCAGGGGGTGTTTGGAAGGTGGTGGGAACTGGTGGTGGGAACCATTTTTACTGTAGCATGTGAAAACTTTATACTGTAGTAATTTTTTAAATTATTACTGTAACATGTGAGAGCTTTACACTGTTTATAATTGAGTTTGTGTTGGGAACCGTGGTTCCACCACAATGCCAAACAGAGGGTCAGTGTCCAAACAGATAAAATCCGAGAACCAAAAAAAAAAAAAAAGAGAGAGAGAGAGAGCATCAGAACTTACCGAAAACAGTGTTGGTCGGGTTCATGGCGACCTGGTTCTTGGCGGCGTCTCCGATCAGCCGCTCGGTGTCCGTGAAAGCCACATAAGACGGCGTCGTTCTGTTGCCCTGATCATTCGCAATGATCTCCACGCGATCGTGCTGCCAAACACCGACGCACGAGTACGTCGTCCCCAAGTCGATCCCGATCGCCGGACCCTCGCCCTTTCCTGCCATGCTACTCTACAAATATTCTCAAAAACAGAGAAACGACGACGATTTGAAGATTAGAGATTGATGATTGATTGATTATAGAGAGAGAAATTAACAGTGCTTTGTATGCGTTAAATTAAGACGAATTGAGAAATGCAGAGAGGGTGATGAGATTTATAAAGGCCGCTGTAAAATGTCTGGAAGGTTCTTGCTTGGGCATGCTGAAGCCGTTGGATCCAGATTTTTCAACACCTCAATTGAATCATATGCTTTTTTTAATTGGTTACGCGCCTTTCTTTCTTTTGTCTAGGCCGTTCGAGAGTTTTCCTTTCTCAACTGAACTGACACCTCAGCACCTTTTTTAAATATTACCAATTTTTTATTTTAAAAAATAAAAAGTACACACGTGTATAAGTTCCGTACGTAACCTGCAACGATTTGTCGTTTTTCGTTCGTTGCAAGAAGCAAGAAACAACAATAACGACAACGAACCCTTCAGGGGTGTTTCAGTAAAATCACGCTTCTTCTGTCTAAGCTAGCTATTGGTGAAAAATGTCCGCTTGAATGATCATTTCAGGGGCGTTTAAGTAAAATCACGCTTCTGCACCCCCCAAGTTCATGACGTGGAAGTTAGCTATTGGTGAAAAATTTTCCCATGATATCATTTGCATGACCTCATAAAAAGAAACATACGGATAATTGGGAGAAAAAAAGATTCGCATCCTCTCTCGCTCTCTCCCTCAATTCTGTATCTTCCTCATCTCCACCACTCGCTGCGCTTCATCAGACACTGAGACTCGCAAGCAACCCCCTCTCTCTCTTCCCAAATCCCTCCCCTCTCTCTCCCTATATCTCTGGTCGATGTCGAGAATCTTAATCTCGACGTCGCAGCCGTTCGTCGGCGCGCCTCTGCCGTCGCTCTCCCGCCATGGGCCTTACTTGCCGAACCGCAAGCTCTTAACTTCCAGGGTCAGAGTCAGCCTCCATGATATACCTCCGATTCATTCCTTCGACTCGGCTATCGATTTCAACGCTATTGCTACCCGCGCCGAAAGTTTGCTCTACGCTCTAGCCGACGCCGCCGTCTCGGCCGACGCAGCTGCCTCCGGTGGCTCCACCGACTCCGCTGCAGCCGCCGCCCAGAAAAACGGTGGCTGGTTCGGTTTCATATCAGAAGCCATGGAATTCGTCCTCAAGGTAATTTGAATTTCTTTCTTTGAAGCTTTTGGTGTTTGAAATGTTTATTTTTGTGGAAAATAAGTGTTTGTGGTGATTGAGAATTGCTAAATTAGAGAATTTGTATCTTCTGGTTCATGACTATAGGCTCCATTGAATTTAAATTTTGCTTTTATAGTAGTGTATGTTGTGTGTATGAGCTTAAATAGACGTGCTTGCCATTGATGATAGTGTTTGAATTCAACTTTATCAGATTTTGAAGGATGTACTTTCGGCTGTACATGTTCCATATGCTTACGGATTTGCGATTATATTGCTCACAGTTATTGTTAAAGTCGCCACATTTCCTCTGACAAAGCGACAGGTCGGCCTTTACTACCACATTGGCTTAAAAAGACGGTTCCTTTGTTGGTGCTTATACTTTCCAAATTGTTTATAGCTCCTCTTTAGTATGAAATTATACCATTTGGTAACTTGTAGGTGGAATCGACATTGGCAATGCAAAACCTCCAACCAAAGATTAAAGCCATTCAAGAAAGATACAAAGGCAATCAAGTGAGGTTTTATGCTTATGTATCTGGAATTGAGTGAACTTATTGAGCTCGAGTAAATATTCCCAATACCCCTCTTGCTGTCTCTTTATATTTCTTTTTTTTTTTTTTCCTCATTTAAGGAAAGAATACAACTTGAAACATCACGGCTGTATAGGCAGGCTGGGGTCAACCCTTTAGCAGGTATTACTTAAATTGATTACTTTTGATGTTAATGAAGCTCTGCCCTCTCCCATTTGTGAATGATAATTAACGGTGTTTTGATTCTCTTTTCATGCGCTGCTTATGTATAGTTCATTTAGGCCTAGTACTAGCATGGCTAGGTGTATTTGGGGGCTGGCTTTTGTCATTGAGAGAGCCCTATAATTTGTAATTCTTACAAAAAAAAGGTTCATGTTGCCCTCGCTTGTGGGCATGGAGAAGGCTGAATCATACCAATCCTTGTGTTGTAAGATTTTTATGTCAAACCAAATGCTATACCTAGAGTAGTCATAGCTAGCTCAACCTTCGTGTTTTCATAACCTTGGGTTGGGGCTAGTCTTATTCACATGCGAACTTATTACTGGTTCTTGTTTGTCTCTGTTTCCATATTAATTTTTTCCAGTCATTTTAAAATGTTCAATAACTTGTTGCATCTTCCAAAATAAGAACTCTAACTTTTGTTGCCAAGGAATACTAACTGTTTGCTCATATTATGTGTAGGCTGCTTGCCAACGTTGGCCACAATACCAGTCTGGATTGGTCTATATCAAGCCCTTTCAAATGTGGCCAATGAGGTAATTAATAGGTTGCTATGCCAGCATTGTGATGTTGTTGACATAGAGGTTATCTATGTGCAGAAGATTGAACATTGCTGACCTTTGCAAATTATTATTATTATTTTAAAGGGACTGTTGACAGAAGGTTTCTTTTGGATCCCCTCCTTGGGTGGCCCAACAACAATAGCTGCTAGACAAAGTGGATCCGGTATTTCTTGGCTGCTTCCATTTGTGGTAATGATCTCATGTTTCCATCACCAGGAAGATAACAATTGTTTTCTTTTTGATGTTGAACGTTTATTTTTCTCAAGCATGCTTTATATGACTTGCTTAGCTAAGAGCATAATCTATATGCTAGACAATGATCTTGGAACCGTAGTTTTACTTGTGAAGAAAGAAAGTGATTATGGAACCATAATGAATTATGAATCAATTAGAAGCTGATTGTGGAACCACGATGAACGTATTAAAACCATGAGGTGCTGTTATATGTTAAATTCTTAGAATTGTTGTTAAATTATAACTCTATAAGCATATGGAGTAGGACATTAATTTTCTGTTCTACTCGCTTATGTTACTTCTTCCCATCAACTCTGAATCCCCCTTTCTTAGCATTAACTCCATCTGTGAGATAGGCAGTCTTTATTGTTTGGCATTTTATTAAAGCTGAAATTTTGTTCTTTCATTTTTAAAAATTCAACTGCTTGTGTTTCCAATTATGTTGAAGTACCCTTAGAAGTGTAGCTTGAATCTCCATGATTTAAATGAGGATTTAAGTTTAGCAGTGAAGCTTAAATGACACCTTTGCCTTCTTAACTAAAAGAAGATAGATAGATGTTGGTGAAAGCTGAAAGTTTGATGGAGGATGGATCTCTATGGATCATTTAATGTATGTTGTAGAGGGTAAGTGTGTCCAAGATGCAGTGGGATCCATGTGAAGTTAATAGACTTTGCATTAGCAAGTTACATATCATTTGGCAGACAACTATGTATAACAGGTTTATACATTTCATGCAGGATGGCCATCCACCACTTGGTTGGCATGACACTGCTGCATACCTTGTTTTACCGGTTCTCCTTGTTGTTTCTCAGTATGTTTCAATGGAGATCATGAAGCCTCCCCAGGTAAAAACAAATTTATGGGAATGACCGTTAGATACTCTGGTTTCGTTTTCTATTTCTCTTCCTAATCCTTGTAATCTCAATCCTTTTTTTGGCAGACTGATGATCCATCTCAAAAGAACACTCTTCTTGTATTCAAGTTTCTTCCACTCATGATTGGTTATTTCTCCTTGTCTGTACCCTCAGGATTATCAATATACTGGTTGGTTCTCTAAACAGTTGCACTTGAATCAGTATATTCAAGCATCGGTCATACTAAAGATTTCAAGTAGTGATTGGCTTCTTTTTCTATTGAGATGCCAAAACGGACCTGTCAACAAGGGTCTCCTTCCATTTGAATGTTCTAAACTTCGCGGTTTAAATGTTTTAAGTAGCCAATGAATCTTTCAAACTACAATATAATAAGAATTAGCTTCTTTTTTTCTTTTTCCCTCTCTGAAGTGTTTCCAACGACATATCTACACCATTATTCTGAAACGGACTTGTATTAACATCCATGTATGCCAAGATAAATACCACAATGATTGTAATACTATACATATAAATTTTCCATGGAAATTCCATTTCCTCGTGAGTACTATGCAATTAGTCATCAGAAATTACTCCCTCATATGCAGTCTAGCAGCCCGTTGCTTTTAGTTTTCAGATTTCAAATTGAGTGTGACAATGAATCTGGCCTTAACTTAAAAGATACGGACGCAACCAACAGATATGCATGTACGTGTAGCAACTCTTCTTTACTTGTTTGATTAATGAAATTTGTCATCTGGTCTTTAGGTTCACAAACAACGTCCTCAGCACGGCACAACAGGTATGGCTGCGCAAATTGGGAGGCGCAAAGCCTGCTGTCAGTGAGAATGCAAATGGAATCATAACAGCAGGGCGTGCAAAACGGTCAGGCTCTCAGCCTGAACGTGCTGAGAGGTTGGTATTCTAGTTAACACGCTGCAGCATATATAATCTACTCCTAAAAATAAGTGCCTTACTAAAAAAAAGTGGTAATTAACAGATTTAGGCAGCTAAAAGAAGAAGAGAGAAAGAAAAAGGCAACCAAGGCTTTACCAGCGGAAGATGTTCAAGCCTCAGCTTCTGATTACGATTCTGAAGATGTTTCAGATGAAGGAGATAACAAGAAGGTAATATCAAATTTTTAGCGTTTATTATGCTATGGTTTGACCCCTTTTTTCTTTACAAATGTTGAGCTCTGGTTATACAGTGTGTATATGTGTTTTATATGTTCCTACATTCTTAGTTATCTTTTAGCTCTATTTGAATGTGGGAATCATATTGTAGAAGGGAACATAATATTTCCTGATTTTGTTTAATTTAAATCATGCATGTGATGGGGAACCCTCTAGTTTGTGTGATACTTGTGGTATGGAAAAGAAACCAACTTTTTTTAACTGTTATCATACACTTTGTGCTCAAGAAAGGCAAGATTCTAGAGACAAATTTTTGCAGGCCTGATCCTTTCGTCTTAACAAGTTACTGCTTGTGGAATCCTGATGGACCAAGTGTCCTGTGCCTTTGTAGTTTTTTGCAGTGCGGCAATAACCATACTACTTTGTGCATCTTATGAACTTTGTTGATTAATCTTTGACGTAAACGAATGTTAAGAGAGTTCAAAACCATCTTTGACTGACTGGTTTTAGTTTTTCACAGTGCAGCAATAAGCATACTACTTTGTGCATCTTATGAACTTCGTTGATAAATCTTTGATGTAAACAAATGTTAAGCGAGTACAATAACCATCTTTGGCTGACTGGTTTTAGTTAACTAACAAGATACTGACCATTCCAGTATCTCAATTTCCAATTCAGTCGTTATTGCAAAGTTTGTAACTAAATAAGTAAATAAGTCTTTGAATTCTGATCAAACTGCCAAACCTTTTTCCTTTCATGTGCATGCACGTACTCAGTTGCATGTCCTCAAACATGTCCCATCCACCTTTACATGGAGAGGGCCATTTTCGGATTTTTATTTATTCAACCAGCTCTTTGAGGAAGACTTACTGTTTGCCTCCTTACCTTACCAACGGGAATGGTTGTTTTGGTCTCATGTTTGCCTCCTTACCTTACTAACGGGAATGGTTATTTTGGTCTCGTCAATAGTCAGTACCCAGACCTCATCCTGTATATGTAACACATAATCTAAGTTTAATGTGTATTGTCGATACACTGTGAGAATGGCTTCCATCTTAGTATAGGATTTGATTTACAACACAATTGTGCACATTTAAAGAAAAAAGATTTGTAGCTGAAAAATGTGAGATATGGGACATGGTTCGTTATTCTCTTGGCTTTAGACAATATCCGTGCATTTTGTTATTCAACTGTTTTGATTCTTTGAAGATCGAACCAGCCAATATAATGTCTCGATAAACTGTTCTGCATGTAGACCTTGTTTCAAATTTGCAGCTTGGAAAACTAATTCAGTATCGATCGCAGGGTGGAGAGGTCCGAGAAGAGGCCTATGCTTCTAATGTTAAAAAAGATGCTCCTGATTTTTCTCGGCCAAGGAGAAGCAAACGATCAAAACGGAAGCGTACTGTATAACAGAAGACTGTATCCTGATGTTTGTAGTTTACGGTGAGTCCCGTATATCTCAGAAAACAAAATTTCTAATTTGTAGAGGCCATTTTTGTGTTGGCTCATTCATTGAGATATAACGCTAATTATGCAGATCAATAATTTTTATTACTTCAACATTCCACTATATATTTGATGCATCTCGTGACAGTTCTGTATATGGTTTTCAATCCATCTCCAAATTGGTATGGTTCGCCATAAACGCTATTGGCGAAGAATATTGGTTTGAAAAAAGAGTAGAGAAGGATTTCCTTGTCAACATGAGAAACCATAAAAAAAAGATGCGACTGACAAATGTATCCTTATAGGGTGTTTGGGAGCATTGGCTCAATTTTGGTTAAAACTATTGTCGTACATGAGAGCTTTACACTGTAGTTCATTTTTTCTTGACATTGTGGTATGTGAAAGCTTTACACTGTAGCAACAAAAAATATTGGTTGAAATAGAAAATGCCAAACACCCTGTTACTTGTCTTCTTTATTCCAAAATTGTAAGAATATTTTTTAGATTACATTAAAAAAATGTAGAAAACTGGAATCACAAAATTTTTTTTTTTCCTGACCATCTGGAATTATACATGCTTAAGCCATTTTTACTCTTTGTTTTGAATTTTGACCTTCAGAAATCTATATGTCTATAACATAAGTGAAATTAGCAACATGCCTGAATTTTCTCTGCCCACGATGGGGTTAGTTGAGAAAGTGAAACATTTTGAGTATTTGTTTTGTAACACTAAAAAAATAAAGAAAAAAAACACACACACACACAAACAAAACACAGACCCCCTCCCCAAAAAAAAAAATAAATAAATAAATAAGACAAAAGCAAAAACAAAACTTGAATTCTTGGTCTGGTTGCAGTTGGCACAGCTGCAGTACATAGAAACGCTGCTAGTTGAAATATTGTATTTTGTGTCATTTTTTGGCTTGAGTTCATTTTATAGTAGCTGGAGATTCGTAATATTGACCTTTGAAGCTGACAAATTACTTGTTGACAGAAACTTCTAGGAATTTAACCATCAATTGAATTCCAACTTTGTACAACCACAGTACCAAAGGACAGGTTTTCCAACCTAAATAAATACATCTGACGTTCTTTTAACTCTCAAGGAAAATAGTGATCTTTTGCCCTATGCCTTCTTGTCTACCAAGTGCATCCATCAGTTGCTCATTGCCTAGATGGGGGCCGGTGATTCCCAACTGGGTTTGGTCCTGATCGCCTTTTATGAACCTTTCCATCAACCTGTTTTGATTGTTGAATAGAGATGGACAGAGTTAACATGCATGCGATTTACAACAAATAAATATGAATGATAATACTAACTGTTCATTGAAAGAGATCCGCTTTTTACTCACCCTAGCGGGGAAAACAAATTTTTTGCCAGACCTCGAGTTCGGTTGTGCAGGTTTGAACCTGAATTGAACTTTTGCCAGCAATGGAGGCAATTAATATAAGTTAGAAATTGTAAGAACTGTTAGAACTTTGTTGTCTCTGCATTTTAGATAAAAACAGAAGATGCAAAGTAGCTTGCCTGATTCAGTCGCTTGAACAGTAAAAGTTGAGTAATGCCATTGAGTTGCCATGAGGAGGAAGAGGCATGCTAAGAGAAGATGAATGAGAGTCTGTCTTCCCATGTTGAGCATATTTGGTTGTGGCAGGATTCATTACTGGCATGAAGTAGTAGTTTTATTTGCCACGTTTTTGGTAATGATAACCCAACTTGAAAAACTTGTCGGAATGTTAGTTATAAATGAGTGCTTGGGAATCCTATGCATTGGATATTGTATAGTTGAGATTGGGAATCTGGGCTGGCTCGTTATTGTGAGTTGACTTCTTGACTGTTATCATTGCCTCCATGATAGTTTTATTAAGTACTCTTGTCATGATTTTCTTTTGAATACTTAAACCATGCTGTCTATCAGGGCCTACCGACGCATGTTTAGTTACTGAGTCATTTACCTATTGCTGTTATGTCCCTGTTTTTGTAAACCTTGAGTTGTCTGATATCTTCAGGAGTACTTCTTTTGTTGTTTCCTCTGAGCGGATATTTTCAAACAAGTAATTTGAGAGCTATCAAAGTAGCTAAGTCACTTTTTGGGTGTTTATGCAATGGTTGAAAACTGAAAGATTTAAAAAAAGAGTTTTATCTGCATATTTTTCTTGCAATCCACTGAGTATTTGGGACCGTAATCGGAATTTTAAGTTAGAACTAAAACGTTGTAGCATGTGAGACTTTTATTCAGTAGCATATTTTTGTTCTATATTGTAGCAAGTGAGACTTTTGTATTATAGTAGTTGGAATTCTGAGTGTTCAAAATTAGCTGCATGTGCATCATGCGTTTGTCTGCGTTGTGAACTTCGCTCTAGGACTGTCGTTTCTGCCGAGGTGGCTTGAACTCGTCGCTTTTTTTTTTTTTTTTTTAATTGTGGGAGAAGTTGGCTAAGGCGGAAGTACTCCAGTGGATATCATTTTATTGTGGGGTCACTTCCTGGCTCTTCTTTTGCCTTACCAAACAAGTTATTCGAATTAGACACAAGAAGTGGGTGTCTGCATATGTACGGCGGAGTAGAAATCCTTCTAAAGGTTCATTGTGGCAATGACAACTGTTGAACATAATGTGTGTTCATTTGCTTCGTGAGATTTAATGTTGAAGGTTTGATAGGTCTATTGCTGTCCTTCTTTCACTAAATATCTCCTCTATGCAAACAAAGGGGGTGTTTATAAGTTGAGTTAAAATTGAAGGTTAAAATGAAAAATATTATAATATGTAAGAGTTTTACATTGTAACATACTTTTTAGCTAAAATTGTTCTAACTTAAAAGTTGAAACTAGATAACAATATTACTCTAGATACCTCACATAACGAGAAGGATGATGAGTTTCTAAAACTCCCCTTCAATGTCAAAAGTCAAATCATGAGCGATGATTGCTTCATTTGCTTGCGTTGTTGCATGGTTAATTAGGTTTGTCACACTCTACCGTGGACTTTTGCTGTATTTCAACCGAAAAGTTTGGCTTTGCCGGGTGAGGCCAGTTAAAAGTCAATTTTTTTTTTTGTTTTTTTTTTTCCTTTTTCCGGCCATTTCTTGATTGCGGAAAGATAAAAATTAGTTGGGAGGGGCCAGAACAACGAGCCAAGGAGTCACTCATAGCAAAATTTGGACAAAACTGCTAGCTTGTCAACGGTGTTGATAGAGTAACGTATGGACTGCAGTCTTGGCAAAAATCAAACATATTAATTGAAGATCAGTAAGGAGAAAAAAAATTAAAAATTGAAATCTTGAGAAATGTAATTAAAAAAAAAAAGAACCTCAACTTCAAATTTGAGTCTCGAATAGTAGAGTTTTTGATTTCTACAACACAAATGAACAAATCAAAGGTTGACAAAAAAAGTGAGATAAATCCCAACCATAAAAAAATCCTAACTGTAAAAATGAGATATATGTAGATATATTAAGGATAGCAACACAAAAAGAGAATTAGAAAAACCAATAAACACCTATTCAAACCAAGATTTGCACATGCTCGGGATCCAATACTTTTAGCTTATTGTAAAAGGGCTTCTTACGCATATAGCAAAATTTAAATTGCGGTCGAAATATTGCAAAATTTTGCAAATAGCATAAGAATAACAAAAAACAATCATTAAATCAATTACCATGTAATTGTATGTGGTACAAATTATGATATTATTATGATAATTATAATATAATTTCAACTATTTTTTATAACATTCAGAAAGTTTTGCTAAATTTTAGTTCTATGACTCACATTTTTTCATGGTGTAATATTCTCACTGTAAAACCCCATGTGGTCAGGGCCAGGCTCTAACTCCTATAGCCCAAAGAGACCCCCAAAGCTATCTCTTTGGGCTCTTCCCAGATTTCAGGCTTTGGGTTCATTGTCAATACCTTCAGTTTTGGGCCGATCAACAAAAGAAAATACAAAATTTGGACACAGTAACAATTTTTGGTGCGAGGGAAAGAAAATGAAAAGGAAAACAAGAGATTATAACCTTGGGTCAATAAACGAGAGAGGAAGGGGTGGATCTTTCTCTTGTTGTGGGTGTTTGGTATAGATTTTTCCCCCTCTTTTAGGGGATGTTTGATATGAAATCTATCACCTAATCTTTTTATATACAACCCAACAAACGGAGTCATTGCATGTCATATCTGAAACTGTCGATCGGTGAAAATAGAACCATCCATGCAGTAGGTTTACGTACTCTCCATGACATTGGATTATAACCTAAACATAATAATAATTATAATTACAAATATAACCTCCATATTTTATTAAAATTTGAGTTTTCGTCCCATATTTTCGATAACAATTAAGAAAATACTTTTATTTTAGAAAAATAAATAAATAAATAAACAGTGGTGTTGGTAGTGGGGGCAAGGGGTGGGTTGCCATTTTGGGGAAGGTTGGTCGTCGTAGGAGGGGTTGGCTTGTCGTCCAGGTGGTGGCAGGGTTTTGCTTGGGGTTGGGGGGTGAAAGACAAGGATATTTTTATAATAAATTCAAACTTAAAACAAAGAGTTCAGTTCGATGTAAGTTGACCTCATTGTTTTTGTGACTAATTCAATCATAACCTTTGACTTCTGCTTTGTACTCTGTTAGTAAGAAGAGCAGCTGTGCCCTATGTTCGATCTTGCTCTTTCTATTTTTCTTGTTAATTTATATTAAAAAAATACTATTATAAAAGCTTTGACTTTTTCTGCATCAGGAAGTGTCTTGTTTTAATTTCAGGTGATTTAATCATTTATGTATTTACAATATATACACAGTATAAAGCCTCATTTCTCGTGCTCCACATTAGTGAATTTTCTCTCGTCTTGGTCTATAGATGTAAGCATATTGTCAAAATACTTTAATGTTTTGATTAGTATGAGTAAAAAGTAAAAGAAAAAAAAATAGTTAAAAATTTTTGAGGTAAAAATTAATATGATGAGGTGTTTAATAAAAAAAAAATTAGAATTGAAAGGAAATATAAGTGGAAGAAATGATTTATAGGTCCCACAAAAATTTATCTCTCCAAATATAAATAGACTTTATAAATGAAAAGTTTGATAACAATACAAAGAAAGTAAAGTTATCAATTTGTCCTTTTTTTTAATCAAAATTTCAACAAAATTTTAGGCGCCAAATTAAGGAAATAGCTAAATAGTATTTAGGCAAAATTGTAATTGTATTAACAATAGTTTTTTCATTCTTTTGGTTTTTCTTGTAATACCAAACATGAGAAGATAAAATCATTTTCTTTCCACTTTCACATACAAAACAAGTAAGAAAAATCAAAATCTTTCTTTTTTTTACAGTTTTCTTTCATTCATAGTTTTCTCTTTCTGCCTATTCTTTTTTCTTCTTACCAAATGAAGCATAAATCTCTTGTTCTCTTTTTTTATATTTTTTTTCCTATTTAATTTTCTTTATTGTGTCAAAGCAATACCCTCCTAAGACTTTCTCTTTTCTCTAAAATCCCTAAACTACCGCTGCCGTTGTCGCTTTTCAACCTCCCTCTACCCGATTGTCGTCACCGCTACCGCCGCTCATACTCAAATGAGTCCCTGATTCTCCATGGCTGAAGCCACGCTTCTCTCTATGCATGCGCTCCTATGCCCTGCATCTCCTTTTTATATTCAATTTGTGTTATGGTTAACGCTTATATTTTATCATTCTTCTTTATCAAGGCCAAGAGCCTCTAAACCTCTAAGCATTGTGCCTCCAATCCATAAGATGTGTTTCTCCCTCTCTCAAGGTTTTGCTCCTTCAATCTTCTAAGCCATGCACCTCCAGCAATTTTCTTGCACCTTTTTGCCAGTTCTTTACACCCTTTTGTCCTTAACAATTGGCGTCCATTTATAGCACTCATGTGCCCTCGGTACTTGTCGTTCCTATGCAACATTTTTTTTTTGTTTTTATTTTATAAAAAAATAAAAAGAAAAGTAAAACAAAAAAAAAACAAAAACAAAACCAAAATTCTTACGATATTAAAATTTTTTATCGAAGCTCCATCTTGTCGAGACATCTTGATAATATATCTTTATAATAGTTTTGACTTTATTTGTATTTATTTTTATATTTAGAAGTATTTTGTTTTAATTTTGTATAATTTAACGGTTTATGTATGTTGTAATATGTATTTATAGGGAGCTCTATATTGTACTTCTTACCAACCAATTATCTTTTGCTTCGTACATGTAAGTATATTGTCTAAACATGTTAAATCTTTTGTTCTATTTTTTTTATATTTTATTTTCTTATTTAATTTTTTATAATATATAATTTATGCATTTTTATCTTCTGTTAAGTGAAAATATGAACGTGAATTATTCCATTACAAAAATATTTGAATGTCAATTTGAGTGGCGATTTTTGTCTTGCATTTATCACCTCAGCATATCCTAAAATTCACCCATAAGATGACGTGGCACAACAACAAAGGAAAGCTCCAAATTTACTGTAAGTCTGTAATGCAGCAGTGCTTATTTCGCTTATTTTTCTACTCTTTTTTTTCCTCCATTATTTTTTGGTCAAATGCATTTTCAAAAGCAGCACTGAGCACTGAGTACTGACCCTGACACGAGCCTCGAAGACTGTGCTTGCTTATCCTCTTGAGCCAACGTGTTTTTTCGTCATAGTCGCCTATAAAAACGCCACCGTAGAAACGATTCCCCAAATAACACGGCGTTTTCGAGGAAATTACCGCGCCATTACACAATTAAAATTTAAAAGGTCTTTTTTTAAAAGGTGTTATTTAATTTTACTTTTTGGTCTGAATTAGTAGCTTTTTTGACAATAATTAACTTTAATCAATTTTTTAATTAAAATTAATGAAAAACTCTTATATATATTATAATATTTATAATTTTAACCAATAATTCAAGTAAAATTTTGATTAAATGTACAGGTATTTTAAAAAATAACTTTTAAAAAAAATTATTTTAAACAAATAGTTTTTTTAACAATTTTTAACGTAAAAAAATATGTTTTTAAAGTATAAAAACTGCTTTAATTTTTTTTCTTTTCTCTTTGTTAAGGTTTATTTTTTCGTTATAGTTATTTTCATCTCTTTTTAAAAAAAAATTAAGACAATTTACATGTTTAAAAAAGCTCTTTTTTAAAAAAAAAAAAAAAGAAGCCATCTCCTTAATTAAGATTTTTTATCCCTTCTTTCAAATTCTTTCCAAATGGATAGAACGTATGTTGCAATGGGATTAATTTATATTAAAAAGACTAAAATAACCCTGAAAAGCTAAAACATTTATTTAAAAATAAAAATAATAAAAACCAAAAGAGAGATAAAAAAACAATTGGGCTTCCTCCTCATTGAGCCTAGAGGCTAGACATGTTGCTGCCCATCCCCGTCGTGACCCCGCCGCAAGTCCGAGACCTTGCCCTGAAAGCAGCCTAGCCGACCATCCAAATCCATCGCGAACCCCATCTGCTTCTCTGCCCATCACGATGCTGCTAAAGTGAGAGACACAAACGGAGAGAGAGACATTGAAGATTTTTGAATTACGAATGTTATTGTCTCCCTAATAACTTCTGCGTATGCTCTGATTGTTAGAAAAATTGTTGATGTTGAATCACGGGTCATGAGTTGTTTTGGAGATCAAAGCTTACAAATTATTTTCAACACACTCAGGGCCATTAACAAAAGCTATTAATTACGAAAATAGAAAAAAAAAAAGAAAAAGAAAAAGAAAAACTAAAAATTGCTTTAAAAAACTAAAAATGGTATAAAATCTCGACCATTAATACCTTCTTAATAACAAGGGTCGCCAATTTTACATAAAAGAGAAACAAAGACAATATACAATTTTATTAAAAAAAAAAAAAGGAAAAAATGATGATAAAGGTTTAGTCAAGATGTGCAAAAGGAGCAAACTTTTCTCAAACAAAAGCAATAACTAGTAATTACATGTATGAGGCTTGGTAACAAAACCCAGAATCAGCCACTCCAGATTCATTTGGGTATACACAAATCTACCATAGCTTAACAAAACAAGCATCCAAGAAATTATCCTCACAACTAACTAAACACAAACCGATTTCCAAATCACTAACCCATGATTTAGGGGCAAATCTAGCTCAAGTGAGAGGTGGGCTCGTAAGAAAGATGGCGAATTTGGCTTGCGAGGGAATAACAAGCTTGCAGGGGGCGGTGGTGGATCCTGTTTACGACGGCAGCAGCGGCTGGAGTAGGTGCACTCTCCTTTACGTTCAGCCACTAGCCCAAGAAACAACGCAATCTCCTCATTCTCGCCGTGAGCCCAAGCGACCTCCCTTCATCGCCATAGCCAGACGTCAAACGCTTGGAGGTACATCGGAGGAAAAAGATATTATTTTCTTCGTTTATTTTTTTTTCTTTTTACGTTTTTCTTTTTAATTTTCTAAAAGTATATTGCACTTTTACTAAAATGCCCTTAAATGTTAGAGCATGTGCTATGCACGTGATCAGTTCCATACAACATTTAAGGTATCCCTAGTTAAATCAGTCCCTTGACATCCAAATCAAAAAGTTAGGCCTAATCCAGTAAAAAAAAAAATTAAAAACTAAATTGTATCTTTTTAAAAAGGCTAAGAGATCTCCTGGATAATTTACCCCTTGTTTTTAAAATACTTAACTTTCTGCTCTACTTTGTTCAGAGCTTTTTACAATGGACAATAGTTGAAGAGTTTAAAGCAGTGTCTTAACAGGAAGGATATTGGTTAGTATATTTTGCTCAACATTTAAATTGATCCCCGTGTATAAACGGTATATCTAGACCGTGCAGGTGACCAGCACACTGCATACTATCGAGTAAGCAAATATAAATTATAATTTAGTTTATGTAAATTGTCTCAACTCTCAACAGAAAAGAATACAATAACGTGTTCACTTTCATGAGTAGTTAACTAATAAGTGCATTTGGTTTTAGACTCCACGGTTCTGTGGGTGACTACGTGCACACTAAGAACCGATTAGCAAAGTATTATTCAGCTCATTAGTTAGTTACTGGTAGAGTAAAAGAAAGCACACCCAAAAAAGTAATTTCTCAAGTAAAAGGGTGGTTTCTTTAGTGGATACCGGGGTGGGTAATCTGTCTTCCCACTGTGAAATTTGTAGAAGAAATATGTTTTTTTTTATAATATTATTTTAATTGTATAGTTTCAACTGTTATAATATAAAATAAAAATAGACTATAACATAAAATTTTTACATTATAAAATAAATTTATTCTAACTTACATGCTTATTATTATTTTTAGTTAAATCTATTCACTTCAAATCATACACCTCAAAGGTCCACAAAAATCTTCTTGAGTAGTCCTGTCAAACCAAACTCTGCGGGTTTTTGGCAATCACATAAACGATGGACTATGCAAACATATTTGCATCATCCTACCGGCAGACACTACCATAGATACTTGCACTACTCTGCAACGTGAAACCATATGCACAAAAAAAAGTGTACCTCCCGGCTTCCGCGCTAAATAGAAGGGCAATTCAGTCTTTCCGCGTGCCTTCAGAAAAAGCCCAGTTCAGTGTTCACACACTTTTTTCTTTTTATGTATATTTTTTGTCCTTTATACTTCTTATTGTTGTTAACGCACACGGCGAACGTCGATATTATTTAATATTGACACATTCACTCGGCTTCTATAAAACCCGGCTTATACTCTCACTTCTCTCACCTCCCAAAAACCCCCAAGAACCTTCAAACACAAAAAGACAATGGCCCTATTCTCCTCCTCGTCTCTCTCTCTCTTCCTCTCAACCATTCTTCTTCTCTCTGCCCTCTCCCACTCCACTCCACACACCCATCCAGGCATGATCCTGACTCTAGTCAACAACTGCCCGTACACCATCTGGCCCGCCATCCAGCCCAACGCCGGCCACCCCGTCCTCGAGCGCGGTGGCTTCGCCCTCCATTCCCTCACCCACCGCTCCTTCCCCGCCCCAACCCAGCACTGGTCCGGCCGCATCTGGGCCCGCACCGGCTGCACCTACTACCACAACGGCGGCTTCCACTGCGCCACTGGCGACTGCGGCGGCAAGATCGAGTGCAACGGCGCCGGCGGCAAGCCCCCTGCCACCCTGGCCCAGTTCAGCCTCCACCACGGCCACAACGACCTCTCCTCCTACGGCGTCAGCCTCGTTGACGGCTTCAACCTCGGACTGACCGTGACCCCGCACGAGGGTAAAGGCGTCTGCCCAGTCGTCGGCTGCCGTGCCGACCTGCTCGCCACGTGTCCTGAGAACCTGCGGGTGAGATCACCGCACGGTCACGTAGTCGCCTGCAAGAGCGGTTGCGAGGCGTTCGGTACGGACGAGCTCTGCTGTCGGAACCACTACAACAGTCCCCAGACGTGCAGGGCTTCGAACTACTCGCAGTTCTTCAAGCACGCGTGTCCTTCGAGCTTCACCTACGCCCATGACACGCCTTCACTTATGCACGATTGCTCGTCGCCACGTGAGCTCAAGGTCATCTTCTGCCACTGAGGGAGATTATGCATGGTCGTATCCGGATTAAGCTTTGATTTAAAATAACTTCGGAAGAAGAAAAAAAAATTAGAAGGGAAAAATGTGTTGAAGTTTGCGGTTTATGGGTTTGGTGTTTGGTTTCTTAATTATGGGTTAAGGAACATGTGTTAATTTGCTGTGCTGGGATTGAGATGGATTGATGTGTTTTGTGTAATATGTAATGTTTGGTGTCGGTTAATAGATGGTAAGTAATGGATGCTTGCAATATAATTTGTATTTTTGCATGGCTTTTTAATTTTTTGCTTTTTATTATGTTCATTTCATTAATCCATGCAAAAGCAAATTAACCCAGAAAACTCCTTAGCATTGATGTTTTTTTTGCTAAAGAAGGAAAAAGGAAGGAGTACCACGTGTGAACTTCTTTTTGGCGAGTCTCTCGAAAAAGAAAAGAAAAGTAGATCTGTTTGTAAAGAGAACTATCCTGGAGTTTAAAATTAGATAACCTTTGTTTTCCTCTGAGAAAATACAAGGATAATCTTTTCTAATTTTATGTGGTGTGTAGTAAAAGTGATTTAAACTAATTTTTTAATTATAAATAATGTAAAATTTTTATATATTATAATAATAATAAAAAAATTATTATAGTATATTTTTTTTATATATTATAGTAAAAATAATTTTAATTAATAATTTTAATTATTCTATAACACTGTTAATTTTTGTTTTTAATAAATAAAGTGTGATACCACTAATTTATGTTGGCGTAAAGCGAAGTTGGAAAATTTCATGGTCATTATGATGTTATGTGGATTTTTTGGATAATACTCGTTGCGTCGATAATGGTTATATTATTCTCTTTCTTTAATCCTATTCTTTTCAAAATCAAAAAAGTAATTGGTCCTAACAACATAGGGTAAAAATTTTTACTAATTAGTTAATTACTAGAACCGAGAGTTATCAAAACGGTGAGCTTCTTTTTCACTTGTTTGGAGAAATATCATAGCGAATCCATGAGGAATATCACTGGTGCGCTGCAGAAAACAGGGTGACCGGCACAGAGCCAGAGGTCACGATGGTCTGATTTTCAAAAAGGAGAAGGTAATTGGTGATAAGGCGTTGGCGCCTTTGGCCTTTTGGCCGTTTCAAAGGGACCACAGTATTCTTTTTTTGTTTTTGTTTTTTGTGCTCTTTACGAGAATTGACCTTTAATTATTACGTGTGTCCCCCCTGTGCATGTTACAATGCATGTGAAATTTTTGGAAATAATAGTGAGAGTGTTTTTAAAATTTGAAATTGTGCGTATGTTATGTGTGTGAGGTGAAAACGGTTTTATTTCAAAAAATAAAAATTTTTAAAAATATTTTTCAAATTTTGTCGAAAAAATATGTCAAAATATTTCTAAAAATTTTCAAAAAAAAGAAAAAACCAAACGGGTTGCTTTTTCAAACGGATGGTCTGGCATCTTTACTTTCTGCTACATACCATTGCCTTTCGCGTACTTTAGAACTCCACGCGCCTTGGTTTATGAGTCTTATGACCAAAGAGGAAGGGCCTTCGCGTCTTACCAGAATTCCACGTTCGCTTCCTGCGCACTTTGCACAAATCAAGACGTTTATATTGTTTTTTTTTTTTTTTTTCATTTGGTTACTTGTATGTCAAATAAGCATCACATTTATCCCTTATTATATGAAAAATATCGTAATAGTACCTCTCAGTTTTTAAATATATTATCTTAATACCTAAAGCTCTGTTTGGTACGAAGACAGTTAAATAGATGAAAAAAATAAAGAATAGAAAGGAATATAACAATCATTTAAGTTGTTTTGTAAAATAGCTTTTAAAACTAAAATATGATCGATTTAACGCATCCTTCTACCATTGAAAGAAGTAATTTTAGTAGGCCTAAGAAAAGAGGTCATCCTTCTACCTCTCTTCTCCTTCCTTTCCTTCCTCCAGCCAGACAAGAGAATAGGTCTCTACCTCTACCTTTCTCCCTCACTCCATCTCTCCCTCCTACCAAACACACTAGCATTTTTTTATGACATGAAATCTCATTTCTCTTTTTTATTAATAAACTTTAAATTATTTATGAAAACTATAAAAGAAAATAAATACAATTAATATCCAAAAACTGAATAAGTACACATAGATTCTTTTCTTCTATAAGTTTTATTTAATCTTTTGTTTTAATGTTTTATTATATTTTTGCAAAATTAGTTTAGAATTCATTAATAAAGGTCCAAAGGAAATTTCGTGTTGAAAAACATGAGCTCAAAGGAGCCAAAATAATATTTTTTTAAAACCGCAAGGTACTATTATGACATTTTCCAAACTGCAAAATACCAATGTGAGTTTTTCAAAAACATAAGATACCAAAATGATAATAGCCTCGTTTATATTTATATTAGGTGTTCGGAAAAGAGTTCAAACTATAATAATTTTGAATCGCACATTATAACATATAAAAGCTTTATATTATAGTATACTTTTACTTATATACTATAACATGTGAGAACTTTACATTATTTACGATTGAAACCAATTAGTTAAAAACACTGTGGCATATGAGAGCTTTACAATGTAGCTTATTTTTTCTCGGTACTATAACATGTATGTGCTTTAAACTGTAGAAACCAAAAGTTTTGGTTGAAATTAACAATGCCAAACACGGCATTTAAAGTTTAAACCAACTTTCCCAAATGCCGTGGTGTTTATAGCTCGTTAGGAAAAACATCATCCGCTATTCTTTTTTTGAATTTTGTTTAGTTGATTTATACAAAATTAACAAATCTTGACATCATGAAATATTGAGTTAATGTTGTAGAATTAACTAATAACTTCCAAATGTTCTAAGTTAAAATTCTACTTAATTTACTCGAATAAATAAGCCCGACACTTAGTTCCTCGTGTTACTGTCCCCATCTCCATTCAAATCAAGATCAGCAAGCGATTTTACCAACGGCATTGATGGCAATACAAGTGGTTGGCGTTCTATATTACTATACAATGATATGCCAAACCTTCTATCAGGGTTTTCTTCCACTTCTTTTGAGAAATGTTCAGACCCAGAGTTCGTCTTCTCTTGCTCAGCTTTTCCCTGCTGCTGCCACTGGAACTTTTCTTCATAGCTCTTCCTTATGAGAATCACATCGGGTAGGAATTCAACATCATTGATGTTAGCTCTATAAAGATCATAACCCAGAGCATAGTCACCAGGCTTCAAAATATTGCCCAAGTGGGTTCTTATTAAAAAAAAAAAATTGTATCATTCTTTCCGAAATCCGAAACATGAGCAACTTGTACATCAGCTGAAGAATACATTGAGCATTGAGCCTTTAACTTTTAGTGAAACCATCTCAACATCCAATGCAATGTATTTTACAAGTTGCCTGGTCGTTAGTAGGAACTCGAAGGGCGAGCTCCAATATTGATCCGCATTCAAAGCACAATGCCTCGGGGTAAAAGGGTCAAATAAACCAATTTGACAACTTACTGTAAAGCAAATAACAAAAGGACCGAGATTTCCTAGACTCCTTGCATCACTAGGAGGAAGATAGATCAAATCCTCATGGCATATATTGTCGAAGAAGTTAACAAAAACGGCTCTACATTTTGTATTCAACAATTGCAGCTCACCAACCATTCTTGACCAATCTACCTCCGCGATTAATGCTATTAGGTGTATGCAGTATTTTATTTTTGTTGTATAAAGAACATTGTAAACATTGGAAATCAAGAAATGAAAGAAACCATTTCTTCATATAGGAGATATTACCTGCTTGCAATTGTAGCTGTTACTCTTAGTATCATGATACACATGCTCCTTATCATTTTCAGGACAACGCCGTATTGGAGCAAATCTGCCCACGAATTCCACAAATCTCAAACCTTGACTCCGACTGGAGAAAAAGAAGTTGATACCATGATCTATCTTCTTAATCTTTATAATCGAGGCAGCAACGCCTTTCCTCGTCAAAATCATCTGCTCCAAATAGAAGAATGTACGCGTGTGAGAAACGTGTTGTTGGCAGAGTTCCACAGATGCTACCCACTGATCAGGATTAGCCAGGACCCTCGAAGAAGATAGGCACTTGTATTTTTCCTTAAGAATTCTACGACATAAGATTGCTCGAGGAACAGTGCATTAACAACTTCGTTTTGCACTTTCGATGTGACCTTGATCATCTTGGAATGAGGTTCGGTCCAAATAAAATCCGCCTTCACCAATCTGACATTGTGCATGATCTTCAATCTCTTAACACAAAACTGTAAGAGCTCACTCGGTTCCAACCGGGATTTAATCCAAGTCATTGTGGGCTCTAGGTAGCATTCACACTTGGGGCAATAAATGTATAACACCATACTTTTGCAGCCCTTGTGATCTCAACTTCGGATGACAAACATCTAACACACATATTGGCGGCATTGGGCTCCATTCGAATCTTGCATTTGCAACATAATACGCTGCCGATCGTCGGATTCACTGCAGACATATTAACTACTTCTTCAGCCATTCATGGCGACAGGAGAACAAATAGGAAATAAGTATGCTATAATTCAATTAAGGTGAAAATAGAGGAAAAAATAAACAATTATAAATAAACGAAAAAGGGCCCTAATGGAGAGAAAATAATGAAAACAATAAGATTTGAATTTAAAACATAGCTAAAGGAGGACGAAAATAGCAACGTACAATAAGTAGATACCAAATAAGAAACAACTTTGAATTAGATCAAAACATGTGATAAAGTATTCTAAAAGGCCAAAACCATAACAAATACTTAAATCCAAGTCACAACCATATCAATCTCAAACTTGACAATGATACTAATTTCAATTTCAGTCAAATATACAATGATGAACAACGAACAAGGAAACACAGAAAAGGGGGAAAAAAAAAGGAGAAGACCCATGCCAATTAGTCAGCCTCCAAAGAAACTACATATATAACGACAAACAAAATATTTTCACGTTAATTGAAACCCAAAATAAAAATTAATCTCTCGTGCTTCCAAAATTCAAAGCGATCATCTGAGGTTGATGAAGAAGAATGAGCAATCCACCGAAGCGATAGAGTGAGGGTTTCCTTAGGGAAGGGTTTTTATGTTTTTTGAGAAGGGCAAAGATTATGGAACCGTTTGGTGGTATTTTTATTTTGGTTTCTATTTTAAGAAAAGTTGAGAATAAAAATATTTTAAAAAATAGGCTAGAATTACTTTTAAAATTATATTTGGTTATAATTTTTAATATTTTGTAGAAATTGTTTTGAACAATTTTTTAACAGTGTTAAATAATTTTTTAGCCACATTTCCTTGCTCAGTCCCCATTAACGACTGCCTAGTATTCCCACCAGCAACGAGCCAATCCCCACCCTATGCCCCCGTCAACAACCTAGCCCCCTTGACCTTAGACGACAACTTGACGGCCTAGCCCCCTTCAACGACCCAACCCCCAGCGACGACCTTGGCCCCTTTCAACGAACCAGGCCCTTCGATAGCCTTGGCCTTGGCCCCTTGTGCCACCAAGAATGTTAATGGCTTGTCTACAACTCAGAACGTGCCTCCTTCGCTACTCCGACATGGGTGAGCGAATCGCGATTTGTTGGGCGGCGTGAGGAGAGATCGCAAGGTGGCTTCGCCAGGTTGTAAGGCAGTGGGCATGGGGGTGCGACGGCGAGGTGATGGCCTTTGGTTTGCGATGGTTTCATAGTAGCCGACGGCTTCGGTTCGCGTTGATGGTGGTAGCAGTCAGCGGCTTCGGTTTGCGTTGGTGGCGGCTTCTTTGCACTCAGGTGGGCCGGCTAAGGTTGTCGAGGTAGGACGGCTTGGGTTTGCCGAAGAGAGGACAGGGTGGGAGAATGAGGGGGAGTGATGGTGTTGGGAAGTAGACTGTGTAGGGAAATAGAGGAAGAAAAAAATTTGAAAACGAGTTTTTTTTTTTTTGTTTTCTAAGTCTATAACAAAAGTGGGATTTTTTAGAAAATGTTTTCATTTTTATTTTTTCAAAATTGCTGTAACGCCTTATGTGGGGGTTAGCAGTTTTGAATAAATAAAAAAAATAATTTTAAATTTAATATTATTTAAATCAATTAAACAATGCCCATGGGTCTTTAAACAAAAATAAAAATAAACGTTTAAATACAAACCACAGTTTTTAGTGTAGCACCAAATATATATAGTACAATCATCATCACCATAGTACAATTCTCAAAAAATTTAACACAACCATCATAAAAAAAATAATACAAATCTTACATGTTCTAGACAAGTTACAAATAAACAAGATCTTCTAACACGAAAACAGCAGAGTTGTTGTTGCCTATTCCTCCTCAGACATGTTGCACTGAGTTCCACCTGAGAGATGAAGATATGATAGGGATGAGCATCAACATGCCCAGCAGGGAAAATCATGACTCACCTTATGGTTTATCCATTACCACATTAAAACTGTATGGTTAGTTAAGTTACATCATATTCTAGATTATGAGGTTTATTATGATCACATCTCCTGGATACCATAGTTAATCATTACCAAGTTTCATAATTATACATTTATACAAATATTACCAATCATCATTGTTCCTAGGTATCCATGTTAAATAGAGTATGGCTCAACTCATCGAAACCCAAATGGGCGCGCTTAATCACACTCTAAACATTCCAAGGGTGTTCCGATGAGGGGACATCAAGCCCTGAGTCCTCACCAAGTCGATTCCTGTACAGTGTGTTCTAGGACTTTCTACCCAAGGAAGCGTCATCACCTTTCCCATATTTTACCTTTTAGGGTATTCATGCCCAAGGACGTAACCGTCGCCCTTTTTACATCTCACCATTCCTTTATATTCAATTTTTTTTATTTATTTATAGAGTCAACTTTCCTAACCATGCTTCTCAATTTATAACATATGTTAAATCATTATGTTCCTCGCTATACAATATACATATTTTACAACATAATACAACCAAATTTTAATTTACCAAAACCTCACAAAAGATGAGTAATAAAATCCCTACTTTCAAAGCTTAACAACAATCTTTTAATCTCAAAATTAATTAACATTAGCTCCACACATCCTTAACCCTAAGGCATGCATAAGGACAATTAAAACTAAAGCACAACGTATAATCACATTCATAAGTGAATTATGTGTAAACCCATCTCACTAGTGCCATTTAAGTTTTTTTATACAATTGTTCTTTAAATACCAAGTAAACAATTTTTTTTAATCTTAAACACAATATAAAATACATACAAGTAATTTATATGTTTTAGTCTCTAATAAGAATTCATAAATCATTTAGGATAGTATTGGAAAGGTTGCAAGACATTAAGGGACTAGAAGGTGAGCAAAGTTGCGTTCTTGGTTCAAGTTAACAGCTGGTATACCATGGAAAATTGGTGGTATACTTTTGCAAAAAAGCTGGTTCACTATCTACAATCAACACATGGGTTAACAGGTGGTTTACTTAAGGTAGACAGGTGGTTTACTACCACTGACAGGTTTACTAGTTTCCAATCTAAAAATTAAAAAATTCATAAAAATTAAAATACAACTCCGATTTAGGCTCATGATAGCTCGTTGGAAAGCTTAAGATGTCTACTTTTTAAATATGCAAACCAATTTATAGAATTCATTTTCATTTAACTCCAGAATTTTAAGAAAAAGCCACTAAGCGTAGAGGTATTAAAAAGTTTATGGAATGTCAAGTTTTTCTTTAACTCAAAGCATATTATCCTTGTTCAAAATCTCAAAACCATACCAAAATATGCAAGATGCATTATATAATCACAATAAACATATTCTCATGAGTTTTATACCAAAATCATTATCAAATTATATTTCTAGCCTTTCTTGTAAATAATGATGAAAACATGCTTAAGTTTGCTCTTTAAGTTTAAAACATTAAAACATCAATCTTAAAATTATGGAAACCAGTTTAAACATTCCTAGCATGTTTGTAATATTGTTATCAAACTAAAATAAAGGTTAGTTATTGGTTTCAACTCAAGACTCATGTTTTTGTTCATAAATGTTCAATATGTATGTCAACATAACTAGAATTTTTGCAATGAATTTTGAACACGAAAATTATACATTAAACATGGAGAAAACACATACTAAAAACCAAGTTTAGATTAAAGATAACCTACCTCAAAACTCTTTTGAAAAACACCAAAGTTTAGGTTAAAAATCAAGCTTGAATTAACTCTAAAACCGCCTCGACCATGGTTGGGAATTATAATTGTCTTGGCTACAAAGAGAGCTTTGTGCTCTATGTCTTTAGTTAGAAATTGAAGTGAGAAAGGGAGAGAATGAGAAACTAGAGAAGAAGGTGGTGATGGTTAAAAAAAAAAGATATCAAAATGCTTGAGAGGAAGGGGAAGTTTACGGGGATAGTTGTAATAAGAAACAAAAGAGCATTAAAAGAAAATATCATCATGTCTCCCATGGAGACTTTTAGCAAGTAATGCCAACATAATTGAGGGGACAATTGGAGTGAGTTATGGAAGAAGATGAGAAAAGAATTAAATAGGTGGTTGAGAAAATATCTCCATGTCTTCTATTAATTGAGGGAAAATTAATTCCATGTCTCCTTCGGAGACTTTTAGCAAAATAAGAAGAAGGCTACATAATTGAGCATTAATTTAGGGAGACAAGATTGATAGAAGTGAGTATTGGTAAATTTTGAATGTTTCCTATGAAGGCTTGGTAAGAAAATACTAAAGTGGCATTTTTTTTTTATTGAAACAACATAGACAAACTTGGTAATTTTAAATACTATAAAATTTTAAATTGTCATATTTTATTCATTAAATTTTACAAAATCATGCCCGTTAAAATACGGGTGTTACAGCTCTCCCCTTCTATAAAAATTTCATCCTCGAAATTTTGTATACTGATTACAATGTTAAAACAAATGTGGATACTTCTCTCTCATTTCAGATTCAAGTTCCCATGTGGCTTCCTCCACATCATGATGTTGCCACATCACTTTCACCAGAGGAATTTCACGGCGACGTAATATTTTTATTTCACGATCAGGTATCTGAACTGAAATTTCTTCATAGGTCATATCTCCTTGAATTGGCACATCTGTCCACATGATCACATGTGAAGGGCCGGTTTCATACTTTCTCAACATCGATACATGGAACACATTATGTACATGAGACAATTGTGGTGGCAGGTCTAAACGGTATGCCAACGTTCTAATGCGTTCCACAATCTCAAACGGCCCTGTATACCTTGGTGCTAACTTTCCTTTAACACCAAATCGAGATACACCACATTTTGGTTTCACTTTCAAGAACACAAAGTCTCCGATCATGAACTCTGAAGGGCGCCTTCTCTTATCTGCATAACTCTTCTGTTGACTTTGAGCTGTCTGAAGATGTTCGCGAATAATCTAGATCTTGTCCGTTGTTTCTCTAATAAACTGAGGCCCAAGTTCAAGGCGCTCTTCCTTTTCAGCCCAACATAATGGAGATCTACAAGGCCTACCATATAAAGCCTCATATGGAGCCATTCCAATACTTGCTTGGTAACTGTTGTTATATGCGAATTCAACATATGGCAGCTGTGCAGCCCAATTTGTTCCAAAGTCTAGCACACAAGCCCGAAGCATATCCTCGAGAATCTGAATGACACGTTCAGATTGTCCATATGTTTGAGGATGAAAAGCTGTACTGAAATTCAATTGAGTTCCCAAGGCCTTCTGCAATCCTCTCTAGAATTTCAACGTGAAACGTGTATCTCTATTGGAAACTATTGACATTGGCACTCCATGCAGTGTCACTATCTTTTCCACATACAATTGACATAACTTCGACACATTGTAACTAGTTCTGATTGGAATGAAATGGGCTGTCTTAGTTAAACGATCCACAATTACCCAAACAGCATCATGCCCCATTTGAGTCTTAGGAAATCCAGTAACAAAGTCCATTGTCACATGATCCCACTTCCATTCTAGAATAGGTAAGCTCCTCAACACGCCTCCAGGCTTTTGATGTTCTGCTTTAACCTGCTGACACGTCATGCACTTAGAGACAAAGAGTTGCTATATCTTGTTTCATTCCTCGCCACCAGTATTGTCGTTTTAGATCCATATACATTTTAATGCTTCCAGGATGAATAGCGAACTTTAAACGGTGAGCCTCATCCAATACCGCATGCCTGAGATATGGATCCTCTGGAACAACTAATCTTCCTTTGTAAAGTAAAATTCCTTCTGGCTCAATCTGCCATCCATCTAGTTGTTCTCCATTTTGTATTTGCTCCCAAAACCTATGTAATCCTTCACCGTGCCATTGTCCCTATTTTACTTGCTGAATTAACGTAGGAGTTGCTATCACATTGAATAGGAAAGCTCTCTCATCATCTTCATAATATTGCAAGTTGAAGTCGACGATGGTGACTCGTCTCCAATCTTTTAATGCTAAACTGTCTATACTTTCGTTGTTCTTACGACTTAGAGCATCCGCCATAGCATTTACTTTTCCAGGATGGTATTGGATACTAAAGTCATAATCCACCATGTATTCAGTCCATCTTCGTTGCCTTAGGTTGAGATCCCTTTAAGTAAACAAATATTTCAGACTTTGATGATCTGTATAAAGCTCAAACTTTGCACCATGTAGATAACATCTCCAAATCTTGAGTGCAAAAACCACAGCAGCTAACTCAAGATCATGTGTGGGGTAGTTCCTTTCATGGGGTTTCAATTGGCGTGAGGCGTAGACAACTACTCGTCCATGCTGCATTAATACACAACCCAAACCATTTCCCGAGGTATCAGTGTATACTGTGAAAGACTCCTCGTTGTTGGGTATGATCAGCACAGGTGCACTAGTGAGCTTTCGCTTCAATTTCTCGAATGCTTCTTCACATTTGTCGTCCCACACGAACTTGACATTCTTCCTTGTGAGTCTTGTCAATGGAGAAGCAATCTTTGAAAAATTCTCTACGAAGCGTCGATAGTATCCAGCTAGTCCGAGAAAACTTTGGATCTCTGACACATTCTTTGGTCGTTCCCAATTTAGCACTGCTTCAATTTTGGAAAGGTCTACTGAGATGCCTTCTTTAGAGATAACGTGTCCAAGGAACTTGACCTTCGTCATCCAGAAGTCACATTTATCTCTCTTTGCATAGAGACCATGTTCTCTCAATGTTTGTAGAGCAATCCTCAAGTGCTCAACATGTTCTTCTTTAGTTTTGGAATAGATCAAGATATCATCTATAAAAACAATGATAAATTGATCTAAGTACGGTCGGAAGACAAGGTTCATCAAGTCCATGAAAGCCGCTAGTGCATTAGTCAACCCGAAAGGCATGACAAGAAACTCAAAGTGACCGTAGCGAGTCCAGAAAGCCATCTTTGGAATGTCCTCTTCTCTTATCTTCAGTTGGTGATATCCGGATCGTAAGTCAATCTTTGAGAAATAGCAAGATCCTCCTAACTGATCGAACAACTCATCAATTCGAGGTAGAGGGTACTTGTTCTTGATAGTCAGTCGATTAAGCTGGCGATAATCAACACAGAGTCTCAAATATCCATCATGTTTCTTCACAAAAAGCACTGGAGCTCCCCAAGGTGATGTACTTGGTCGAATAAATCCTTTTTCTAGTAATTCGTCCAACTGCTTCCTTAATTCCACTTTCTCAGCAGGTGCCATTCGATACGGAGCAATAGAAACAAGCGCTGCTCCTTGAGTTAGGTCGATGACAAACTCAATTTATCTATCCGGTGGGAGTCTGGGCAATTCATCTGGAAAAACATCTGGAAATTCATCCACCACAGGAATGAGAGAGGATAGGTCACTCCTCTTTAGTTCTCCCTTTGAAGCAAAGATTGTCCCAAGATTGGTGAAATTCCTTCGTCCTCCAATGCAAGCTTTTAGCACTGGGGTTGGCATCACTGTTCCTGTCTTTGCCTGAAATTTGATGACTTGTCCATTCTTGGTGAATAAAGAGACACGTTTCCTATGACAATTTACTATTGCCTGGTATTTAGTTAGCTAATTCATTCCTAGGATTACATCAAACTATGTCATAGTTATTACATATTGGTCAGCCGATAGTTAATGTTCTCCTATAACAATACACACTGATTTACAAATTATGGATACTTCAGCTATCCCGCCCATTGGTGTACTAAGGGTTGATGATGAACTACATGTCTCAGTTTCTAATTGTAGTACTGAAGCAAATAACATAGATATAAATGAGTGAGTGGCACCGGTGTCAAACAATACATGAGCCCAAGAATGAGACACTTGAATCATACCGTCTACAACGGAGTGATCAGCCTGCTTTGTTTGTCCAGCTGTAGCCGTAATTGCATAAGCTTGTGCTAGTGCTTTCCCCTTATCATTCTTTCCTCGGTTTCCTTGGCTACTACTAGCCTTATTATTATTTCTTCTAGGAAAATATGGCCTTTGATTCACCGAGCCTTGTGGAGTCAGTTGGAAGTTTTGATTAGCATAGAAATTGGAACCCTGTGGCCACTGCTGATAGTTGTACTGAGGCTGAAACCCTCGAGGTTGAGTTACTGAGACTTCGGAAGCTGGAGTGTTTTGTTGAAGCACTCCACGATTTGGACTCCCTCCCCATATAGTGGAGCCAAAATGACTTCCTTGTGGCCTTGGTGCAAAGGATGATTGTACAAGGCGGTTAGGGCAATTCCTCCTCAGATGTCCCACTTGTCCACAGTTATGACAAGCATACGGCTGGAAACGACCGCTGCTAGAAGATCCACTACCAATAGTCACTCTACTATGCTGAATGATCTACCCTTGTGACTTCTCCTTCTTACTTATTTTCCTTTAACGCTTACCAGAACCGTTTTACTCTCCATAGGAGTTATTTAGTTCTGTCTCTGCCCGCTGTGCCGCAGCTACAAGATCAAGAAAATCTGTTGATGGAACAATAGCTATCATTTGTCTGATTTTCAGCCTTAGGTTATTTCTAAATTTCTCGCATCTCGCCTTGGATCCGATACAGCCCCGGGATTATAGCGAGACAATTCTATGAATCGAGCATGGTATTCAGCAACTGTTGTATCTCTCTGCACCAGGTTTTTGAATTCTCGCATCATTGCTTGCCTATGGCTCTGAGGAATATAGGTGTTACGAAATATGGTTTCGAACTACTCCCATGTGAGATTTGGCACGTCATAGTCGTCTTTCTAAAGATCCCACCATTCTTCGGCTTTACCCTCAAATATATATGTTGAAAAGCTAACCCAATAATCCCGTGGAATCCTCAAGGTGTCCAACTTCTTTTTGACCGCCTTTAGCCATTGTTCTGCTATGACAGGGTTAGGTTCTCCACTAAATGTGGGGGGTTTCTGCTTCATAAACTCCTTCAACAGAGTTAGATGTCGTTGCTCGGGATCATGAACCTCCACAGGTCTTTGCGCATTTTGTAAGGCTTGAAGAATTTGTCCTAAATTATTCACTTCCGGTGCAGCTGGCGGGGATTGTGTTGCCTGTCGTAGTTGCTCATCTTATTGAGCTTGTTCCATCAGTTCCGGTTGCTCAACTTCTTGAGCATGTTCAACCGGTTGTGACTGCTCAGACGATTGCATTTGACGTCTTGGTGGCATAGTTTCTACTGGCTGTGAAAATTTAACCAGGATCAGTACCAAATGATGATGACATTAACACTTAACTTTAAAACCATTTCCAAAGATTAATTTTTAAGGTATTACTATACCCTCTAGGTTAACCGAACCTAGGCTCTGATACTAAAAATTGTGTAACGCCTCTATGTGGAGGTTAGCAGTTTTGAATAAATAAAAAAATAATTTTAAATTCAATATTATTTAAATCAATTATACAATGCCCATGGGTCTTTAAACAAAAATAAAAATAAACGTTTAAATACAAACCACAGTTTTTAGTGTAGCACCAAATATATATAGTACAGTCATTATCACCATAGTATAATTCTCAAATAATTTAACACAGCCATCATTAAAAAAAAATACAAATCTTACATGTTCTAGACAAGTTACAAATAAACAAGATCTTCTAACACGAAAACAGCAAGGTTGTTGTTGCCTATTCCTCCTCAGATATGTTGCACTGAGTTCCACCTGAGAGATGAAGATATGGTAGGGATGAGCATCAACATGCCCAATAGGGAAAATCATGACTCACCTTATGGTTTATCCATTACCATATTAAAACTGCATGGTTAGTTAAGTTATATCATATTCCAAATTATGAGGTTTATTATGATCACATCTCGTAGATACCATAGTTAATCATTACCAAGTTTCATAATTACACATTTATACAAATATTACCAATCATCATTATTCCTAGGTATCCATGTTAAATAGAGTATAACTCAACTCATCGAAACCCAAATGTGTAACACTCGAGATTTTTAATGCATTAAAAATGCATTAAATTAAGGATTATAGTAAGACAAAGTACAGTTTAATGAAAAATATTATATAATAACATGAAAAAATTATACAGTATTAGAGCAATGCAGTATAAGAATTGGACTATGTGGACCATAATTTTGTTTTATAAAAGAAAAGAAAAAAAAGAAGGAAAAATAAGAAAATATCATAAAAATTCAGCTGTTTCTCTCTCTACTTTCTCTCTCTAGAATTCTCTCTCTCTCTCTCCTCAAATCTCATTTGAGATTCCGACGTCATTTTTTGACACCTCCCGCACCAATGGGAAGCTCTCGACGAACTGAGTCCAACGAGGTGTCGTGCCACCCAAATAGTCACCGGAGGGAGGCTCACGTGCCACCCAAAGTGGCGGCGAAACCCATTTCTTTCCGACGAGATATCTTCACTGCCTGACGTCCGATCGACGTGATTCTTGTTCCTACACGACCACCGTGATGAGAGGAACAAAACCCACCCTTGGTGGCAGCTCAACAACGGCCGGATTGCTCCGCCCGCCTATCGTCGCTGTGCGTCGCCGCCGCCACAGTGGAACTCCGCCTTGCCGGAGGAGGTGACCGACACCACCCCTCCCAATGAGTTCAGAGGATCAAGAGGAGTAAAACCCCTCGATTAATTGCACGAAAGGAGCCTGTTTCGCCAAAGAACGGCTAATGCCGCCGTTAACCACCGCGGGAGCCTCCGTTTTGGCTCTTCCTAGCCACATTTCTTCAAATTGAGTGAGGGGAAATGCTCATAGGAGGATGGGTAGCAAAAGCTCTCAGCCAATTTCAGGTTTCCATTGCCGGATAGCCATCATCGGAGCCTCCATTTTTGCCATCAATGTCGAGCTCCGACCTGCTATGTTAGAGGCAGAATTAGGCAAAATTGACACCGCCATTGGACTCAGAAGGGTCAATTTAGGGGGGATAGGCCCTAGCCCAGCTGCTAACGGACCCCGATTGACGCCTGTCAACGCCGGTCAATGGCGGTCAACCATCGGTCAACGGCCGATCAACATCAATTTAGGATTTTATGATCCGGACCTTCGATCGAAGATCTGAGACCGCCTCCCGACTCATTTTGACTCTCTGAACGCAATGGTGACCTCTGTTCGAGCTAATTCTACTCCGATGAAAATCGTCCGGTATCAACTGTATGCAGATCGAGGCGATTCAAACAGCAGTATCGGAGTCTAGAATGACGTTTTCAAGAATGTATGATCTCCAGGAAGCATTCCTAGCTATTTGTGGTTGCTCGAGGAGCATTGCAGAGGATGCTTCACATACTGTAGATGCAGCGAGATACAACTGGATCTGCTTTGCTTGGAGTCTAAGTAAGTAGGAATCTCGCATACAGTATGAACTGTTTTAGAATAAATTGTTTTAGATGCTTTCATGAAAATTTATGAAATGCATGATCAGTGATTGTTACGCTGTTTTACATAAGAATGAGTTTTATAACGTTACAAGGTTGACGAAAAACCCGTTAAGGATAAAATCGTCATTATTAAGGAAACGGCTAGAACACTCCGATTTAGCATAACGTTATTAGACAGAAAATTCTGTAATACGTTAAGCAACGTAACGGTCATGTAAGACCAGAGATTTAATAAGGATGTTTAAGTAAACGAGAGGTAAACCGATGGGTTATAAGGTTAAGTAAAGACAACAGTAAACGAAAGTGTACTAGTTAAGTTAAAAGGAAAGAATGGTTAATCTTTACGTTTTATTATCAATCGAGTGGATTGATAATAAAGAAAGTTAACTAATAAGTCGGCTATCGTTTGATCAGGACATAGAGGCCGACTAATGGAAGGAAAAAGAACGGAATAGAGAACGCTAGAGCATAGTTCGGGTAAGTTTCAAATCTCACCTACAGCATGATATAAATGATTTTTGAATGCTTATTTATATAATTTGCAAATGATTTTGCAATTATTATGCAAGTGTCTTTTAAAGTATGTTTGCATTTATTGTGCAAAAAGTTTTAAAGTTCAAGAAAAAGATTGGCAATGAATTTTGCAACCGTTATGTTAAAGGTTTATTTGCATATTGATATGCATAACATTTCTTAAAAGTGTAAGTTATGATTTTTAAAGTATTTAAAGTATGTTTTGCATTATGGCAATGCAAAATGTTTTATAGTTTAAGTTATAAGTTTCATAATGCATTTACTATGCAATAAGTTGCATTTATTGTGTAATAAGTTTTAGAATAAAAGTTATAGTTTACAAAATGTGATTTCATTATATGTTGCATTTGTTATGCAATAAGTGTTAGAGTACAAATTATAATTAGCAAAATGTGTTTGCATTTTATGTTGCATTTGTTATGCAATGAGTTGCATTTATTATGTAATAGGTTTTATAGTACAAGCTATGAATTGCAAGTGTATTGCATATGATGTGATTGCATTTGAAATGCTCACTAAAGTTAATAAGAAGGTAACGTAAGGATAAAAGGAAAGTGTCGTACCAGCCTCTTTGTTATGAGGTAATGAAAGTAAAATTAAAGTTTGACCTCCTAAAGGTGAGGTACAAGACCTCAATGTTTGATGGTTTCAAGTCTTCCACAAGGGAAGCATCATGTTTATGATCTCATGATTAATGAGTCGGTACGAACACTAAAGTAAAGTAAGGAAAAGGAAGGTTATAAGATAAAGAAAGTTAAGGAACAAGAATAAATGTTGAGAAAGAAAGGAATATTTAAGTTTATAGAATGATCATAAAATGCTCATAATTGAAGTTAATAATTGAGTATAAATGGAGTCATGCATTCTGATGTTACTTGAATGCTTTTTTATGAAATGTTTATATGTTATGTTCATGGAAAACATTCTGAAAAATGTTTACGATAAATGTTTATGAAGAACGTTTTCATGTTTTCAAGAAATGGTTTATGAACGACGTTTTAAGAAAAACGTTCAAGAAATGTTTTACAAAAAACGTTTATGTAAAACATTTCAAAAATGTTTTATGAAAAACATTTATGAAAAACGTTTTCAGAAATGTTTATGGAAAATGTTCATGAAGAATGTTTCAAGAGAAAGGTTTTCATGAGAAAAGTTTTAAAGCATGATTAAATGCTTTGTGAGTTTATGTTTGAACTTACTAAGCGAAAGCTCATTAAAAGTTTTTCATGCTGTAGGTAATTTAAGGTGACCAGTAGGACCCGATAGAAGAGCTGGGTGCTGCGGAGATCAGATGCGAAGATTTGGGTATGGATACCATCACTGTTTGCTTCCGCTATGCAAAGAAAAGGTTTTCCACTATTTAATATAGTGTTTTTAAAGTTTTAAGAAAATCAGAGTTCTAAGAATTATATTCAAAGTTTTAAGATACAGTTTACAAACTGTTGTATGTAATTATAAAGTAAAGTTTTAAGCTATGATTTAATAATGGTTTCTTATTATGTTTTAAGAAACGATTTGAAATGATTTTAAGGGCAAGTGTTGAGCGATGTCTCAACTTGAATGGCGACAGAGGTTGCATCAGTTTTAAAGAACGTTTAAAGAAAAAAAAATTTATTACAGTATTTTTCTTACTAAGTAAGATTACTGTTTATGAAACGATGTTTATGAAAGTAAAGTGACTGCCCAAAAAGGCGGGTCGTCACAAAATGGGCGCGCTTAATCACACTCTAAACATTCCAAGGGTGTTCCGGTGAAGGGACATCAAGCCTCGAGTCCTCACCTAGTCGATTCCTGTACAGTGTGTTCTGGGACTTTCGACCCAATTAAGCGTCATCACCTTCCCCCTATTTTACCTTTTAGGATATTCATGCCCAAGGACGTAACCGTTGCCCTTTTTACATCTCACAATTCCTTTATATTCATTTTTTTATTATTTATAGAGTCACCTTTCCTAACCATGCTTCTCAATTTATAACATATGTTAAATCATTATGTTCCTCTCTATACAATATACATATTTTACAACATAACACAACCAAATTTTAATTTACCAAAACCTCACAAAAGATGAGTAATAGAATCCCTACCTTCAAAGCTTAACAACAATCTTTTAATCTCGGAATTAATTAACGTTAGCTCCACACATCCTTGACCCTAAGGTATGCATAAGGACAATTAAAACTAAAGCACAACGTATAATCACATTCATAAGTGAATTATGTGTAAACCATCTCACTAGTGCCATTTAAGTTTTTTAATGCAATTGTTCTTTAAATACCAAGTAAATTTTTTTTTTATCTTAAACACAATATGAAATACATACAAGTAATCTATATGTTTTAGTCTCTAATAAGAATTCATAAATCATTTAGGATAGTATTGCAAAGGTTGTAAGACATTAAGGGACTAGAAGGTGAGCAAAGTTGAGTTCTTGGTTCAAGTTAACAGCTGGTATACCATGGCAAATTGGTGGTATACTTTTACAAAAAGGCGGGTTCATTATCTACAATCAACATACGGGTTAACATGTGGTTTACTTAAGGTAGACGGGTGGTTTACTACCGCTAGCAGGTTTACTAGTTTCCAATCCAAAAATTAAAATATTCATAGAAATTAAAATACGACTCCGATTAAGGCTCATAATAGCTCGTTGGAAGGCTTAGGATGTCTACTTTTTAAATATACAAACCAATTTATAGAATTCATTTTCATTTAACACCAGAATTTTAAGAAAGAGCCACTGCCCGTAGAGGTATTAAAAAGTTTATGGAATGTCAAGTTTTTCTTTGTCACAGCCCGCCTTTTCGGGCTGTGATAAAACTCTTTCTTACTTACTTTAGGGCAAAAATTTAGGAAATTTTTTTTTAAACGGAAATAAATATTTACTTACATTAACTTTGATAACTCCCAAAATACTTTCACATACTTGTATTTACATAATTAATACTTTCACTTTCATAACATCTTTCTTTTAATCATTTCATATCAAAATAACTTTAAACATGCGTGGCGGAAAACATTACAGCAGCGGACTCCATACCCAATTTGCACACCTCATCCGTCCGCCAGCTCATCATTACGACTCATTCTGACCTTTTCGTCGGAATACCTACAGCATGAAAAACTTAATGAGCTAACGCCCAATAAGTCTCATAAATCCCACATGGATATTCACATGAATGCATGAATCAATTATGCTTTCTTATAAACTTTCTTTATTCTCATCATTTCTTATCTTTACTAGGGCCCAAGTGTTCGTGCCATTGCGCAATTTCATTTAGGTCTACGTAACACCGTGACCGTAACATATCCTTTAAACTCCCCTTGAGTTAGGAGCCGGTACGATACTTTTCTTAATTTCTGGTGATACATTTACCAGTCCATTTATTATGGTTGACATACCATGCATGAAGTGATAATCACATATTATCCATGAAACATAAATTCTTTTGCATAGCATATTACACACAGGTACTTACTTTTTATACACATTGGTACACATTAATATACGCACAGGTATATAGCATAATGTACTCACAGGTACTTAACATAAAATGTACACACAGATACCTACTTTATACATACTCAAGTATTTATCATTGTACACACAAGTACGAAATCATGGTACACATGCTCATTTTCATTATTGTACATACAAGTACATAACAGCTTGTACACACTAGTACACATTAATATGCTCACACTTATTCATACATGACTATACCCCTAGGTATTCATATCATGGCAAACATACAAGTTTACACTTAATTATATGCACAGGTATACATATACATACATTTCTTTCTAAACCTACATTTCATACTGTAGGTGGGAAGGGTACTTACTTGATGCGAATGTCGGGCAACTTAATCTCGATTTCCCTTCTCCTAGACTCCTAGGATCCTGTTGGCCAATTACAAAGCCATTAGCCAAATTTCACTATGTTTCGATACGAAACATTCGTTAGTTAATAAATTGAGTTGCATTACTATGTACAACTCTAAAAACCACTGGTTTTTTTCTTATTTCTATCTAACTTTACCCTATCGTTTCTAACGAAGGGCGGGAACCTTTCTAGTCGTTTTCTTATTCCATTGGAAACATTTTAAAATGGTTCGGGTTATTTGGACAAAAATGACGATTTTGCCCTCCGTGGGTCCACCAACCTACCCGAACTCGATTTCGTTATTCTTACGAAAATAACCATATACTAATTTCAAAATAACACCCTAGTAGGTCAAATCTCTTTATTTCTCAATTATGCCCCATTTTTATAAAACTTTGCGGTTTAGTCCTTGAACTGAAAATTTTGACGATTTTACCCCCGGGACTAAAATTTACTTCTTTGCATCAAAATTTCCTATTTTTCTCAAGGATCATTTTTACTTAAGGTACCATACCTTAAATCATTTGCAAAAATAATATTTTTGCCATTTAACACTTTTTTCACTTTTAATATATTCTTGAAAAATCAAAAACTCACAAAAGATTGAGTTTTTAGACAAACCGTCCACATAACCTAACAGTTTCATCGAGATCTACAATTTTCATGTTTTAACTTTTCCCAAAATCTCACTGTACAGGGGCATTTTTTACTATTTTTCAAATCTGCCGAGAAGGAACTTTTTCTTTCAATTTAGTCCCTTTGGTATTTTTGATACAAAAATCCATTTCAAACTTGCAATTCTACCCCTGCAGAAACCATTCCATGCCTTAATCCACACATTCTGATGCTCAAACATCACTTTACAAAGTCAAACATCAAAATTACAAAAATAACACTTTTTGCAAAAATTGCCATTTTGCACTATAAACCAAAGTTTCACAACTCAAACTTGCCAATCATCACATATACATAAAATTCCAGCAAATACATGTTCAAAACCCCTCATGGGTTTGAAAGAATAAAATCAAAACAAAATTCAAAACTTTAAACTTTAAAACTTACCCAAATAACACTTTTTGGATTTCTAGCCTTCAAAGGCTTCTTGAACTTCTTCTTGGACTTCCTTTTCATGCAAAAATAGCATGGATTAATCTTTGCCCTTTACCCATGAAAAATCCCTTGAAAACTCATGAAAAAGTTTAGGATTTTACCTTAAAACTTGTGGGAAATCCTTGTTCTTGCTTGTAAAACTTGTTTGGGGTTATTTTTGCAAAGTTTGGGCGCTGAGAAATTTTTTTAGAGACCTGGACATGGCTGCCGAATCTTGGAAGGAAAGAAAGGAAGTGAATTTTTGTGATAACTTTGCCTTAAATGCATCCTTATCACATTTGGTGACTCATGGTAACCCATGAGTATACCACTAGGTGTCCTCATCTTATTGGGCCACATTGCATGGCTTGTTGGCCCAATAGAATTCAAGCAAATGTCCACTTTGTGGAGTTAAAAATTTATACTGTGTAATTTTTCACCACACAGTATTTTTCCTATACTGCCGTGGTCAATTCAGTGTACTTTCTATCCTTAGACTGTATAAAAATATTTAACTTACTTTTCGTTTACTTTTTGAAGCCAATCATAACATTTTTCGTATCTGCGTTTTCATTTAGCAGTATTCTTATACTGCTCTGGCCTCCTTTCTACCCCCGGTTAGGGTTAGGACAACCTCTATATCCTATTTACATTCTAATCATTCATTCGTTTATATCACAATTTCACAATTAATTGTGACATGAAATTCATTTTATGGATATTATGCACAAATCTCTGAGTCATCAAACTCATAAAATTTGTATTTTATAATATCCACCATTGCATTACATATGCCATAAAATTTGCAATCAATGCCGCTCATTCATATTTTATTGTAATTTTCACATAAATTACAATTTTTACAAAATTTCTCATTTTTAAGAATAAATTCATTAATTAAACCTAATTAAATATTAGGTTTTATTGATGACGTTTTCTCGGTCGTTACATTCTTTAACTCAAAGCATATTATCCTTGTTCAAAATCTCAAAACCATTCCAAAATATGCAACATGCATTATATAATCACAATAAACATATTCTCATGAGTTTTATACCAAAATCATTATCAAATTATATTTCTAGTCTTTCTTGTAAATAATGATGAAAACATGCTTAAGTTTGCTATTTAAGCTTAAAACATTAAAACATCAATCTTAAAATTATGTAAACCGGTTTAAACATTCCTAGCATGTTTGTAATATTGTTATCAAACTAAAATAAAGGTTAGTTGTTGGTTTCAACTCAAGACTCATGTTTTTGTTCATAAATGTTCAATATGCATGTCAACATAACTAGAATTTTTGCAATAAATTTTGAACACGAAAATTATACATTAAACATGGAGAAAACACATACTAAAAACCAAGTTTACATTAAAGATAACCTACCTCAAAACTCCTTTGAAAAACACCAAAGTTTGGGTTAAAAATCAAGCTTGAATTAACTCTAAAACCGCCTCGACCATGGTTGGGAATTATAATTGTCTTGGCTACAAAGAGAGCTTTGTGCTCTATGTCTTTAGTTATAAATTGAAGTGAGAAAGGGAGAGAATGAGACACTAGAGAAGAAGGTGGTGATGGTTAGTAATGAGAAATTTTATTTAAAAGGAGAATATAAAAAGTAAATGGGATGTCAATAAACACACCTGTTTATTTTTTGGACTACCATTTTTATTTTATTTTATTGAAAAACATCCGACTCACCATTTTTTTTTTCCTTTTTTGAACTTATAGGAACCATTACATAGAGGTTATAAATAGAATCCCACTCTTAAATTCAAACAACAATAAAGAAAAAAAAAGTTTAGGGATGTTTATGATACTAAACTATAAATACAATACATAAGGCCTGTTTGGTTCCGTTTTTAAAACGTGTTTTGCCATTTTCAAAAACACAAAAAATGAAAATAGTTTCAAAACGTTGTTTGGTTAGCAATTGTAACACCCGTATTTTAACGGGCATGATTTTGTAAAATTTAACGAATAAAATGTAACAATTTAAAATTTTATAGTATTTAAAATTACTAAGTTTGTCTATGTTGTTTTAATAAAAAAAATGCCACTTTAGTATTTTCTTACCAAGTCTTCATAGGAAACATTCAAAATTTACCAATACTCACTTCTACCAATCTTGTCTGCCTAAATTAATGCTCAATTATGTAGCCTTCTTCTCATTTTGCTAAAAGTCTTCGAAGGAGACATGGAATTAATTTTCCCTCAATTAATAGAAGACATGGAGATATTTTCTCAACCACCTATTTAATTCTTTCCTCATCTTTTTTCATAACTCACTCCAATTGTCCCCTTAATTATGTTGGCATTACTTGCTAAAAGTCTCCATGGGAGACATGATGATATTTTCTTTTAATGCTCTTTTGTTTCTTCTTACAACTATCCCTGTAAACTTCCCCTTCCTCTCAAGCATTTTGATATCATAAAATTATTTTTAAGGACAAAAGTTTTTTTTTTAAACACTTATTACACACCAGACATAAAAAGATGTTCCTTTTTAAAAATTATTATGCAGTATTTTTTTCAAAAAAACAAAGATAAATTCCAACATTAAAAAGCCTTTCTAAAAAACACATGGTTTCTTTTTTTCTTTAAAATTCTTGTTTATTTATTCAAGTTTTGTTATTTATTATATACAGACCATTCTATTCTATCCTATGTAAATTTGTTCATATTGTTGGCATGGTGGTTCTAATTTGTTGGGATTAATATCCCTTATGTTCTTAATCCAGTCTCTTCGACTTCTTTCTTCTTTTTTTTTTTGGGAAGATCTTGAGGTAATTTAAAATGTTTGGAGCTACACCCTCCCATATATGTGCCTCCCACAGTGATTAGCGAGTCCACTCCACGCTCCGAACCTTCTCTCTGTATAAATATACTGAGTGTCTGCTCTTTTGATCTCTTTTACTCTCTCTCCTTTCGCTGATCGCAGGGCGCTCCGACCTCCTCTATCACTACAGCTCTCTCTTTCTCTCTTTGCCATGGCATCTCAAGCAAGCCTTCTCCTTCAGAAACAGCTCAAAGGTATTCTAAATTTCTCATCGCAGATTCTTTCTGTGTTTATTGATTTGGATTTTCGGACTTTTTCTGAGCCGTAAATTTTTTTTTTTTTCGCATCTTGTTCGTTTTGGTTCTTTGTGGCGGCAGATCTTTGCAAGAATCCGGTCGATGGGTTCTCGGCCGGTCTGGTGGACGAGAACAATATCTTTGAATGGAGCGTTACGATTATTGGACCTCCTGATACTCTCTAGTAAGTCCTTTTTTTAAGATTCTCTTCGCTTAAAATTCTGTGCTTTCCGCGTTGTCTTTGGGTTTTCGGCCTTTCCTTTGGGGAAGCGATTGCTATTTTGGGTGATTGTTTTGTGTAGTATTGGATCAAGTGGCGTGATTGGGGAATTTTGTTGTGTTGAATTAAATTTGGGATTTCTGATCGGAGAGAGCGGTTTTTGTTTTGGGAATTCTGGGTTCTTTGATTTTATTTAGTAATTTTATGGATTTACTTCAATTATGGAGTTGATATGGCAATTTGAGTCATTGAGCATTTTCCAATATGTGAGGTGTTTATGCTTGCTGAAAAAATTTAGTGAAAGAGTCAATCTGTTTGGAATATTGAAGTTTTAACAACCAATTTTCATTGAGCTAGTGCCTATTCCCTTTTAGTTTTGCTGCCAAATAGATTATCAATTTCCAGGCTAAAATCCTTTAGCCTCAAAAGCAATCAATAATTTTGTGGCATATTCATGTATAATTGCAGTGAGGGAGGATTTTTCAACGCTATTATGAGCTTTCCTTCCAACTACCCAAATAGTCCTCCATCTGTGAAGTTTACTTCGGAGATTTGGCATCCAAATGGTTGGTTACTCTCCTAATTGACATTGGTTTGATATTTTTTGTCATGTTATTGTTAGTAATCTTGGTTGTTGCATAATTTACAGTTTATCCCGATGGGCGTGTTTGCATATCAATTCTTCATCCTCCGGGTGATGATCCAAATGGTTACGAGCTTGCAAGCGAGCGCTGGACACCTGTCCACACGGTATGTCATACCACTCAATTATGGTGTCTATAGCCATACCACTCAATAATGATCTCTATAGCCTTGCTTAAATTATAGAGGTTCAGCCCGTCTTGATGTTAAGTCATGAATAATATTCTTAAGTCTCATCTTTTGGCATTTTATTATTCAATAGACAACAGAACCCAACTGCATAATCAGACTTTAGACCACCTTATAAGAAAGGAGAAGCTATTGGAAAGAAAATGCTCAATTTCTAATTTGAGGGCTAATGAAGAGAAACTTACAAATTCCAACTTTTGGGTTCATGAGTATCTCACTTATTCATTACCTGAGAAATTAATGAACAATGGGTAATTGACATTGGCGTAAAAGGTAATGGGATGAAACATTGAAGTTGTCAAAGTACTCTAAAGTCTATACTAACTGTGAGAGAGACAGTGGGAAGAGAGAATTTGAATGCTGAAAGTGTAATAGGTCTGCTGATTATGCACAAACCTTACGAGCACAACTTTTTTCTTCTGTAAATTCATAGTAAATAACCTTTTTATTGCTTCCAAGAGAAGTGTGAAACTGGTACTCATGCATTCCCCCCTTTCTTTTGGTTTTGTTCTGTTTTCCTCTCTGTGATGGGAATTCAAGGTAGTCCTTACCTTCGCTCAACTCATTTCATGCTTAGTTTAGTTTAATTAACTCTTGAGTATCTTAGTACACAACATGATTTGGAAGTATCAAACATATTAGTACAAAATTTTAGCTTAACTCATTTACACAGTTGATTAAGTTCTAAATTTTTAGAGCAGAAGACTATCATTGCAAAGGAATTCATGACATTCGTGCCTTGACTGTTTTTTAAAAAGCTCAGAACTATAGATTGTAAAAGTTTTGCTTGCCTTTGGGCCATTCCCGTATGACTTTGTGAGAGGATCATATCATAAAAATATCATATGTAGGAGAACCTCATGCGCATAAGTTAACTTTGCTGACCATGAAGCAGAAGCACAAGAATTGGACATGGGGTCAGGAGTGTTCCATCCCAAGGAAAGGATCAAAAGGGGTCTTTCATCTTTGAAGCTTAGCAACCTGAAATTTTCCAATGGAGGCGTGGCTCTACAATGTCATGCTGTCGTTGGAAAATTTAGGTTTCTTCTTTCCCTTTCTGCAATGGTCAAGTCTTCCTATCACGGATAACGCTTGATGAGTGCTATATTTCTCGTCTGTGACTTTACAGCCTTGAAATTTTCTAAAGATGTCTCCATGAAGTCAAGGTGGTAAATGAAGGGTTCTAATGTCTAATACATTAATGAATGACATGGTTTTCTGTTGTGTGTTGTAGTTTAGTGTGAAAAATTCAGTTTGACTCTTGGCTTCCTCACAGAGATCAGAAGCTTGTCTCGCCTTCACAATGCCGTGGTTCATATTTTAGAATTTTTTACATCTACCAATGTAAAAATTTTGCTCTTGCAGGTTGAGAGCATAGTTTTAAGTATAATATCAATGCTTTCCAGTCCAAACGACGAATCCCCTGCCAATGTTGAAGCAGCTGTGAGTATACATTTTACCTCTTCTATTTGCAGCAAACAGTTATATTGGTCATCTTCTATGAGGCGTATATGCTTGAATCTAGTACACTGGATGTTATCAATTAAGAATGTTTTTGGATCAATGTTGGCATTTGATGTTACAGAAGGAATGGAGAGAGAGGAGAGACGATTTCAAGAAAAAAGTCAGCAGGTGCGTGAGAAAGTCGCAAGAAATGTTATGATTTACCACTGCCCGACGCATTTTCTCAGCTCGCATGTGCTAGAGCATGTCTTCATCGTTAGTGTGGGTAACTTCGCCAGATAATGGGCTGGTTGGTCCTTGTAGGATGCCATCGAGATTCACGCGTCAATCTTCTTACACCTTTTTTGTTTTTGCCCTTCTTTGGGTTCTTTTTTCTTTTTTTTTTTTAATCTTTTATGTCGAAGTATTTGTTGTGGCTCGAGACATCTTTGTATTCAAAGCATTCTATCTAGTGCTTGGCAACGAAGTGTTCTTGTTAGATATTTTTCTTTGTTCTTGGCCACATTTTACTTTTGATGATGGTGTTTCGAATTTGGAATATCATTTCGAATTTCAATTGTCAAATTTGGGAAGCTGGTCGTGATCGGCAAGTGGTGCTTTGCATTCCACATTTAAAAGTCCACATTCAAACGTTGTTAGTGCTCCTTACGTGCGCTACAGATGATAGTGTTTTGCCACTTGGATATTTTTTCTGCGAACCATGGGACTGGTGATCAATTACGTCCAAAACAAATTTCTAGTTAACATAAAATCCCTCAAAAGTTGGTTGCTTAAAAAAAAGATTATTTACTTTTTTATATCTTGTATTTTAAGTTTATTTAAAAATTATATATATAGTTTTAGATCTCAATCAGTTTATGCCTTTAGATTGAATTTAATATATAAATTTATACATTTTTTAAATTAATATTTAAAATTGATTTAAAAAATTACCTAATATATCATCAAATTAAAAAATAGGAGAGTTTGAGAGGGATTTTTATAAAGGGCCTTATAAGAAATTTTTTTTTAATAAATGGTCCCTTTTTTTTGACAATTTTTGGCCCAAAAAAAAGCTTTTTAGATGTCAAAACGGTTTCAGTTTTTTTTTTTCATTCTGTTGAGGTTCCTTATCCTGCTACAGTCATTTTTCTTATTTTTTTGAAAAAAACTGATACAGTTTACTTGCATAGAAAAGCGTGTTTTTTGGTTTCAAAAAAAGAGAGGTCATTTAGCCAATTAGAATTTTTTTTGGCCCTTTCGTCAAAATCTTCTGAACTGAACTGGGACTTTTATATATTTCAAAAAACTCTATACTAATGTTTTTGACTTTAAAAATATATAAAATACTTTTAAAAATAAGTATTTTGTATATTTTTAATTTTTTTTTAAGCTTTAATTTTTCTTTATTTTAATAATTTAATCGTTTTAAAGGTTAAAATTAACTATTGGCTGAAATAAAGTACAAGTTTGTGTATTAAAGCTGTTCTCAAAGGATAAATTCAATAAGATTAAAAACTGAAAGTATAAGTTACTTTCAATTTTGAATTAACTTAAAATAAAAAGTATAAAAAAAATAAATATCCCAAAAAATAGAGTTACAAAATTTCAAGAGAAAATAAGGGTGGATAGATCAGTCTTTCCAACCTTAGCGACTGAGAATGTAATTATTTTCAACACCTTCCTAAATTCTAAGCATTGATCCGCTGGATATTTATTTAGCTAGAAAATATTACAGCATCAAACGAAAACATGAAATTTCATATTGTAAGGCTTTTTTTTCATTAGAAAATGCACAAAGGAGGACATTTGTTTATGTGATTTAGTCCTGCTTGGGTGGTTGAACATGGCTTCCCATTCGCACCACAATTCCATTAAGACCTCGTACGTACCAAACTTTGTGGCCCCATTCCTTCTGTTCTGGCTCACTCACCGGCAGTGCACCGTTCTCCACCGCTTTCTGAAACCACCACCGTGTCACAACATGGTAATCAATCCATCAATCACGCCAAAAACAACCTAAAGCACAATCTAAAAAAGATTATGTATGCATGTTACCTGCAAGTTTTTTTTATTAAATAAAGGGTTAACTTCACATATGGGTCGGTTCAAGTTTAGTTCATTTCGATATCTAATCTATTATTTTGTTTCAATTTCGAATATACTATTTTGTTTTAATTAGTTTGACATTAAATATTTAATGAACAATTTTTAAAATGCCTCACTTTATCTTTGATCTATTACTTTGCATCATTTTAGGTCCTTCTATTCTAACCATAAATTATTAGAAATTAAAATTTGAAAAAAAATATAAAGTGAAAAACTAAATAACAAATCCATCATTCCAAATAATGATCTAGAATACACAATGCATGGATGCATGCAAATGAAGAAGCACAAAATAACAACTATAAATATCATTATATTTAAGATTTATACCTTGTAGGCAGCGTCGACGTTGGAGTATACAAAGCAAACCTCAACGGGAGCTCTATCGCGGCCCGTCTCCGGCGTCTGAACGGATCCGGTGATATCATCCGTCTCGTGCTGATGTAGGGGTGTGAAGGCTATTGTGGTCTGCCCGCTCTCCAGCTCTCCCCACCTAATTAAATTTTGAAATATATCAACCATCAATTAATTAATCAAAATCAATACATAACTTGGATTATTTGAAAATCATGATCATATTTAAGAATTACTGATCATTAATTTACGTAACGACATAACGAGCTGATCATCAAGTTTTAATTTAATTACCTATGGGATTCGTCCAAGCGACGGGCGTGGGAAGGTTGCACATGGAGTTATTGCTTGTCATTTGAGGTGGTCAGATCCTCTTACGTGGCACCGACGGTGACGGCTGTGTAGGTTGTATTATTCTGGGCCAACACCTGTTTTGGGCCTAAGGTACGGACCCGGTCTCACGGTACAATACAATAGGAGCATTTTCTTCTGATAATTTTCCAGTCCACTTGCCGTTAAGTCCGTGATACGGTACTTCGAGAACGTCGTTTCCTAGATTGGCACCTTGTCCACGTGGCAAATAATCAGGGCGCTCAATGCATTGAAGTCAGGTGTTGGCCCAACCTCTCCCGTCCAGTTTGTTAACGACGTTGCCTAAGGCCCCAAAAAGGAAAATATCAGAAATGGAAAACTCACTCTTTTTTTTTTTAAGAATAAATCGCTTAGCTTTTTTTGGAGAATGAATCTTTAGAAAGTCCGGTCATAAATTTACAGTGAAATTCGACAAGAAAAAGCTTACGATCACTTTCTCTTAGCTCGAAAAGCGTCAATTTCACGGAATCTCAGCTCTGTTTTGGCTTCGTCTGATGCTTTTTTTAGTTTGGGGTTGCATGGGTTTTCCAGGTTGTTCGAATTCGTCTTCAAGCTGTGAGGAAATCTGACTTTAATTTTGTGCTCTTGATTTCTGTATGTTAAGTTTTCTGTTCTGTATATTGAGATTTATGATTCGTTTTTTTTTTTTTTTTTGGAAATTTGTGTAGTCGAATTCAAGCTAAGGAATTGGTCGGAAAGTAAAAAAGTTTGATCCTTGAGATCAGGGACTGACAATATCTACGATGTTGCGGTTTTTTAAAAATTTGAAATTACGATCTTTTTAGACGAATTTAAAGTTTGTAACTTTGATACAAGAATTAGCTCTAATGAGATTTGGCTGAAGGCAATTATTTCTGTGGTCTTGAAGTTTTTGGAAATGGTATTTTTCTTGGAAGATGGTGGTCACAGTAGATGTTTCAAAGCAGCACGGCTTGCATTTACTTCTCCGTTTGTAAGGATGCAACTTTATTTTCAAAGTAAGGAACCAAGTGATAGCTACAATCGTAAAAATCTGTCTGTAATGCTTTCCTGTTATTTGTTGTGAATCTAATCAGTTCTGTGATGCTTTTAACCAGTTGGGCTTAACAATTTATGACCTTGAATGTTAACATTTTTTTTATTCAGAAGCATAATTTATGAAATACGAAATTGGAGTCAAAAGAAAAAAAACTGCATATTCATGTTATTCTTGCTCGATTTTATTGCAAATGTAATGTTGATTTTCCATTAAAACGCTATATTTTAAGGCCTGCCCTGTTTTTGTTCTTGAAGGATTGCTGATTTGAGGTATCTATACTAGCTAAAAGGTGTAGACTTTACCATCTTAAGAGATTTAAGCCTTGTCATGGACTGACTCATCCGGTATTGGTTGACTGAGGCTCTTAAGAGATAGAGCTCTTTTAAATTATTTCTAATGGGGGACTCAGTGCATAATTCTGAGTTTGGTAAAAGCTCCGAGAGGGTCAGTATTATCCCTGAAAAGAAGTTATCTAAAAGTCGTTTAATTGTTTCTACCCATAAAGCCTCTTCGCAGCCTTCATTCAGGCGAATAGCTTCCATAAGCCATTTGAAAAATGGAAATGGTGCAATGTTTGGCAATGCTGCGTTGTTTCTGTTAAAAGTTGCTGCACTAGAGACTGTTAGGAGATTGTCGAAGGCCAAGTGTCCCTTCGCGTGGCGTGGTCTTCAGGCTCTGCAAGTTCTGTGCTATCCACCATTTAATTGGATCCAGAGATTTGCTCCCTTCAAGGGTTTGGTCAAGGGCATACAGGTTTGGTCTTGAAGTTTTTGCTGGCACTGTACATATTGAATGCATTGTATCAGTTGCTGACAATATGGATAAATATGTTTTTTATTATTTGCTGTGTGAATGTTTTTGCTCGTCTGCTATTCATTAAATTTCTGGTGTAGACGATGATAATAATTTGTCAATCCTTCAGATGATTTCAAGGCCATTACTGGTACTTTCCATTGCAACAGCATTCTCTGAAGAAGCAGAATCAAATGATGGGACATCCGATGGTGCAAATGAAACTAATGAATGTCCAGAGGTGGCTTCAGAGATACCATCTATGCAGACAACTCTTGAGACAAGGTGTAATATTTATAACATAAAAGAAGCTCAGTGGGGATAGTTATGTTCGAGAACTTTATGAATCATTTATATCCGGTTTCGTACCTATATAGTTGCTGCAGATGCAGAGTAACATGAATTGGAACTGTAGTTTTTGGCTAGAAAAAACTGTAGTTTGGAACTGTAGTTGCCAAATAGTATGAATGATTTAAACTGTTCATGGATACTTAAGGTTCATTTGGTTCCCCATCAAATCTCTATCGTGAGTTCACTTGGTTGAAGCTTTTAGCCTTTGTGTAATTTGCAGGCCGTCTGTCGAATGTCCTCAAACTGTAGCATCTGAAATGTGGTTGATCCAACTGCAAAAGGAGCTGGAAGAGCAAGGGATTAGTTTGCCAGAAAGGTGATTTGACAATTTATTTGGTAAAAAAAAAAAGGAACTTTTGCACACAAGATTACAATGTTATGTTTTCTCTCTTACCAAAGAGGGTACTAAAACCTGTCATAGTATTCTTATACGGGAAGCCCGACATAGTTTTATTTTCACTCTTACAAGGAGGATGACAATGCTATATATTCTCATTGTGTCATTTCTTATGGAGACTGATAAACTATTCATACGAAAATGGTTATATAAGTAGTGGCGAGTTTAAACCGTAGGCAATCTTTTAACTACCTCATAAAATAAGTAGAAGATTCACTAAACTGTGAAATCTTTTCACAATGTGATATGCTTACAATTCTTTTTCCCAATTACTTAACCCCTCCAATGTCTCCCTAGCTGAAATATCATAACTATTATCTTGTTCTGGATCATCAGTATCCAAATCCTTAACTAACGATAGTGCGATCTGTCTTTCCCTTTTTTTACTGTTCCAACCTGCCCTTTATGCCATAAATGCTCATGATTTTGTGCTATTTTTAGAATGGCAATTTAAGGTTATTGTTAGAAATGTTGAAACTACTAAACCTCAAACCGATTGCTTGTTTACTTCCCCTCATCTATATGCACCGCTGTACAAGACATTTCAATAAAAATAGTAGCTATTCCTGACGACATGTAGAATTGTTATTATTGTTATCATTCTTTAAGTGCAGTCATTTTACTCTGAAACTTCTCGGTCTTCGTTTTCAAATGCTCTTGTATGATAAATTGTAGACTAAACTTCTTGGACTTGTATGTTTCACTATATGTTTACAAGTTGGCATATTTATATTGGAGTTTCTTGGTTTGTCTTGTTGCAGCGGACCATGACATGCTAGTGTTTGTGCAGAATTAACGAGGATGAACTCCGTAGATTTTACAAAGCTGCAAATGGCGACTTTTCTTGCTTTCTAGCTTCAATTAAGAAGACAATCCGTTGGAGAGAGACTTACAGAATTCTTTTAGCAGACGAGCTGCAGATCTGGTCAAGCATGGTCTTCTGGCATGGATTTGATGTGAAACAACGACCTTGCCTCATAGTACGGCTTGGTCTAGCTTGCATCAGCTTGCCACCTCCAGATAGGCCTCGATTTGCTCAAGCAGTCAGTATGTCTTTTGGTTGCTACTAATAAGTTTCTTAGTTCCCGAACATATACAGCACCTACTGTCATTTTGTCATCAAAATCCTATTTCTACGGATTAGTGATCCATCTTTTTGCTAGCCATGAAGGGCCATTGCTATGTAGTTTTTCCATCAGTCTTGTTCTCTGCTGTAACAGAAATGAATTGTTTGCCAACTGCAGTATCTCATGTAGAGCATGGAGTCTTGCATTTAGTCGATCCAGAAAATTCTGAAATTACAGTTCTGGTTGATTGTGAAGGCTTGTCTCCATTTAAAATTCCCATGCAAATTATGCGAACTTGTTCTACTCTTCTGCAAGATCACTTTCCAAATCGTCTTGGCTGTTTGTTTGTCATACGGCTTCCTCCAGTTCTTCGAGTTGTTGCGCAAACCTTTGTCCGGGTAACCTTCCCAAACCATCTTCTCTGCTTTCTGGTTACCTTTGACTGCACGAACGAATGCATTACTTTATGTACATTTTTTTTTCCATCAGATGCTAAAGCCCATGACGAGAAAAAAGTTGAAAATTGAAGGGGAGACGTACAGGAAGGTACTTTCTGACTACCTCCAGACACTGCCGTCATATCTTGGTGGCAAATGCACATGTGAAAGGTGCTCCGAAATCAGCAACATACGCCAGTCTCGTCCTAGAAATGAAATCCCTAGAACAGAGTCAACTGAGAGCATTTACGAGAGTGAAACTCCACTTTCACTGGATCCAACTTACGACACTGAGGTTGGCTTGACTGGTAACTGTGACCAGGTGGTGAGAACTGCTATCATAAGCGTTCTCATTTTCTGGGTTTTCCTCGCTCTTATTGCTGGAATACACGACCCTGAAAGCCGTCCTTTTTTTACTTCTACATGAGATGAGACCATAAGGTTCATCATCATCTTAAGAAATCCATGCTGGTATGTTAAAAGAATTCTCACCGACAATTTCACTACGTTTATCTGTTACTTATTATTCTTTTGGAATTGAAGCATTATAATTATCTTGATCGTATGTTTATGTATACGTATATAGCAGTTAAGAACATGGATATTGCCAATATAGCTCGTGATATATAGTCTTGTTTTTGCTTAACTTGTTCTTTTGACTCTCTTTTACGACGATAATATCAATGTCACGTTTGCTTTTGATGAAACCAAACATGGTTTGTTCTTGTTCACATTTCCGACCGTAGAATGCGGTGTTAATTTGCCAAATGGAAGTCCTTCCGATTGTAAGTTGTAACAGAACCCAGTTTTCAGCTCATTTATAGCTTGATTAATCAACTTTATCAATACTGCTCACGAAACTTGTCGAGATGTATAATAACTGTATTGTATATTCTAGGAAATTATAGATTTTTGGGAGAGTCTGTTTTGATATCCCAAAGATTGTGGGATAGGTGCCGTGATTCTAGGAATCATTTGTTTTTATTTTCGGTCGTAGAATTGTGTATATATACACCTAGTGTAATTCGAGATAGTAAGAGAAAAAATAATATAGATTCATTTTCTCCTAATTTCGTGACATGGTATCAGAGCTGTAGGGATTTTCCTACGGATTTGATTCTCGTGTGTAGCCTTCATTGCTACATTCATCCTTATTCACCCTGCAGACTTCATTGCTGCCGTCACCTTTATTTTTTCCCTCTTCTCTACTAAATATGGCCACATCCGAAACCACCATTACCAGCAACCTCACCCCTTCCGACGAGTCTAATTCAACCCAAAAGACTGGTGACCTGCAGAACATCAGGGCATCATATCGACTCAATGGAAAAAATTACCTAAAGTGGTCTCAATTGATCCGGACCTATTTGAAGGGCAGAAGGCGTCTCGGCCATCTGACTGAAGCTGGACTAGCAAAAGAAGATCCCACCTTCAGGGTTTGGGATGAAGAAGACTCTATGATCATGTCTTGGCTTTGGGACTCAATGGATCTGGCAATCAGCGACACCTGCATGTTTTTGGCTACAGCAAAGGAGATTTGGGATTTTATTTGACGTACTTACTCTAAGGCTTGTGATGCAGCACAAATATATGAGATCAAGATAAAGACTAGGGCAATGAAACAATGGGAGAAATCTGTCACTGAATATGCCAATATTCTGCAAAATCTGTGGTAGGAACTCGACCACTACCGCGTATTTGACATGGAAGTGTACTCATGATGCTGCTATTTTAAAAGCCTTCATTGAAAAGGACAGGGTGTATGACTCCTTCGCCGGTTTAAATCTTGAATTTGATCAGGTTCGAGTGCAGATCCTTGGTAAGGAAGAAACTCCCTCTTTAGAGGAAACCATATCCATGGTTAGAGCTGAAGAAAGCCGAAGAAGCGTTATGCTGGAACCTCAAAACTTGGAAGCATTTGCATTAGCCACCAACACTGATCACCAGGAGAGAAATAATGAGGAGCAGCCAAATAAGATGGGAAGAGACAACCAATGGAGAGAATAAATATAACCTATGGTGCACCTACTGCAAAAAACCGAGGCATACAAAGGAGAAGTACTGGAAATTGAATGGGAAGCCACCTAGTCGAGAATGTTCGCCAATGGACAACAGCGATCTCAAGCTCATGTAATTGAGCAGATTAAACCTGATGAAGGCTTGGACAAACGTAACTTTAACCCCGAGGAGATTGAACGCATACGAAATATGCTGGGATCGCTAGAGAAACCCTCCGGAGCTGGTTCATTAGCTATCTCAGGTAATCCTTCACTATCCTTCTGTTTGAATGTCTCAGACCAGTATTATGCCAATACTTGGATAATTGACTCTGGTGCCACAGACCACATGACCCACTCTTCTCATTTTTTCCATACCTATACCCTGTGCCCTAGTAAGAGGACGATTGTTGTTGCCAATAGTTCCCTAGCAACTGTAGCAGGCGTAGGAGACATACTCATCTCACCCTCTCTAACCCTAAAAAATGTCCTTCATGTACCGAAACTATCGGCAAATTTAGTGTTCGTCCAAAAGCTTACTCGTGACCTTAAATGTTGTGCTGTTTTTTCTCCCTCTTGTTGTGTTTTTCAGGACCAGGGCTCGGAGAGGAGGATTGGACTTGCTAAAGAAAGGAACGGTCTCTACCATCTTGAATATTCATGGAAAAACATTAATAATTTGTCCATATCATTTCTTAGTACTCCAAATAAAGATGCCATATGGCTCTATCATTTGCGTTTTGGCCATCCATCTTTTCGAGTCTTACAATTTATGTTTCCCCAGTTGTTCAAAGATTTTAGTGTTTCAAGTCTTCATTGTGACATTTGTGAATTAGCAAAACATAAACGTGTACAGTTTCCTATCAGTAATAAAAGAAGCTCTCATCATTTTTAATTAATTCATAGTGATATATGGGGTCCCTTTACTATTCCTAATATCTCTGGAGCTCGTTGGTTTGTTTCCTTAATTGATGATTGTACACGGGTTACATGGCTTTTCTTACTCAAAAACAAGTCTGATGTTAGTATTGTTATCCCTAATTTTCATTCTATGGTTCAAAATCAATTTGGGGTTAACATTAAAATATTTAGATCGGACAATGCTAGAGAATATTTCAATCAAGTTTTGTTTCCTTACTTTCAAAAACAAGGGATTATCCATGATTCATCATGTGTCGATACACCTCAACAAAATGGGGTAGCCGAGAGAAAAAATGGTCATTTACTGAGTGTCACCCGAGCTTTACTCTTCCAAGGGCATGTTCCAAAAAATTACTGGGGGAAAGCTGTACTCACAGCTACACATTTGATAAATAGACTTCCCTCACGTGTATTAGATAACAAAACTCCCATGGAAATCCTTCAATCTTTTTACCCTATCTTCAGAATTTCAAATGGCCTCACTCCTAGGGTATTTGGCTGCACTACATTTGTCCATGTTCATAAACAACACAGAGGCAAGTTAGATCCCCGTGCCATTAAGTGTGTTTTTATTGGCTACTCCTCTACTCAAAAGGGTTATAAGTGTTACAATCCTCACTCTCACGAGTCCTATGTCTCAGCAGATGTAACATTTAATGAAAACAAGCCATTCTTTACCCAGTCCTATTTTCAAGGGGAGATATCTTTGATGGAAGATAGTCCTAGTGAGCCAGTGGGTTTTGAACCTCTTAATCTCAAGGAAACAGTTCCTAAATCAAATCCTTCTCCTGCACCCGTGTCTGTCCAGGAGAATCCCAATCCTGTGTCTGTTCTAGAAAGCAATCCTGAATCTATTTCAGCTCCAGAAATAATGTTGGTACCAGTCAATTCCAACTCTATTCCAATTCTTCCAGAAAGCGTGCCTCCTTCAGAGTCAGTTCGCGTTTTTCATGAGTCTCCAAGGCATTTAAAGGTGTACTCTCGACGAGCAACCATTGTTCCAAATCTACAACAAGTTCAAGAATCCAATCCGAAAGCTGGGAATGAATCCATGATAGGTTAACCATTATATCTGTATACACAGCCAGCCGAACCTGCTACAGATGACTCTCATCTCCCTGTAGCTATCCGAAAAGGTACGAGAGAATGCACCAAGAGACCTTTATATCCACTGTCTCATTATATATCTCTGAATCACTTGTCATCAGCCCACAAAAATTTCATCACGAGTCTTTATACCATTTCTATTCCTAATACTGTCTCTGAGGCATTAACAAATGAGGAATGGAGGAATGCTATGAGGGAAGAGATGGAGGCATTAGAAAAGAACAGGACTTGGGAGATTGTTACGAAACCAGAAGGGAAGAATATAGTTGACTGCAAATGGATTTTTACAGTAAAATACAAGGCCGATGGCTCACTTGAAAGGTATAAAGTGTGGTTAGTGGCTAAAGGGTACACACAACCTATGGAGTTGATTATCATGAGACTTTTGCTCCAGTAGCTAAAATGAACACTGTAAGAATTCTACTGGCATTGGCAGCTCAGTTTGACTGGCAACTTCTGCAATATGATGTGAAAAAACGCATTCCTTCATGGTGACCTGAATGAAGAAATATACATGAACATTCCCCCAGGCTTTGAAGATAACACGGGCAATAAAGTTTGCAGACTGAAAAAGGCTCTGTATGGACTGAAACAATCTCCTAGGGCGTGGTTTGGCAGATTCTCCAAGGTTATGAAGAAGTCAGGATATAAGCAAAGTCAAGGTGATCACACTCTCTTCATGAAACACTCGGCAACCGGGGGGGTTACTGCTCTTTTGGTATATGTGGATGACATCATTGTAACCGGAAATGATGAAAAAGAAAAGGAAGAATTGAAGCAGTAGCTGATCAGAGAATTCGAGATAAAGGAACTTGGGAAGCTGAAGTACTTCCTTGGAATTGAAGTAGCCTATTCTAAACAGGGGATTTTTATATCACAACAGAAGTATGTGGTTGACTTATTGAAGGAGACGGGTAAGATTGGATGTAAACCGATTACTACTCCTATGGATACTAATCAGAAGCTTGGAGATGCAAAGAAGAACCTAAAGTTGATAGACAGATGTACCAAAGACTTGTAGGGAGATTGATCTACCTAGCTCACACTCGGCCAGATATAGCCTACTCCGTAAGTGTCATCAGTCAATCTATGCATGATCCAAGGGAGTCACACCTTCAGGCTGCTTATAGAGTTCTACATTACTTGAAAGGAAGTCCAAGGAAAGGAATCATGTTCAAGAAGAATGGCCATCTCTTCCTAAAAGCCTACACTGATGCAGATTATGCAGGATCAATGGTGGACCGAAGATCAACTACAGGCTACTGCACCTTTCTAGGAGGCAATTTAGTGACTTGGAGGAGCAAGAAACATAATGTTGTAGCACGATCATCGGCTGAGTCAGAATTTCGAGCACTTGCTCAAGGCATGTGTTAGTTGTTGTGGTTGAAAATTATCCTAGATGACTTGAGAATCAAGATGGAAGGTCCCATGAGGCTTTATTGTGACAACAAATCAGCCATTAATATAGCTCATAATCCTATTCAACATGATAGGACAAAACATATTGAAATTGACATGCATTTCATTAAAGAGAAATTGGAGGAAGGAATTGTATGCATGTCATATGTACCATCAGGAGGCCAGCTAGCAGATGTCTTAACGAAGGGATTATATAGTTCGAATTCTCACAATAGTATTTCCAAGCTGGGAATGGAAGACATCTACTCCCAGCTTGAGGGGGAGTGTCGAGATGTATAATAACTATATTGTATATTCTAGGAAATTATAGATTTTTAGGTGAGTCTGTTTTGATATCCCAAAGATTGTGGGATAGGTGCCGTGATCCTAGGAATCATTTGTTTTTATTTTCGGTTGTAGAATTGTGTATATATACACCTAGTGTAATTCGGGATAGTAAGAGAAAAAATAATATAGATTCATTTTCTCCTAATTTCGTGACAAAACTTTATAAATACTGCTTAATCGGTCTGATCGAATTATTTTAAACTTGTAGTAGTTGATATCATAGGTTAAAGTATGATTTGACATCAGTGATAAGCACCTGTAGCAATACTTGCGTTTAAAATCAGATAACTTCGTGGTTTAATTCTTTATAAAAAAATACAATCAACATATATATATATATATATATATATATATTCGATTTTTTAGGGAGTTTTTAATAATTTTCAACATTTTATATATGCTTGTTTATACATATATACAGGCAACAAAAAATTTGAGATTGGGGGAAGGGGGGGGGACTTGAGCTCCCGTTGCCTCCGTCCCTGCCGAACAAACGGTTTAAATATTAACCTAAGGGTTTAAACAACAGTATTGTTATGTTCGGTAGAGGGAAAAAAAAAAAAAACTGTCCTGTTATATGTTTTACCCCTTTTATTTCAGATTATATTGACTAAAGGACCGAACATTTGGATTTTTGACGAGTAATGCAGAAGAAACAATAATAATGACATCATCATGGCGCTTGATAAAATATCAATGTTAGCAGGAGTAGTGAGAATGGTTAGATGTGGGGTCAAAAAAAAGGTGCTTGGTGGAGTGTCCAAATTGGCACTAATTGAATGATACTAAGAACAAAGTGTGGTGCGGTAGTTGAATTCGAACTTGCAATTGCAAAGCAAAGCGCTGTTGGAATACCATGATAAAGAAGATAATTAATGTCAAAAATCTTTTTCATGGAGATGCAGAACTTGGCGGTTGTTTCTCTGTCTCTTTTTTTTTTTTTTGGTATTGCCAGGGTCTAATGTTCATCTAATCCCTTGTGATCTCTCTTTTCTCTTTTCTTGCACATATGTGGTGTTAGTTGTATATATTTTCAAGTGTCAACTTTGTCTTAAACAAGTCTATTGTTATCCATGTAACAAACAAAAGTAACAAGAGGTCCTATAAGGGAATTTGCCCAAGTATAATTAAATTAAATCCATCCCCACCACCATCTTGCATAATGTTGAAAATCACTTTGTCGTTGTAATTCACGTAAATGTTCTCCGATAATGTATGATTTTACACATCAATTCTAAGAATCATATCAAAATAAAAAAATATGTAATTTTTTTTTAAAAAATCTTATAAATATTTGATTGAATGTTTGAAATGGAGTCCTATGAATAGAGCTTTCACTATAATTCTCACCACAATATTAATTAATTTATTTTCTTTTCTCCAATCCGAGATGTGGAAACTTTTGTTGAATTTTTATAGGGACGAGACGTGACAACTTGGAACGGTGACCTTTGGGATTCCGAACAGCTACGACAGCTGACATTCGCAAATCAAAAGGAGGTATATGGGCTCATCAATTAGAAGTTTCTTTCTTTTCCACTTTTGCAGTTGGATTTTTTTGCTTCACACCTGGGCAGGAAAGCTCTCGTAGCTGATGGTAAAATTTGGTACATAAGCGGCTAAGGGGAAGAGTTAGAGCTCATAGCTATAATTGTAAATTATGTAAAGCTATCACATTTCAAAATAAGTTATAGTATAAAGATTTTATGTGCTGCAATATTGAAAGTTTAAGCTTTCAGTTTTAACTTTTTTCTTGATTTTCAAACACCTTAAGCTTTTGCGATTGAAACCTTTTTATGTCTTAGAATCAATTTTTTGTCTAAATTTTATAAAAGAAAACACTATAATAAAAGTTATTGAAATCATTAAACTATCGGAACTTTTTTTGACAAACGAACTATTTTTTTACTTCTATTTTTTACTTGGGATTATCTAGTGCCTGTTTGGAACAACAATCCCAATTTATGTTATACGTTTCAACCCTAACGTATGTTTGGATCTCCCATCAATTCCAACCAACATTTTTGGTTCAAACATGCTAAACAGTGGTTCAAACTAACATATCAATTATAGTTTAAACCAACATTTTTAGTTCAAACATACCAAACAATGGTTCAAACTACAAATTATGATTCAAAATTATATTTTTTGTTCAAACTCCAAATAATGTTTTCAACTATTTTTGGTTTCAACCAACAATTTTACATACTTCTCAAACAATGGTTACAACTACAAATTATAGTTCTAGGTCATATTTTGATTCCAACCAATATTGGTTCTAACTGTCAGTTCTAACCGTTCTTTCAAACAGAGGTTATTTTAACCTGGGCTTACTTAGAGATAAAAGAGTCGTTGATGTTTAACTCTCCTTGGACCTCACATTTAGCATGGTGGAATTTGCCTAGCTACAGAGCAAAGAGAGACAAGTTAATTAATCTCCAACTGGATGAATTACTATTATTTCCTTTTAATATGTTTTTACTTGCATTAAACAAAGCCAATTATCTTAAAATCTCTCAGTAACATTATGAGACTTATTAATGTTGGCATATCATATCTTTGATCAAGAAACGAATGAAATAAATAATGGAAAGTACAAGAAAGACTATAAATTAAGTAGGCTGACGATCCTTTCCTAAACAACAATATTTAGCTAGTCTGACGATTTTGAATTTAGGAGTTCATTAATTGTATTATAGTCATACATACAGAACTGTAAACAGGGCATGTGAACGTTCACCCTTCATTTAATCATATATATATATATATATATATATATATATATATTTTGAGGGTCACATTTATATATGTTGCATCTTCTAAGAAAATATGTATTTGCATATTAAATGTTTGCACGGGCGTGCTACTTGATTGCCAAACATAAACATTTTAAAGGGCTCGATAACCCGTATACATTTATACATATATATATAATATATAACGTATGTTGTAAACCATGATCACTAATTCATTATAGTATATGCTGCTACCATGGGAGAAAAATGAATATATTAATACGTAAGCACCACTAACGAAACTAAAATTTCACTATCCCGACAAACTTTAGACCATACTTTTCTTGCATAGGATCCCACCTTATGAGACTGTGATGTATATGGCTAGCTTCAATTTCTCCATGAAAAAACAATTTATACATGTATATATATACATATAAATTCTTAATTACCTTCTTTTTGATGTCAGCGCGTACAAAAAGTAGGTTTTCCGGGTGCATGTGGAAACCCCCTTATTGTTTTTTTTCTCGATTAAGCACTAGAGAGAGCATGATCTGCTCGTGACAAGCTCTCTGCACTTTCAACTACGTAAGCAAATTAGGTAACAGAATTGAGTAAGGAAAAGAAATCAATCAAAAAGGCAAAGCAATGGGATTTCGGAAAAGCGCCATCATGTTTCTTTACTTAATTTTAATTTATATATATATGTATATATATTGCACTAAATTAGAGAGTATGAGACAAGGAGTTAACACAAGGGAACAGTTAGTTTTTGCTCCTCAACTTTTTTTTTTCTTTTGCATTTTTTTTTATTTGATAAGTGCATTAAAACCACTTCTCAGTTATCCCTTGACCCTTCCATTGCCCGAAGGAACACATTCGTACAAATGTTAGGACATAAACATTTGGTGGAAATCTAGGAAAACCCCACTTAGATCCTATTATAATCTTAGAGACCATTTATTTAATTTCTCAATTAATTATTTATTGCCTAACTTATGTTTTCTAATTGAAAAGGCAAACTTTACTGTTTCACCTCCACTAATATATATTTATCTTTATCTGGATTTGGATTTGGATTTTTGTGCGCATGCACCACTTGTCTTGTACAAAAGCTCAATACCACAAGTACTTTACAGTAATTGGATACGTAATGGGTAATACATTCTTTAAAAGTTTTAAAACTCAATCCTTAAAAGCTTGTCTTTGTAAGTCAATATTACTGATAATTAATGATCATGTAAAAGAGATTTTTACAGACAACTGTGCAAATAGCGCTAAATATAACCGAGTCTCAATTTCACTAGGCTGATGTAGTTCCTTTTTTATCCGTTTCTGCATGCAATTAAACCAATATATATTGATTCAAAAACATTTCAACGTCCCCACGTAATCAACAAATCATCGGATCATGGCCACGTGTATGCAATCCGGTCAGCAGTTAAAGGAGCTATTACTCCTTCTCGGGTTTTCGGTTCACAGGACCTACTGCGGCGAATACTTGTCAACAAGCGTTTATCACTAATGGCGTCGGAGATTTTGATTTACTATTAGAATTTTAGGTTTTTATTGAATAATGGGCATTTAAAATTTTGAGGTTTGTTTGAAATATTCGATTGGTTTATTATAAAGAAGTTATCTTTCATTTGCTCTAAATAGATATATATGTGCCCTACTTTTATTTCTCATCAGGAACCAATCTGATCAAATAAATTCACTCCACTAGAGAGGCATTTAAATTATTCACCAGGCCTAGAAGATTAGTCCACTAGCTAGTACATATATGACATTTTTTTGTCGTTTAACTTATGTATGTATAAAAGAAAGATGGGGCCAGATCCAATAAAATCCATGTACATCTCACGAATGAGCTCTTTACAACCTTAATATGGCACTAACTAGGTAAAGTTGTAAGCATAAGTGATTAAAAAATGTTTGAACATTAAACTCATTGGTCTAACGTTCTTAATAGATAGCTAGCTAGCACAAAGCAAGAGAATCTTATCGTACTTCTTAAGGTTAACAGGAGAGGTCATATAATCTATTTAAAGTACTTTCCCATCGATAAGTATGATCCCTTGGCGGCGGCGCGCAGTCCACTTCGGTGGCGATATATAGAATATTTCATAGAAATAAAAAAGAGCTTGTTATCTTTCATTTATAATCATATATATGTTAGATCATCTAGTAAAAAAGCAAATGTGTATACGATATCAAGATATATAGTTTTTCACTTTAAGATTATTAATTAATAGTTTATAACTTACTTGACCATGTGCTAAAATGTCAGCATATTGAAAACCGTACGTAGTTATACATTGTCCTCTCCTTTTCAATTTCTTGGCCTATGGTAGCATAAATATGACAATCCACTTACTATGACAAAATAACAGAACACGACGCACTTCCTATATCCGCGTATAAAACAAAACTACCCGTAACAAGCAAAAACATTTTCCACCAATCAAGCAAAAAAAAAAAATTAATATTGCAGAAATGAGAAACACATAGAAGTAACACATGGTTTTTATATTGAACGTGGCACTTTACACGAGGCATTACTAATAAAATTCATTTCTTCCACCACTATCGTGATCAATATGTACTATAATAGTTTAGTATAGTATAGTATGGTACAATGTAGATGAAAATTAATGAAGTGATCACGTATTCCATTAACTAAACGTGGGCCCACAGGAGCCTTCCACGTGGTTTCAATTAAACTGGACTTGCCTCTTGTATAAAAACCCCCCAGCTCAACCACAACTAGCCTTGCACCACAAGAGCAGCACTTTCCTTTAACTCCTCCAAAGCCGTCCTATCCTAGCTAGGGCACTTCTCATTGCATGCCCCATATTGTTGCTCCAACGCAATGGCATCCAATATTTTCGACTACTCCGACGCCAGGGCCTGGGCCGCGTGGCGGTCCTGCCTCTCCGAGGCCTTCCGAATCTCAGCGGCTTGCGCCATAGTAGCCTGCGCCACCCTGTACGGCCCTGCGTCATTCCGCAGCCTGGTGGGCTTCCCAGCGTTCTCCTACGTCACTGTTGTCCTCATCATCACCGACGCATCGCTCGGTGACACCCTGCGGGGCTGCTGGTTGGCCCTCTACGCCACGGCCCAGAGCCTGGGGCCGGCCATGTTGAGCCTCTGGCTGATCGACCAGTCGCGGCTCACGAGGAGGGTCACCTCCCTGGCGGTGGCTCTCGGCGCATTTGTCGTGGCGCTGCCGGAGTCCACCCACTTGGTTTCCAAGCGGATAGCTCTTGGACAGATTGTGCTTGTGTACGTTATAGGTTTCATTAATGGAGACAAGACTGACGCTGTCATGCACACGGTACGCCTGGCTGTGAGCACCGCTGTTGGGGCCTTGGCCTGCGTTTTGGCTCTGTTGCTACCATTCCCACGTCTGGCTTTTAAAGAGGTATATTTACATGTGTATATGTGTGTGTGTGTGCGTGTGTGTGTGTTTATTATCTAAACACTAATACACATTCATATACACATTTTTATATATATGTGTGTAAGTTTGTACATATGCATTATACAGTTTTTGTTTAGATTATAGAACTTTATGCATGAAAAGTTTACTACGTAAACAACTGCTAAAAGATGCATATAACATATAATCTGCCTATATATAGCAAAATAGTAAGGTTGTTTATATCATGTAACGCTGACAAAATCATGAGACATGCAGAGCAAGGCCCTTATATCACTTATAATTTTGGAAGGTTTTAGCAAGATAGGACATGACGGGATTCAAGGCGCATTAATGCATGATGTTGTTGGTTTATCTCATTAATTTATTAATTTAGTTGGCATGTGTAGCTAATATATTTTTTCACGCCGTACAAATGCCATTTGCTGCCACCTAACAATTTGTTGCCCTTTGCAAAAGGATCGAGAATAACACTGTCACTGTACTTTTTAAAATATTTAAAATATCATATATATGTGTTCTTGATAAACTGATAAGATTACCAAATTAGATCATATCTGCATATCTAAATGATTTTGACTTGCATGCACTGGTTATAAATTTAATTTTCTAAATTTTACACCTTCATAAAAGAAGCATATATAAATAAGCTAAATTAACACCTTTTAGAAAAACAAAAAAGAAAAGTAATAATTAAAACTACCTAGTATGGTCGTATAGTAAATAAAATATTGTTTGAAAAACGTACACTACGTGATAAATTTTTTGTATGGCAAATGAAATATTGTGTGAAAAAATTCCAATAAATGATAAATTTTCGTATAGTAGACGAAATATTTTGTGAAAAAATTACACTACATAAAATTTTTTGAGAGTATAGAGTTGAAATATAGTAAATTCATTAAAATATTTTTAGAATAACATGGTTATTATTGTAATATTGATATCTATTCACATTTTTTATTACAAAGTTACATAAAAATTATTTTAATGATTTTAGTTTTTTTTTATAAAATGTTCTAAATTTTCAGTAAAATTTATATATCTAATTTCCTCTTATATTCTTTCAAATATTGTATACTGTAATAACTAGTGCACAAAAGATACCAAAGTAACTATAAAAATATAACAAAGTAACTATAAGTATGTATAGGCCGTTTGAAATAACAGTTTGAACTAACAATTCTGATTTGATATCGTAGCATTTAAGAGCTTTTTACTAAAGCTTTTTACTATAATATGTGAGAGTTTTATACTATTATTCACTTGTAACTGTAGATTAATGTGTGACTCTCATTTCTCAGTCCCTTTCTGTGCTAAGCATTTTTCTGCCAACCAAATATCATGCATGCACTTTGACCAACAGCTTTGCCATATTTGAGGAGGGAATATGAAATACCGCATCACTATCTAGAAGCCTATTCGAGCAAAGTGGTTGTCTAGTCCATACTCACTAACCAACATGTATTTCAATGCGCGTATATTTACCATGAGAGACTATAAAGAGTACATATAGTAGCTAGAAAGTGGTGTACGGAAAACTTCAGATGTTGACATGATGTAACAGTTCCATTTCTTTGAAGAGACACGTCAAGTGCTTATTTTTGTCCACATTAATCTAGTGGGAATAATAATATTGTCTCTCTCTCTCCCCCCCTCTCTCTCAACAGGTGAAACACAACTCCCACCTATTTGCTGAGAATGCTTCAGAGAGGCTAAAGCACTTTGTCAAGGCCTTTAACGCAGAGGACAAAAACTCCGCTCTTGAATCCATATCTCAAGCTAAGGCCTTGGCTGCCACGGGAACCAAACTGCTACAAACTGTCAAACGCTACCAAGTAAGCAATATTAAAAACAAAAAAGAAAACCGCCCAAGTTTATGCATTTAAAATAAAAATAAGATACCTAATATCAGTAGATATTTATCTTTTAATAATCAAATTGTAAAAAAAATAAATAATTTTGATCAGATTTGACGGTTTCATAACATGTCCAACTGCAAAAATTCTCATATTAGTAATTATCATATGGACTATTAATTTATAATTAATGTTTTGCAGGAAAGCATATTGTGGGAGTGGCCTCCATTAAAATGCTTAAAACCTGGGTACTGCGCTAACCCAGCAGAAAGAATGCAAGAATTGGAAGTACCTTTAAGAGGGTTGGAGATGGCTTTGGCCAACACACCTTCATTTCCTGTCACAATTAATAGTACCCTTAATGGAGATCAACTCAAAGATGGTCTTCAAAACATGGTGAAGAATAACAACACGATCAACCTTGTGACAGGGATACAACACGATTCATCATTAATTAGTACGGTTCCTGAATCAACTGAACTAGATGGTCAGCAAACAACTTTTCTCCATACCCTTGTTCAAGACAATTTCCCACAAACCCACAAGAATTTGCCCTCACTCTTCTTCCTTTTCTGCATGAACATAATCCTTCCCACAAAAACACAAATAGTGCTACCCACACAAGTTAAGCAAGAGCAAGAACAAAACGACGGTGCGTTTAATAACATGACATGGACAAGTGTTATCCCAAAACTAAAGCTGGCGAACAATCAAAGGCTTTTGTACGCATTGAAGACCAGTCTTTCATTGAGCCTCGCGGCGTTCTTTGGGCTGACCTATAGTAAACCAGATGGTTACTGGGCCGGACTCCCTGTTGCCATAAGTTTGTCGGCAGGCAGAGAAGCCACTTTCAGAGTCGCGAACCTCAAGGCCCAAGGCACCGTCTTGGGAACTGTGTACGGCGTTTTGGGTTGGTTCCTCTTCAAGAAGTCCTTGCCCACAAGACTCCTCTCTCTATTCCCTTGGTTCGTCTTCACAAACTTCCTACGACGTAGCAAGATGTATAGTCAAGCGGGTGGGATCTCCGCCGTCATTGGGGCCATACTGGTGTTGGGCCGGAAGGGCTTCGCACCAAGCGAATTCGCCATAGCTAGAATCGTCGAGACCCTTATCGGATTGTCTTGCTCGATAATGGTGGACCTCCTTTTCCAACCCACGAGGGCTTCCACTTTCTCGAAGATTCACCTCTCTAGAAGTTTCCAGACGCTACAAGAGTGCATCAACTCGTTGACTTTTCAATCAAACAACACCAAAATAAATTCCAACTCATCAGATATAAACAGAAATAAGCTCAAAATGTGCGTTAATGATCTAGGGAAATTTGTCGGAGAAGCTGAAATGGAACCAAACTTCTGGTTCTTGCCTTTCTCTAGCGATTGTTATGGGAAGATATTGAAGTCCTTGTCCAAGATAGTCGATCTCCTCGATTTCAGCTGTCGTGCTTTGAGATTTCTTGATCAGCAAGAATCACTGAGATTGATTGGTGATCATGAAAGTTCAGTATCATTGTTGGACGGTGATCTCGAGGTTTTCAAGGAAATTGTTGGTTCTTCCATCAAAGTTGTTGAGGAGGTTAGTCTAATAAAGTCGTTGGCAGTTCTTGAGAAGGAGTTTAAGAAGAGCAAAACATCCTACGACATTGAGCTTGGAAAATCGAGGAAGTGCTTGTCGTTGGATGAAGACGAGATTGACAAGGTCGTGAGTTCTTATGCCCAACACTCGAGAGAAGTTTTGGAAAAGATCGAAGGTCCTGGTGATCATGATAAGGAGGTCATGAAGAGCCAAATGGTTTTGTGTTTGAGTGCTCTAGGGTTTTGCATGAGAGGGTTCATGAGAGAGATGAGAGAGATTGAGGTTGCAATTAAGGAACTCGTTCAGAGGGAGAATCCTTCAAGCCGTGTCAATTTGTATGAAATCTCGTCTATGATACATGCTTTGAAGAAATAGTTAAAAAAAAATATATATGACACATAAATTAATAGCTAAAAGCCAATGCCACGCAACAATTTTTGGCCTTTGTCTGAAAGTTTTTTTCTTTTTTTTGGTGAATACTTTAAATATTAAGCATTTTTTTGGCTGAAATTAACATTTTTTTTAAATGATGAAATTAATATTTCTTGTCTTGTATATATCATGTGAATACCCTTTAAAACATATGAAAGAACTTAATTTCAAACTAAGTGATTCCTACAAGGATGGAAATTCAGCATTACTTTGCTTCTATGAAATTTTTTTTAGAGAATATTCACTAGTGTTTTGGAGAGACATAGATTGAACAGTACATGTTACGGGGTATATTAAGTAAACTATAGGATATAATGATCTAATTTTATTGGAAGGGAATTGCTTTTTTTAAAGGAAAAAAGATGGGGAAAACAAGAGCAAGCCTCTAATTCACTGAAGGACAAATCGGTGATGGTGAACAAAAAAAGGGGTGTGCTTAATATGTTAGTGACGATGTTCCCTGTTAACGAGCGTAAATGGTTGCTACATGTCTAGCAAAGTGATGGGCTCCATTGGTTAAGACCCGTGACGGCCTTCTGTGCTTAATGGGCTCACTAGGAATGTAAGGCATTTTGGAGTCGATGGTAATTGTAACCTGAAAAAGAGATAAAATTGGGGCTGCTCCCACTGGGATTCTAGCCCAGGTCTCCACAACCATAAGGTGGAATTCTTACTACTAGATTACAGCTACGTAGAGGGGTAAAAAAAAAATATAAGGGTATGTTTGTTTCATGCATTTTTTAAACTCAATGGACTTAAATTTGGATTTGAGTATCAAAAATCTTTTAAATACGTATTTGTTTTCTCCAAAATCTGAATCATTTGAATATCAAGAATCTAAGTTTTCAGAGTTCTTATCCCCTTAAACCTTTAATACTCGGATATCTTTACTACAGTAAAAACTAAAATTCTTTCTCCTATATTTAAGGAAAAAAATCATTACTTCTTCATTTGATATCCAATTGAGATTATTTTTTTATTGTATTCCTAATAAAAAGAGGAATAAATCAAGATCTATGTTGCATATTTTTTAAGATCATTAACATTAAGATTTTATTAGATTTATTAATAAATCAAAAACTATCTTCACTACCCTCCAAACACAAATTCCAATTTTATTTCATACTCAGATCAAAACTTAAATGCACATCCAAACGTCAATTCGAATAACAATTCAAATTATTAACTCAAATCCTATCACACTAACTCAAATTAAATCATTAATTCGAATTCATATACCAAACGGACCCTAAGACTTCGACAAATTCGATTTAACGCAACAAATACAATATAAGATAATTCAAATTTAACGAATCTGAATAAAATTTGATTTAACCTACCAAATCAATTTTTTATTAGGCTGAATTTAGGTTGAGTTTTTCATAATTTTAACCTACCTAATGTAATATATGTAGTATTTATTATATGTGTTGTAATTTAATATAATCATATTCTAAAAAAAAACCTGTACAGTTTATACATAGTTATTTGATTTCATACTTCTTTCTAGTTTCTAATATACGCTAGACAAACTTTTAAAAAATATTAAATTATAGTATAAAGCTTTTACATACTACAGTTAGTCTGACTCAGTCTATATCAACTCTGACACAAGACATCCTTCAAAAACTCCTCATATTTGAGTGCTAATCTCCGGCCACATAAGAGTGTAGCCGGCTGGATGGAAGCAAAGCCCCATATAATCATGTTATAGTAAACCACGATATCGCTATGGTATTTGTGCTGCTACCATGGGAAAAAAGTGGATATATTAACGCATAAGCACCACTAATGAAACTAAATTTCACTATCCCGACAAACTTTAGGCCACGCTTTCTTTAGGATCCCACCTCATTGGGCTGTAATGTATATGGCCAGCTTTAACTTCTCCATGAAAAAACAATAAGATTTTTCTTAATTACGTTCTTTTTTGACGTCAGCGCACGCAAAAAGTGGGTTTTCGGGTGCATGTGAATCCTCCGGGTAAGCGGTACATGTTTTAGCCATTTTACATTATAATAATTTAAATGGTTTGATTTTATATGATGGTCAACCATGATTCAATTCTTGATTTAATATTTTTTTATTAATTTTACTCATATTTATTATGAGCATAACAATTTGATGTGAGAAAATCGGGTCCTTTTATGTCTTATTAATTATATAAATGATAATTAATATGAATTTATTTCCATGTTTATTGTCCCTAAGTTATTTCCTTTGACTCTTTCCCCAAATCCGTTACATATACCATGCTTATTAATTATATAAAGATCACTAATTTTCTTTATTTCTTATTTGCTCTTTTTGTTTTCCCTCCTTAAAAAAAGAAGTTCAATCCAAAAGAGATACTTTTCTACCATTTACGCCAATGACCACTATTGTTGGTAATTAGTCAATACATAGACCAATAGCATTTAGCATATCGCCGGTGGTCATTTAATATATAGACCATTTTCAGGTCATTAATATCAGCCTGGTAAACGATCTTGGTCACTGATCATTATTAAGGCTTTTAAAAACATAGTTTGAATCATGAATTATAATTATAAACAGTATAAAGTTTTCATATGGTATAATAAAAGTAAAAAGTTGCTATAACATTATAAAGCTATTACATGTTATAATTTCAAAAGCAAAACTGTTGATTCTAACTGTTTTTCTAAACATCCTAAGTCGTCAAAAAAAAGTAACTATTATGAACAAGTTAGTCATTAAAAAGAGTACTAAAAATAATTTTTCTTTAAAAAATAAAATAGAACATTGTAACTAATGTTCATTTAAATAAAAAATAAAAAATACATGACTTCTTCATTATTCGTTTTCGAGTTTGCTCATTGAATTTGTTATTTCTTCACTACCAAAATTTTCCTCTTGTAATGAACTGGTCTTGTTTTTTTTTTTTTTTGTTTTTTTGTTTTTTTTTTGTGGGGAAGAGAACAGGTATTGTTTGTAGAACATACATAAGTAAATTTTTTTTAATTATTAAAATGCAAGACAGTGTTATAATTTTTTTTTTCCCTGGCAATAGCTGCTTGATATCAATAATTTAGTAATCCACAAGAGGTACTTTTCAACCGTTTACGTTAATGGCCACTGCCGTTGGTAATCAGTCAATATATAGACCACCACTTCCATTTAGCAAATTGTCAATAGTCATTTAATATATAGACCATTTTCAGGTCATTAATATAAGCCTGGTAAACGATCCTGGTCCATGAACATTATTTAGGTGTTTGAAAGAACTGTTAGAACCATCCGTTATAATTATAAATAGTATAAAGTTTTTATATGCTATAATAAAAACAAAAAGTTGCTACAAGATTATAAAGTCTATCACGTGTTTCAATTCTCAAAACAAAACTGTTAATTCTAACTGTTTTTTTAAACGGCTTAAGTAGTCAGTACAAATAAGTTAGTCGTTAAAAAAAGTACCAAAAACAATTTTTCTTTAAAAAATATAATATTTAAAATACAATAGAACATTGTAACTAACGTTCATCTTAAAAAATAAAAAATACATAGCTTCTTCATTATTCGTTTTCGAGTTTGCTCGTTGAATTTGTTATTTCTTTAGTACCAACTTTTTCCTCTTGTAATGAACTGGTCTTGTTTTTTGTTTTATGTTTTTTTTTTTTGAAGAGAACAGGTCTTGTTTTTAGAACATACATAAGTCAAATTTTTTTTGTTATTAAAATGCAAGACTAAGTGTTATAATTTTTCTTATCGAAAGTGCATGAATTTTAAGAAATTTCTTTCATGACCTGGTTTGGAAACTCGCTGGCATGTTTCAATGACGACTCTTACATGGTAATTACTCAATGGTCAATAAATAGACAAGACCACCATGGTCATTTGAAAATGTCAACTAAATGATGTCGGCCGATGGCTTTTGAAATTCAAATGAAAATGCCAATTACCCAATCCAAATTCTCATCATATAATAGCTGCTTAATTACTCAAACGTCCATAAAGAGACGAGACCACCCTGGTGAAAATATCAACTAAATGATTCAAGTGGATAGCTTTTAAAATTCAAACAAAAAAGTCCATTACCCAACTTAAATTCTGCTCATCTAGTAATAGCTGCTTGATATCAATAATTTACCATGAAAATTTTAGGTTATTGAATTGAATTAATGGTGATGAAATGTCCTTTTAGTGGATATTATGATTTTTCTATATAAGATTATTATGGTATTTACAATTAAATAAAGTTTTGGTTTTGGCTACTATTGAATTTTAAAAGGAGGTTATTTTAATTTTGGACTGCCAACGTTTGGCCATAGGTGCCTTAAAGCACTAGGGAGGCTTTCCTAATTAAGCGGTAGAGAAGCATGCTCTGCTGGCGACCGGTGCTCTGCACTTTCAACTTGGTAAGCAAATTAGGTACGTAACAGAAGAAAGTAAGGAAAAGAAATAACAAGGCAAAAAGCAATGGGATTTAAGAAAGGCTCCGTATGATCATTTTTTGTCTACCTAATTTTAGTTTATTGTGATGTTTGTGAAAGTAGTTTAAACCATCAATTTGAGTTTGAGACTGTAGCATGTAAGAGCTTTATAATATGATTTTTTACTGAAGCATGAAAGAGCATTATATTATTCACAATTTAAACCATTAGTTTAAATTACTTTTTCAAACACCTTTTATATCGTACAAAATTAGAGATTATGAGACGAAGGACATAAGAGAATGGTGATTTTTTGCTTTTTAATTTTTTTATTATTTTTAGGGAATTTGAACATGCATTTTTATGTTATCGGTAGTTCCTGTTATTTAAATTACTGAATTTACTTCAGTGAATTAAAAAAGAGCAAGCCACTAATTCAGTGAAGGCAAATTGGTAATAATTAATGAAACACAAAAAGAGTTGTGCTTAACAAGATGTCAATGACGATGTTCCGCTGTTGAAGTGTATAAATAATTCCTACATGTTTAGGAAAGTGATGGCCTCTATAAGATTAGAGATATTTTTATAAATGTCATTTTTTAAGATTTAATTTTTATATATACCTCACATGTTTATTTATGGCACAACTTAACATATAATATGAATGATAATATATAAAACCTACGGTTATATTTAAAAAAGAATTCAAACTTTTGGGCCATTTTGAAATTTTTAATAACCTTTGGGTAGAAAATTTATTCTAGAAGGTTCCTTTAAAAAAAATTGATTTAAAGATCAGATGGATCGTTTTTGTAATACCCAAGCATTTTTAATACATTAAAAATATAGTAATTTAAAGATAATGTTAAGACAAAAATACAGTTTAAGAAAAAAGACTGCATAATAATACAAGAAATTATATAGTATTAAAAAATACAGTGTAAGAAAGTACACTGATAAAATTATGCAATATAAAAATTACACTGCAAAAGTAATGCAGTGTAAAAATTAGACTGTTTAAGGTTAAGCAGTACAGAAATTAGGTTGTTTAAGTTAAAGCAATATAGGAATAATACTGTTTAGAGAATATGATAAATAAGGAATGTTGTAGCAGTATGGAGAACATACCAACAGTATAAGAAAAATATTATCAGTATAAATTTAGACTGTATAAAGTTAGATAATATTGGAATTTCATTATGTGATGGATGTGGATAAGTATTGGAAGTTATGGGACCTCATGAATTGTATGAAAAAGAATACCGATAGTATAGACAAAATACTATCAGTATAAACTTGGACTGCATAAAAAGTTTAGTAGGACACCTTGTAAGTTTTGATTGCGCCACCATATCTACTAATGTGGCCCAATCACATTTGGCCACCCAAAGGAACAAAATTGATTACCAAGGTGACTCATCGTCTTTTTATTTTTAAAAAAAGAAAAGAAAAGAAAAAGAAAAAGAAAAAAAGTTGAATGATTTCATAATATAAAAGACCACAATTTGGTCTCCACAGTGGAAGAAAAAAAAGGGAGTGAAACGTGAAAAGGAAAAGAAAGGAAGAAAGAAAAAAATATGTTCCATTTTCTTTTCAAAGGGAAACCAGCCCCTCCTAAATTATTCTTTCTCAAAATTTAGATGAATACTAAACCTCCAAGGTATGCAAGGAATCAAGAGCAAGTGTTCTTGAAAAGAATAGAGAGTTTTAAGGTAAAACTCAAAACTTTTCCCTACGGTGTACTAGAGTTTTGTTCAAGTTTTGATGAAATTTTTATGGTATGGTATGGGCTTAATATCAAGGAAACTTTGAAGGGTTTCAACCAAGGAAAAGTGAAGACAAGCACTTTGCATAGATTAGGTAAAATTCTAATCTTTTTAATTATGTTAAAGTTTATGTTTTATATGCATACGAAGTGTTTGATAAATGTTTTGGACTATGATATGTAAGATGAATATTAAGGCATAGTTGTTTTATGTTATACGTTGATGATGATGATGATGATGATGGAAAGAAGAAAGTAAGGGTTTTGATGAAATTTCAAAAGGGACTAAATTGCAAAGAAAAGTGTATTTTCAGCATATTTAAAAATTAGCCAAAAAGTCCCCCTAAATGTTAAAATTTCAAAAAATTTACAACACAAAAGTTCTAGAACTCATCGAAACTATTAGGAAAGCTTGGACAGTTTTTTAAAATTCTGCTCGGTTAACAAGTTATGAATTTTACGAAATTTTGAGCATAAAATTTCCAGAAATGAAAACATTATGAAAAGTTTATAATTCGACCATGGTGCCATTATAAGTTTTATTCCCTGTGAAAAACTAAATACTTTGGTATAAAGTGGTCGTTTTTGGTTCTGGGGGCAAAAATATAAATATTTTTGTGTTTCGGGTCAAAACTGTAAAATTGTTTGAAAACCAGGTTTTAACTAGGGAACATTGGTTTCCTACACTTCTGTAGGCAGCAAGCAATTATAGATGCTTAGTTTTAAAGGATTCAAAATTTAGTCAAAGAAAAGAATAAAAGAAAAAGAGATTAAGGGCAAAATTGTTATTTTGCAAAAAAGGTCAAAACGAACCCGAAACGTCCGATGTCAGGAAACGTTATTTAGTAGAAATTTTTTCATAATATGTAAGTAATGAATGGTAAAGTTAAGCAATGATTTTTATAAAGTTACGACGAAAAACCGCCAAGGATAAAATCGTCATTAACAAGAAAACGGCTAAAGTGGAGTCAAACACTCTAAACTAGCAAAATGCTCTTAGACGAAAAATGTTCCGTAATACATTAAGTGATGAAACCGTTATATGAGACAGGAAATTTAATAAGGCATGTTCAAGTAAACGAAAGGTAACACTGTGAATTACAAAATTAAGTAAAGAAAGAGGTAACTTGGTGTGTTACAGAGCTAAGCATAAAGAATGGTAACCCTGTGGTTATATAATTAAGCAAAGGGAAAAGTAACCCGAAGGGTTACAAAATTAAGTAAATGAAGGTAAAACGATACTATACAAGTTAAGTTAAAAGGAATAGATGGTTAATATTTACGTTTTATTATCAATCGAGTAGATTGATAAAAAGAAAGTTAATTAATGAGTCAGTTATCGTTTGATCAAGACACAGTGGCCGACTAATGAAAGGAAAAGGAACGGAATAGAGAACACTAGAGCATAGTCTAAGTAAATTCAGACCTCACCTACAGCATAAAGTAAATAATTTTAAAATATTTATATATATGTATATATATATATATATATATATGTTTGCAAATGTATTTGCAATTGTTATACAAGTTATTTTTAAAAGTATACTTGCATTTGTTATGCAAAAAGTTTTACAGTTTAAATCAATATTTACAATGTATTTACAACTATTATGTTAAAGTATGATTGCATTTGATATGCATAAAGTTTTAAAAGATCAAGTAAAAGTTTGCAACGTATTTGCAAAAATTATGTTTAAAGTATGTTTTGTATTTTGTTAATGCATAATGTTTTATAGTTTAAGTAATTAGTTTTATGTTGCATTTGTTATGCAATGAGTTTCAAAGAGAACAATTATGATTTGAAAATGTGTTTGCATATTATGTGATTGCATTTGATATGCTCACCAAATTAAAAAAAGAAGGTAAAGGTAAAGATAATAAAAATAAAGTCTTATACCAACCTCCTTGATGTGAGGTATACAAGTGAAGTTAAAGTTTGGCTTCCTAAAGAGTACAGTTATGATTTGAAAATGTGTTTGCATATTATGTGATTACATTTGATATGCTCACCAAATTAAAAAAAGAACGTAAAGGTAAAGATAATAAAAATAAAGTCTTATACCAACCTCCTTGATGTGAGATATACAAGTGAAGTTAAAGTTTGGCTTCCTAAATGTGAGGTATATGACCTCGATGTTCGATGGTCTCAAGTCTTCCACAGGGGAAGCATTATATTTATGATCTCATGATTAATGATGTTGGTACGAATACTAAAGTAAAATAAGGAAAGTTAAGGAACAAAGGATGGAAAGTTAAAGTAAGATAAGGAAAGTTAAGGAACAATATAGAAAGTTAAAGTAAGAAAAGAACATTCACAAAACGCTCATAATTGAACGATTATAATTGAGCATAAATGGAATCATGCATTCTAATGTTGCTTGAATTCCTTTTTATGAAATATTTATATGTCATATTATGAAAGACATTTTGAGAAATGTTTTACATTAAATGTTTATGAAAAACATTTTTCATGTTTTCAAGAAAAGGTTTATGAACGACGTTTTAAGAAAAATGTTCAAGAAATGTTTTACCAAAATGTTGATGCAAAATGTTTTAGAAATGTTTTATGGGAATCATTTATGAAAAACGCTTTACAAATGTTTTATGAAAAACGTTTTTAGAAATATTTATGAAAAACATTTATGAAAAAACATTTTGAGAGAAAGGTTTTTATGAGAGAAGTTTTTGAAGCATGTTTAAATGATTTGTGAGATTATGTTTAAACTTACTGAGTAAAAGCTCATTAAAAGTTTTTTCATACTGTAGGTAGTTTTATGGGTGACTAGTAGGACTAATTAGTAGAGTTGGGTGCTGCGGAGGATAAATGCGAGGATTTGGGTATGGATACTTCTACAGTTTGCTTTCGCTACACAAAGAAAAGGTTTTCCACTATTTAATATATTGTTTTAAAGTATTAAGAAAATCACAGTTTTAAGAAATATTTTTAAAGTTTTACGATATATTTGCGAAATGTTTTAGTTTCTTATAAAGTTAAGTTTTAATTAATGATTCAGTAAATGTTTCTTAATAAGTTTTAAGAAACGATTTGAAAAGGGTTTAAAGTCAAATGTTAAGCAAGGTCTCAACTTGAATGGTGACAGAAGTCACAACAGTTTTTAAGTACGTTTTAAAGAATATTTAAAGAAAAAAATTTAATTCAGTATTTTTCTTACTAAGTAAATAAGATTAGTACTTAAGAACGATGTTTAAAAAAGTTAAGTGACTGCCCGAAAAGGCGGATCGTCACAGTTTTCCCCCGACCTTCCCCCTCAATTTTTTCTTTTTCTCGTTTTCTTTTCTTTCCTTTCTTTTCTTTTCTTCTCTTTCTTCTCAAGTTAAAAGAGTGCCCCCGCTCGCCACTGCCCCTCCCATCAACCAATCTCCAGCCGCCGCCCATCTGAACGTGTCAGAGAGATTGAAGCGCTGCCGCCCAAACTACAGGGAGCGTGACCACTCGCCATCCTTTGCTCAGAATCGAAGAGGAAAATCATGGCCTTCCATGGCTTTTGCACTGATTCTGGCATCGTTTACCGCCACCCTCTCTGATCAACCACTCCATCGTGCTCCCCGTACCAAGAGGAATACAACCCACCCCACCTCAAGCCCGATTGTCACCAAAAAAATTCCAAGCCACTGCCGCTCGCCTTCATCGGGTGTGTCATTTTTCGGTGAACCAAGCTTCGTTTTGGTATTAATCTTCATCATCGCTTCGTCTGTCAAACGGCAGTCAGTTGGTGGTCAATGGTTGACCCTGACTACCGAGTCTAAGAGCTACACTTTTGGCCAATTTTTGACATTCTGAATACATTTGCAACATCGAAATTGTGAGTCGAAGCTCCGAACACTTAGTTGGCGAGTCAAAGATTCAACCGACATATTCGTTTTGACAAACAGAGTCCTTTCCGCCATTGAATGCTAAAGACTAAACTAGTATGAACTCTATTACTCATCCTTCGTGATACGTTTATTTAATTACCTAATAAATTTGAAATTTGAAATTGAATTATGTGGATTTTAGTATATATTATTCTTCTTGTTGTTGTTGTTTCTAATCGTTGTTGTTGTTGTTGGTATTGCTATTAATGATGTTGCACTATTATTAGTAGTAGTAGAAGTAGTAGTAGTATTATGTTGTATTGTTGTTGTTGTTGTTGTTATTAGTAGTAGCAGCAGCAGCACTACTACTACTACTACTACTACTATTATCATCATCTAAAAAATTCATTATTAAGTTGGTTTTTATGTACATTGTGCTTTTGAGTTGGTTTCTATACACATATTGATTATTCATATGTTTATTGATGATTTAGAATTATGATCAATCATATTATGTTTGAGTTTGGCCTTGTAAAATTGATTGTTGTACTGAAATATTATCTGACTTGATGTAATTGTTCTAGGTGGCGTGTCTTGTAGTTGTGGCACACTAAAATATATTTATAGCCTATTTTCTTACATGCTTAAATTTTTTGTTTTAAGAAAAATAAGCCATTATGCTGTCGAAAGATTGTCAAAAACTATTTAACATAGATAGAATGAATTAGAAGGATTTTTAGTAGTCATATGGGTTATAACCATATCTAATATATGTTGAGACCTTACGCATTGCTGGTGGACAACTTTTAAGGCCATTCAAAGTATTCTTCAAAGTCATATCCTACTGGGTGCTCATTTGTTAGGAACAATGGACATCACGTATTTTTGGTACCATCATTGCTATATTGCCTATCTCACAGGGTGCTTCTTCAAGGCACAACAAACACGGAGTGCTTATTTGGGGTACAACAGAACTTACTATAACCTCTCTTTCTTTTCTTTCCTTTGCTAACAACCTAGGACGTGAGTGAAAGAATTTAAGTGACGATTAAAAATTAGGAGTTATTGATTGGTTTGATAACTGTGAACCTGATGAATTTTTTTTTATGGATATGATAATTTATTCATTAATATTATAAGGATTTTATATATAATATAATAATAGTAAGAAAAATCGAAAGGCGAGTAATGAATTTCCTACCAGGCAATGTGTGCTCAACCTCTACTTTCCTTTACAGGTTAGTAGATTGATACTTGATGTATTAGATTGTCATCAATGCTCCTCACTATTTGACTGGTATATTCTCCCTATAATTTTATTGATGTATGAAAGATACATTGAATGAATACTCTCAGTAGATAATCGATTATTTATAAACTTTTTTATTGATGTATGAAAGATAAATAGAATGAATACTCTCAGTAGATAATTGATTATTTATAAACTTTGTTTTAATTGTTATTTGAATTTAGTTTTATTAATTTGACTAAAGTTGTGCAACTGTATTTTTACTTATTATATAAGCATTTGTTTAAATTTTGCATAATTTCATTTTAAATTTTCTATTTAAGTTTTATCTTTTTATTTTTTAATAGTAAAGACTCCTGAGCAAACTTAATTTACTTTTATAATTTTATGGGTGCAACTCTAATTTCCAAATTTTGGATTATATAAATCTTTAAAAAAAATATTTCTTTGAATTTAGTCACTATGTTCGATTTTGGATCGTGACGAAAAAAGTATCAGAGCATGGTTTTAAGTTTCTAAGAATTTACCATGTTGAGTGTTGATTGGCTTAAGTCAACTATTGAAAGGTAATCCTAAAATTGTAGCTTTTGGGTTAGGATGATTCTTAGGTTTGAGTAACATGTTACCATTTTATTAGAAAGTGGTTTTCTTGTGATCCGTGCTCTTAATTTTTTAATTCTCTCATGTATTTTAGTTTTAGACAGGATTTAACGTGTGGATTCAATATCCTTCGTTAACTATGTGGTTATGACGCTATATTCATTATGATCGCTCACTTAAAATAAAGGGAACATCTGATGGATTTGAGTTAGGTTAGATTAGATGGTGGAGTTATGAATTTATGATTTTGACTTTAGAAAATTTAAGAGTCAATGGATATATGACATGGAATCTAGTTGTAAATTTTAGGTGTTATCTTGACCTATTAGATTATATTAACTTGGCAGAAACTATAGAGTACTTTTCTTGCCTAGGATTAATTAGTTATATGCGACTAGTTTTCTTGTAGCTTAATAAACTTAAGCTATAGTATTTTTTATGTTTTGGCTTACCTTGCAAAATCGTTAGGTTTTATTTAGTATTGTCATGACCCAAAACCTGTAGTAGTAACTAAATTAAAAGAAATATTTTTTAAGATCTAGAAAATCAAAAATTTGGAAACTGTAGTTAGGCCATAAATTTATAAAAGTAAATCAAGTTTGCTCTAGAATCTTTAATATTAAATAAAAAGATAAAATACAAATAGAAAGTTTAAAATGAAAATATACAAATTTTTAAATGAATATTTATAAAATAAGTAAAAATACAGCTGTATAGCTTTAGTCAAAATAAATAACAAATAAAACGGAGTTTACAAATAATCAACCATCTATTGGGAGTGTTCATTTCATGTATCTTCCATGCACCAATAAATTCGTAGGGAGAGTATACCAATCGAGTAGCGAGGAGCATCGATAACATTCTCAGACATCAAGTATCAATCAACTAACCTAAAAAGGTAGGTAGGGGTGAGTACACAGTGCCCAATAGGAAATCAATTACTCGCCTCTTGGTTTTCTTTCTATTAGTATATTTTCTACAAAATCCTTATAAAGTTATTAAAACAAAATCTTTTATCAATAGAAGAAAAATTCATCAGGTTCAGGGTTATCAAATCAATCGATAACTCACAATTTCTAATCGTCACTCAAATACTTTCACACACATTCCAGGTTGTTAATGAAGGAAAGGAAAAAAAATATATTATAATAAGTTCCATTATACCCCAAATGAGCACTCCGTGTTCATTGTGCCCCCAATGAGCACCTCGTGAAATGGGCCATATAGTATCGATAGTACCAAAAATATGTATGTCCGTTGTGTCCAACAAATGAGCATCCCATGGGATATAACTTTGAGATACACTTTGGATGCCCTTAAGAGTTGTCTAACGGCATCGCGTAAGGTTTCAACATATATTGAATCTAGTTTTAACCTACTTGACTACTAAAAACCTATCGTAAATCATTCTACCCACTTAGTTAATTTATGACAGCGTAACAACTTATTTTTTAAAAAAGTAAAAATTTAAACCCGCAAGAAAACAAGCTACAAATGCATTGTAGTGCACCATAACTTCAAGATGCACCACCCAGAGCAATTTTAATGAGTCAAATAAGCATTTATTCTAACCATAAATTTTTCAAGGCCAAACTCATACATCATATAATTGATTAAGTATCCAATATGTGTATAAAAACCGACTCAAGATTAAAATGTTCATAAAACCAACTCAATAACAAATTTTATATATTAATAATAATGATAAAACAACAACAACAACAACAACAACAATAATAATAATAATAATATAATAATAATAATAATAAGGACAACAATAATAATGATGATGATAAGAACAACAACAAATCAATAGCAATACTAACAATAACAACAATGAGAGAAACACTAACAACAACAACATCAACAATAATAACATATAGTTTAACAAACAATATATTAAGATCCACATAATTTAATTTCAAATTTTGAATTTATTGGTTAATTAAATAAAATATCACAGAAGATGAGTAATAGAGTTCCTATCAACTTAGTTGATGACATTTGACGGCAAAAAGGTTTGAAACGACGTCGTCCATTGAAACTTCAAATCACCGAACTTAGCCTTCGAAATTCCATCTCGCAAATCTGACACCACAAATGTGTCCAAAATTCAAAAATAAGCCAGAATGACATCTTTTTGATTTGGTGGTCGGGTCAACGTTGACTGTCATTGACCACGGTTGATTGACGAAGCAGTGGCAGAGATCGATATCGAAACGAAGTTCTCGATGCGAGGATCATTGTTCCATGGTTGGTTTTCTAAAACGAGGTTCGGCTTGCCAGAAAATGAGGTACAAAACCAGCAAAGGGGTGGCGAATGGTTGGAGTTCTCTAACAGCAATCAGACTCATGTTGGAATGGGTCTTGTTCCCTTCAACGAGTGGAACCTGGTGGCGTAACTTACAAGTGGAGAGGAGGTCAGACGACGCCATAATCGTCCTTGGAAGCTTTGAAAGAGGCGACGGGCTTGCTCTACTCCGGGCTGCCGGTGGCGAGTGGGCAGGTGGCACTTTGGCATCAAAAGTTTCACGGGTTGACACTTGTGTAGGTCAACCCATGTAGGCAGGAGTTGGCAAGAGATGGCCAGTGGGAAAGGGCAGTGGCGGGTTCTCCATTTACATGAGAGGGGAAAGAAAAGAAAAGAAAGAGGAAAAAAGAAGAAAAGAAAAAAAAATGGGGGAAGAATCAAGGGATCTGATCTTTAATCAGATCTTTTTTATGAACTGCTTAGAATTGATTTTCTACCCTAAGGTTATTAAAAATTTCAAAATGGCCTAAAATTTTGAATTCTTTTTCAAATAAAACCATGGGTTTTATAGGTATGACATGAAAGAGTTGAGGGTTATTTGACAGGTTTACTATCTTGTAGTCATTTAGTATAATCTTGATAATTTCTTGGAGATTAGTTTTGGAGTTCATGGGTTTGAAGGAGTCACTTCTCTTTGGATAATTATATATTAGGACTTAGTTTCTTGATTTTGGAATTTATGTTTTTGAGAGCTTTAAGTCTATATTAAACCACAATATGGTTGTTCTTGTTCCTTTGGATTAGAAAGTGTTTTGAGAAATTTGAGTGGAGCTTAGAGGATATGATCTTTTATCTATTTGAAGAAATGAACAAATCGTAAGGCTATAGTGACAAAATTGATTATTTTAAGACCATCACAAGTGTCGATGCTATTAACTTCGTGCATAGTCTTTGGGCCGTTTATTTCGATATTTGAATTACGGTTCAAATCATTTTGCTACAGTATTTTCTCTTACAAAAATTTAAATATTTATTCAAATACTCGAATCAAATAGGCCTTTTAAGTCTCTGATATTACATATAAAACATGAGACATGACTAAAAATGAGTAAAAGAGACGTATAAAGAAGAAAAGGGTAAGTTTTTTCTCTTTTCTTTTTTTTTTTTAAATAAAGTCCTCGATCCTTTCAACACCGATTAGGAGTGGGACTTCAAAAATTTGGGAGTTATGGTTCGGCGGGGCTATTTATAACAATGCAATTTGATATATGCATACATCTATATATAACATTTGAAGGGAAAAAAAATGAGGGTACTGGCTACGCGCGTGCCACATGTGATTCAATATCTAATTACAATATTTTTTTTCTTGTCCTTCCCTTCCTATACCACCAAATATCAGAAGCCCACAATTTTTTCTAAAAGAAAACCAGACATAGCCATCCAAGAGTCTCCTAAATAATAAAAATCTTCATATGGCTTATAGCATAGCAAAGTTACATTGAATATTGGAACCAATATTATATTAATTTTTGAAAAATTATGTTGTCACTTTCAGTAACAGATCCGCGCAAGATATGTTACATAACACGCCTCGATTTTTATATAATTTTACACAATTGCAGTCACATCACCAATTGGACTTACAATAATGGATTGAAAACAATAGAGTGTGAATTCGAATGGTATTCTTCAAAAGCAACTAACACCCTATATTTGAGTGCTAATCTTCTACTTATGTGCAGCCGGATGGATGAGAGCAAAATTCTTGTTATGGTATATTAGTATTTATGCTGCTACCATGAGACAAAGGGGATATATTAATGCATAAGCACGACTAATGAAACTAGTAGGGTGTTTGGCTATTAGTGGAAACCGTTTTTATTGTAGCATGTGAGAGTTTTAAACTGTAACAATTTTTTTCTTTTTTAAGTATGTAAAAGTTTTATACTGTTTATAACTGAGTTTATGGTGTAAACCACACCCTTAGCCAAACACCTTCTAAATTTCATGCTCTCCCGACAAACTTTAGACCGTACACTTTCTTTAGAATCCCACCTTATGGAATTGTATATGGCTACCTTCAACTTCTCCATGAAAAAATAAAAAAAGATTTTTCTTGATGACATTCCTTTTGAGGTCAGCGCACACGAAAAGTGCGTTTCCGGGTGCATCGGAATTTCCCCTCATTGTTTTTTTTCCTAATTTAGCACTAGAGAGAGCATGATCTGCTCGTGACTCTTTGCATTTCCCACTGCGTAAGCAAATTAGGTGGGTAACAGAAGAAAGTGGGGAAAAGAAATAAAAAGGCAAAGCAATGGGATTTAAGAAAAGCTCTATATGATATGATCATGTTTTGTTTGCCTAATTTTAGTTTATATTGTATGAAATTAGAGATTATGAGACAGGGGACACAAGGGAATAGTCATTTTTTGCTCTTAACTATTTTTTAAAATTGTTTTTTAGGGGAGCTGGACATGTATATCGGTCTTATCAGTAGTTTCTGTTTTTTTAATCGTTGATTAATTACTTGTCAACCATTTGACCTACGACTGTTCACGTCAAAAAGTTTACAGTATATAATGAAGAATGGTTTTTAGTCATAAATTAAAACGTTTAAAAGTTACTTTAACAGCTAAATATCATGATCTATTGATAAGATAAAGATGTATGTCTTATCCTACCAAGTTTTGGATATTTTTGTGATAAGCGCACCAAAACCACTTCCAAGTTATCCCTTCCATCACCATCAGGCAGCACCAAATGTTAGGACAAAAACAATTGGTGGAAATCTAGGAAAACCGCACTTATGAGACCCTATATATTATAATCTCTTGAAAGGCCATTTGTTTAATTTATCAATTAATTATTCATTTCGTAAATTTAATACATGTCTCAAATTGAAAATACCAACTTTACTGATTCACCACCACTAATACTCTTCTTTATTTGGTTTTTGCGCATGCACCACTTCGTTTGTACAAAAGCTCGACAAAAAGTACTTTACAGACATAATAGGATGCGTATTGAATAATATGTTCTTTCAAGTTTAGAACTTAACCCTGAAAACGCTTGTCTTTGCACGTCAATACTGCATTCATGCAAAAGATATGATTACTGCGCAAAATAGTTCCCCTTTTTATCCATTGAGTCGCAATTTCCCCTTTTTATTCGTTTCTACGTGCAATTAATCAAACCAATATATATAGAGGGTTAATTATATAATAATATTTTCTAGTTTAACTATCTTTTAATTTGTTTTTCTATTTTTAAAAACTATAAAAATGTCTTTTGAATTAAAAAATTTATTTTAATTTTATCCATTGTAGACTTTTTTAGACCAAAAAATATAAAGACAAGACAAACATACCTATAATTAGGCCGAATTTATTTCTAAAATATATTTTTCTTCTTAAAAAATTTTAAAAAATATTTTAACAGTCGAAAAGTCATAAAACTTAAGATTTTGCTTTTGAAATTTGATGTTTTGTTTTAAAAATTTTTATGTTTTTAAGTCTATAAGATATTTTTCATAACTATTTAAAGGTAATTATATCGATTTATTTACTTTTTTCTATTTATATGAATGAAATTAAAACAAGGTTTTTAAATTCAAATGATGTCTTTGTAGTTTCTTAAAATAGAAAAACAAATTAAAAATAATTAAAAATAAAGGATATAATTATGCAATTAGGGATTCAAGAACTAAACATCAACATCACAACGTCCACACTCAATCCATATATATATGTATATATATATATTTATGTATGTGCGTCTCATCTGATCATGACAACGTATAAACTATCTCATAAGCAGTTAGAGAACTCTAGCTTCCTAGTCGGTTAATTTTGTCTTCATGATTAATAGATAAGTGTCATGCTTTAATTTCTCAGAAAAACAATCTGATTAAATTTCTTCCACTAGAGAAGCACCTAAAGGATTCACCAGGCCTAGAAGATTTGTGCTAAAGTAAGTGTCATTGACAAATTATGTATATATAAAAGAAAGCTAATTAAGGAACTAGGTTCCAAAAGGTCCAATAAGATCCATGTATATACCACGAACAAGCTGTAAACTGTTACGACGGTAAAAACCATAAATGAATAAAATGAAGACTATATATAAGTGATTTATTTAAATTTGGTTACGTCTACGAATCAAGTATAGAAAAATCTCATTATTAAAATGTGATAAATATAACTCTCTCTAGACTATAAGGAGAGAACAATAGAAATCTCTCCCTCAAGAAAATAAGAGAATTACCTCAAAATTATCACTCAAAAAAAACTCTTAAAACTAAAGAAAACGTAAGAGAATGAGATATTTTAAAGTTGAAGGACAAGGCAGTATTTATAGCCTCTAAGCCTCCATTCTTCCCACGCCATGCATTTTTCACGTTGGTAGCCAAGATTTTTTTTTTTTTTTACTTCATTTTGGTGCCTCAAGTTGTCAACAAATTTGCTGCCTATATTAAATTTGTTGACAATATTAATAACAAAGTTAGGCATCGAACATTTTGACAATGGTGCCATCAACAAAGTTAGGTACCGGACATTGACAATGGTGCCATACTTTGTGGACTTCTATTCAACATTTACAGCCTTAATATAGCACTAATTAACTAGGCAACGCTGTCATAGTAGAAATGAAATCGGCCGGGTTTGAACGTTGAACTCATTGGGTAACGTTCTTATATATTAGATAGCTATAGCATAAAAAGAAAAATAAAAAGTTGGACAAAATTTATGACAAGACGTATATTTTGATCTTACACAGTTAAGAGGTTTCTGTTATTTTTAATTATTCAATTAATGTTTTAAAGATTCAATTTGATGACCGGAAATAATTTTACATTATACGCTACAAATTCTTAATATAAATATTATAAATCAAAATGTTGAAAAATTAATCCAACAAATAAAATAAAAAAAAGGTATATCACAAAGTAAGAGAATCTTATCGTGCTTCTTAGGGTTAATAGGAGCTCCGAACTCTAATGATCTATATAAATGTGCACACACATATATATATATATACACCTATATATGCACCTAAAGTACTTTCCCATCAATTATCCGTTGGCGGTGCCGCGAAGTCCACTTCGATGGCGAAGCAATGTTTCAAAAGAAATAAAGAAAGGGTTATCTTTTATTAATTATAATCATATATGTTAGATCATGGAGTAAAAAAGCAAAGGTGTAGAAGATATCAAGATATATATAGTTTTCCAATCCATTGTTAATAGTTTATTTTATTTATTTTTTCTTTGCTCAGATCTATTGTAAATATATAGTCCTTTAAAGAGCTTGACCATGTGCTTTATAAAAAGTCAACATATTGGAAATGGTACGTAGTTACTGTTATATACATATTCCCTCTCGTTTGCTCGTTTTGGTACTTGTTTTTTTCCTTCGCTAGAATATGATAATCCACTTGCTATAGTTGACTAAAGGACAGACCACGACGCTTCTCCTATATCCGCGTATAAAACAAAACTTCCCTAACACATTATTTTTATATTAAGTGACACTTCACACGAACCATTGCTAATAAAGTTTGTCGAGGGTGAGCCGCGCCACCGTCGAGGAGACGAACTCTGGATGGTCGAT